>BROG01000642.1:0-22500 GCA_030159075.1 Atrina japonica
CTGAATATACATATGTCTATGCTTCTGTCGTTCATCCAAAATCTTCTACCATCCGAACTCTGTCTATTCCGAATACTTTAATTTGTCTCGCAGCAATTCGGAATATTGATTACAATGCATCTAGTAATTGGTTATCATGGTAATAATTTCGTCCAGCACAACTATGATATTGCAACAAATTAAAACACACTGAAGTAGATATAAAAGATGCTGGAAGTTCTAATAGAAAATACACTTATAGTGTCTAGAGACTACGTTCGTGTGTTATATATCATTCGTCAGTCTCACTCGATGATATAAAAATGTTGTACTTTAACAATTGGCAAATATTGTCTATCTAAAGATATAACACTGTCGCAAAATAATGTTTTATCACTGATGTATTACCTTTGTGGAACAATGCACATGTATTTATCCCTTCCCCTTCTGATAAAATCAATTTGGATTTAATTTTTTCAGAATTTTCATATGACTAAAACGCCTTCTTATATCAGCTGCTTAGAGAAAAGTCTCAAAACATGTAGGGATAGCGACTATGTTTATGGACAACTTATCAACAGTTGTTGTTCAATATCACACTACTTTAATGATTACCAAGTCATCTGCTACAGCATAATACATGGGAGTACATTTGAAATACTGAAATCAATATTGATCTGAATCAAAGTACTTGTGATAAGGCAGGTAAGGATCAACTACTTAATCCAACCTATGTAGACATTTCAGGATTCCACTGCAGTTTTGACTTTCAAAATGAAGCGAATGTTTTTTCCATGTGCTTGAGTTCACGGCATCGATAATAATTTCGGAAACACTTAACGCTAAATTATTCTTAAAGACCATTTAAGGAATTTAGCATTACAGGTTTAATACCTTTTGTTTGATTTAAAACATGGAAATGAGAAAGAATATTGCAAGATATTTTATGAGGAGCACAATTTGTAACTTAACCCCGATTGTGTGCTCAAACGTCAACATCTCAGTGGTTCTTTACTATTTATGCAAATGGCATACGTCGAGAATTATTCACCATGTCTTCTCTCTCTCAGAGAGAGAGAGAGAGAGAGAGAGAGAGAGAGAGAGAGAGAGAGAGAGAGAGAGAGAGAGTAAACCCATCTCTGTTTCTTTCTCAATAATTTTAGATGATATGCCGAAGCAGAAAAACATATCACTTAATTAGGAAAAAATCTTATTTGATATGCCAGTACATGTTCAATATATGGACTTTTCATATACAGAGATAAACTACTTACTGACATGTTATTGGCACAGGGATATCGAATACGTTCTGCAAGTTTTATGGTATAATAGTGATGTTTGCAATTAATCAGTTTCACTCTGTTTCTTTTTGCCTTTTTCATTTGACTTTGACTGCGGACTATCGGCGGGTGTTACCGGTCAACAGAGGATGCTTACTCCTCCATGGCACCTGGTTCCACCTCTGGATTTTCAGAGGCCCGTGTTTGTCCAATATCACCATATTTCTACGTGTATCCTAAAGATTTATACTTCGGCATCTAATATTTTATTTGAATATTTTATTTTATTTTATTTGACTTTTGGGAATTATCTTGATGTAAATATAGATCAACCTTATGCACAATTAATCATTCACATTAAAAAAAATTGAAAAAGGTTATTTAGACAGCCTTTGAATAAAAAACAACGTATAAAATATAAGTTAGTAGCATGTATATTCCATTACTTTTTACAGACAATACGATCACCTGTTATCTGCGAGATGTGTTGGCCAAAGAGGTTCGTTCCACTATTCTGGGGAACTTTGGGATTTTTAATCTATTATGGATTTGAAGTTATTGTTTCCACTGTGATGGTTCGTGTCCTAAAAGAAGACAATTTTCCTGAGGATGAGTTTAAAACATTTTTAGGGGTAAGACCGAAAATATTTACAATCAAAGTAAATAAATTGAAATCAATTATTTAGGTTCAAAAAAATTTTCAAGGATTCTGTGGTACCTACACCGAGTAGAAAGTCAACTAGGACAGACTCTAGAGAGGAGATACAGGCAAGAGGCAGAACAGCCAAAAATCTAATATGGTAGTATCCAGAAAAAAACTGTAATGTTACAAATAACGAAACAAAATGTAATAATTTTGGTGATTTTATAGCATTTCGAGTCTTATGACAACGCCAGTCAATAGGAAAATGTACAAAAGTATTAGATATATTAATTAAACATTATACATGTATAATGCAACACAACAGATCACATTTATGACAAGATACATCGATATCGAAATATACCATATTTTTGTAAACACATACAACATCTCAGATACCAAAGTATAAATCTTTGGGATGTGCAGGACACAGATACAAATCCGACAAAAATGGACAAACGCAGACCTCTGGAAACCAAGAGGTGGGATCAGATGCCATGGAGGAGTAAGCATCCCCTGTCTGAAAAACAAACTTAGAACAAATGAAAAATTACAGCATAGATAATATTAGCATAGAATACGTAACACCCAAATATGAATTCACAACGGCTACGGGAAACCTACAAAGAAATAGATTATACAAATAGATTAAAAACCAAAAATCAGATATAATATTTGTACAAGAAACACACTTTACAGATGAAATATTACCATTTATCAAAAGAGAATGACAAGGTGAAATAATACACAGCACAGGATACTCAAATAGTAGATGGGGTTAGCATACTTACACATAAAAACCTAAATACTAAAATACTTAATACAACAATTGATAGGGAGGACAGATACATTTTAGCAAATATACAAATAAATTCTTATACTGAAAGATATCATGGATGAACAGGGTAAAATCAGTGAAATTGTCATAAGGAATAAAATTTAAAAAACAACAACAAAACTTGATACCTGAAATATGAAAAAGGCAAAACCAAAGGATAAAAAAATAAGAAACACAGAGCTATCAAAATATAAACTTAAATTTAGAAAAATGATATAAAGATATTTTTAAATTCAGGAAAGCATACAGATCTTCACCAAGGAACAAAACAAATTATCTATGGTAACTTGATTGATAAAATCTCAGTTAAACCAATAGCTTACAATTTCTGGGAAAATTCAGTTTCAACAACACATGAAATAGAAAATTCCCTAATATTCACCTTCACTGAATTAATAGAAAATAAATTCAAAATACTCAAATGGAAACTTCTTAACAAAATACTAGCAAACAATAGACTTTTGAACAAATGTAAAATCAGATCAGATCCACTATGCAACTACTGCCTAAAGGAGGATGACTATGAACATTTTTCTTAACACGTCCTTGTGATAACCCCATTAAAACAGAAATTAAGAAATTCATGCTAAACTTTTGTATCAATAAAAACATGATGACCTTTAAAAACATAGTAATAGGATATAAAATAAATGAAAAAAACAACAGACATTAACATTCTTAAAAACTTATTGCCTATATCATATAAAATGGCCACTATCTAAGTGAACAAAGGACTAAATATGTAAATCATGCAGAGATCCTTAAAAATCTAGCAGGCAAATATATTTTCCATAAGGAAGAGAGCTCTGATCTCAACAGTGTTCAAGGAAGTTATTATATTTTCGGTTTGACACTCAATCAATAAGTATGGAAGGTAATAAATATTACTGACATAAAATTGCGACATTATATCGCCACAAGATCTGTCATGGCGGCATTTATGTATATATATATATATATATATATATATATATATATATATATATATATATATAATATATATATATATATATATATATGCGTATGTATGCATGGAGTGGTTGCATGCATGCATGCATGCGTGTGTGTGTGTGTGTGTGTGTGTGTGTGTTTGTGTGTGTGCGTGCATGATAGACCTATGCATGATTGAGAAGCAATTTATTTATAAACATATAATCCATCCCTAAAAAATAAAAATAAAAATATGGCACGACTTGACAAAACTCATAATACAAATGTATACAACATCAATTTTGTTGAAGACTAAGGCAATACTACAATAACCGAAAGTTAACACATATGTACTCATTTTACCGATACACATCAATATGCATATAACAAGGAATTTACCTCCAAAGATATGGTCCACCCCTTATACATAATCGTGACACTGATATATACTAGTAACTAATTATAAATAAACTTACCTGTAAACATATGATCCACCCCTAATTATACTTTGTCATACATGCAATCAACATGGCCATATAATCATTATAGACCCTCCAATCGAAACATCGTCACTTGATTTACTATACACACAGTCATAGACTAGGACATAGATACCTAAAACTAAAATAATAAATAATACTGTACAGTACTGATGTTAATCCTGAGCTAATAAACAAATGTATTCAATGTAGGAATAAAATAATGTAAGAGAAAAAAGTAGACTAATTGTAATTATTAAAAACAATGCATAAATTTAAAAAAATGAATAGATTCTAGATCTAAAAAGTAAAATAAAACACAACGCGATTGCGCATACAACAATTCTATAAATAGAGTTTTTTCGCAGTAACAATGTGTATGTGGATCTAGGCTGATCCGAAAAGCGAAATTAGGAAATAAGTCTAGACATAAAAGGCATATACCTGAGATAAAATATTATATTAAAAAGGAAAATATTGCTGATAAATATCATAGACAATTTTTGGAAAACCTGCTGGTGTAGAACTAGATCTAGCTACTCCTACGGCTACGGTAGCAAATGTAGGTCATCTCGTGCAAAAGCTGCATATATAGTCGAGAAATAATATAACTAGATCTAACAAATATAATATGGGGTAAAATAAATACAGATACAATAAAAATGAACAATGAGAGATATATTGAAGTATAGTAGTTAAAAAACAACAACAGCAACATTAAAGAACGACACATCATAAGTAAATAAAACTAAAGTTTGACTTACCGAATACCTCCAGCGTCTGTCACCATGTGTTACTTTCATTAGACAAGTTACACACCCCAAAGTATACTCAGGGACCACATAGTCTCTTACGAAACAAATAAATTGGACAAATTCTATAAATATTTTATTATTAGAGTCTAGTGGACCTAGCAGGAGCTGTATCTCTTTATTAATATCATCAACCACTTTTATGCATCCCCCCCCAAAAAAAAAGAAAAACAACAAACAAAAAAGAAAATATCAGCATATACCCACACATATAGATCTAAACCGGTAACTACAATACACATTCAGGATTATAAATAGGTACGCGTATGTGTGTATTTTTACATGAACGTGTGTATACATATCATAGGTGCATAAAGAAAGTAATTTATATACATATTTAATTAACGAATTATCCAAGTAATTTGTATTTTCAACGGGCTCGGCACTTCTGGAGGTGAATATTAATATCAAGTACGGCCTCTGAGGAGGTATTACCTCCGATTGATGTAATTATGATATATATATATATATATATATATATATATATATATATATATATATATATATATATATATATATATATATATATATATATATATATATATATATATATATATATATATATACGGGTGACTCTCGATGGCTCGAACGTCGAAACCTCGAAGTCACTTTGAAGTCCCGATTTATATATTCCTTTGTATTTCACTCTTGAAACGTCGAAGTTCGAGTAATTACCGGTGAATTGGTTGAAAGTCAATGCCGTAAGCCAGAACGACACCGGGATCCTTACCTGCAAGATTAAACAATAGGTGTTTTGATAACCGGGTGACAAGTAGTCCCTGACCTAATCGAGTAGCGATTGAAAGGATTGTTAATTAATTTAGAGCCATCAAAAGATATGAACTGTGTAAAGATGCGTCATGGAATATGATGTCGGGTAATATAACCAATGTTATTCGAGTCACATGTTTGTCATAGTTCTGACAAAATAAAATAATGAACAATGCTTATTCCTCTTGTTTCACTTGTGTAAAATAAATTTGTTGGTCAGTACATGACCAATATTAAAACAATTAATTGAAAACATAATTAACAACGCAAGTATTCTAATTTGTTTAGAGTTCCCGTGGGACATAAACAGTGGTTGAAAAACAAAACCGACGACCTTGAAGATGTTATATTCATTTTTCAAGAAGATAGTATTCCAGAGCACGACCATATGCATTGACTCCATTTCACTAATCAGCTTTAAGACAGACATTTTACCGAGCTTGAGGTTTTCACCAAATTCAAGAGGTTTCAATGCAATGTTTGCGGCGGATGTGGCATGCTAACAGTGGACACTGACTCCTCCCGGGCGCCTGATCCCACGCTATTTGGAATTCGCAATAGTTTTTCATGTTGAGACTTTTTTTATTTTCAACTTGTTGTATTATAATGGACATAGAGTTTCGATTATCCATTGGTACATTTTCATTTTTCACTTTTGATACATGAATAGGCACCTGTATATTTCCTCCATGTATCCCCCCTACACTATTATAATTATCATTTGTTAAGTTACAATATTTACCATTCCAGTTGCGTTGCTCTGTAAACGATTCACTTGACGACGTATCAGATGATTGGACAATATCATCGACACAATATCTTTATAGTGCATATTATGCGGGTGTATTATCTACTCAGCTGTTCGGTGGCTACCTGGCGTCAAGATTTTCTCCAAAAAGGTAAGTACGAATATACTTATGTGATTTTGTGTCTACAACATGCGATATAACATTATTAATGATAAAATCAAACGTCATTTCTTTTCATATTAGCAAGATGTCATATTTCTAATTCTTTTATTGTCTAGAAAATACGTATCAAGAATGTACCCTGATTCCCCACCTTTTACACATTGATGTAAGTAGCACGTTAAATTTTCCATTAAAATTGATACAGGGAGAGACAAATCAGGCGTTCGGAAGAAGTCAGCGTACCCTGTGAGCATGACACATCTTCGCAAATGTTCCTGGATACCAATTGAGTTCGGTGAAAAGGTCAAGTTCGGTGAAAAGGTCAGGCTTGGTGATAAGGACGTCTATAAACTCTAGATATGAGAGCCGAGGTCCCGTGTCACAGTAGGTGTTGGCACATTAAAGAACCCTCACGGCTCAACGACCTTAAGTGCCGAGTATAGGCCAAACTTTGAAGCCCTTCACCGGCATTGGCAACGTCTCCATATGAGTGAGAGATTCTTAAGTGGGACGTTAAACAACAATACAACCAACAGATCTGATTGGCGAGAGGCAGTCACTGTATATGGTCGTGATCCAGAATACTATCTACCATTCATGAGAAGAGACTTCGTATTGTTTATCAAGATCTAGAAACTATAAACTTTAGCATCTTAACTGCGACAAAATCACACTAATAATGATCATTAATGTCATTGCGGCTCCGTTACACTAGGTTTTTCCAGTTAAACTAGGTTTTTCGAAACGAAACAAAAACCTAGGTTTAACTAATTTTCGTGATTTTTGACGCAGATAAACTTCTCAATTAAACCTAGTTTTCATCCAGTTAATATGGGTACTAAGAAAAAAGTAGATTTAACTTATAGGTGTTATTTCGGCGTGTCATATGTATGATCGTTTCTGTTTAACATTTATAAGCTTTCTCGATTATGTGAAAGTTTCCATTCGAAGTGTAATGGTTAAGTCTACATGATCATTTTGTCACAAAAATGTTGGGATACTATTTTCTGATATAATAAATTAACTTCCTGTTTCTGTTCTAGGGTTTCTGGCATTACCATACTAATCAGCAGTATTTTGTTACTTGTCATCCCGACTGCTATCAACGTACACTATGTACTGGTGTTTGCTATCAGAATTGTTCAAGGTCTTTTTGAAGTAAGTTCACTTTACATTTTCACTGTTTTTTTTTTTTACAAATATATGCTCCTCTGCGTTCATGCTAAGTTGAGGTTAGCAAGTTATGAAAAGCAATTCTCGTTCTTGTATTATGGGACGTAATCACTTTCACAACGATAAAGTAACAGTTACATTAATGTAATGCTTTTCATTGACTTTTGTTTTGGCATTAGAGTCATGTCCGATTTACATATCTTGGCAGGTTGAGTAGACTTTTGATTTTGACTTTACTCACTTTTCGGTTAAGAAAATCTTCATGGGAAAAAAGTTTTATTCCTCACTGGATACAGCGACAAGTAGAAACGATTAGTCATCAAGAAAATGTTCACGAGACCCCAATCGCAAGTTTATATATATTTTATCGGATCGGAATACCATAAAACCAGGTGTCCGAGTTGGCGAACGATATCCAATCACCCCTACTCTTGTTCTTGTAATTTAGATACTCATTTTATAACTAATAGCTTATATCTTGTCACAAGACGTACATTACCACAGAAAACGACGCTGCTATATAACCATTCAAATACTTCTATTCCTATTTCCTGTTTCACAAAAGTAAAACTGTATGAATATGCATGACATTGAGATTGCATCAATTAGAGAAATCACTAAATACTAAATCTATTTGACAGGGGTGCACTCTACCCGCCTTAGTTGGAGTGATATCGGCATGGACACTGAAGTCAGAAAAAGCCAGAATGCTGACTGTGTTTAACTCGGGTATAAATATACTCATCTCATTTTACGATTAACTGAAAACATGGTGTTTAAAAAAAAGAATTCTCGTCCAAAGACATGTATGTTACGATAATTCTTACTTTATCCTGATCATCCAATAACACTGCCATGCGCAACACACCATACTTTCGCTTCAACATTTGGACACAGTTACTAACTTTAGTGTCTCCTTTTGTAATAATAATCCCAGGTACGCAAATATTAATCTTCACGATGTTTAGGAGAAAATCATAGATCTGATGAATACAGACCTCTGAAAATACAGAGATGGGATCAAGTGCCATGGAGGATTATTAAATTTTATACGACTAGGTACAGGTTACTATTTTTTATAATGTCATTTTACTTTGCAAGCCTCCTGAAATCATATGTTATAATAACCAATCCGTGTTATATTCCCATTCAATCAAAACTCAGTTTATCGCTATCGTTATCGTTATTATTATTATTATTATTATTATTATTATTATTATTATTATTATTATTGTTATTGTTGTTGTTGTTGTTGTTGTTGTTGTTGTTCTTCTTCTTCTTCTTATTGTTGTCTTAATCATTTTTATAATATTGCTCTGGTTTAAAACGTATTTATTGTATTTAAAGCTTACTTAACAAAGAGTTAAAAGATTGCAGTAGGAATTCGAAAAGTATTGTTGTTGTAGTTGATGCTGCTACTTTAAATAAAACTGTTTCTATTATGCTTCTTTCCATCTTCCTTTAAGGCGCTCATTTATGTCCAGCAGTCGCATTTGCTGTGTCAGGGATTACTACATGTCTTGTTTCATGGGAGGCTAGTCTGTACATATATGGTAAATTAGAAACAATTACTTACCACTTCCTTTATAATTACAGTGTCATCTGTTTGAATTCTTTACTCCCAACAATCTAAGACAATATCTTACAATGATTACATTAAGGCGGACTTGGGAATACATTCAGATTTATTTTTATCTTTTTATGATACTAAACTTTATCTTATATAAATTCGACATGAACTGATTGTCTTATTGTCAGAAACGATCGTCTAAACATCTTTGTGAAACAAAACCTTAGAATTATGATGTTTTTTAGTTTTCAGCTATTATTGTTAATTTTCATTGTTTTACCTCAAAACACCCATTTAAAAAAAACGAACCATTGTTTATTTTGTCCATACTTATCATTTAAGCTATCTGTCTTATGTTATTACTTTAATTGCAAAAAGATCTTAAATGAAAGATTATTTTCCATTTTCAGCGATTTCTGTTTATTTTCTATGGTTTTTACCCTAAAACTCTTAAGTGGCCAGAACAAAGCATTTGGGATAAGGATTTCTGAAAATCATGCCCTCCAACATCACCTTGGTAAAATTATGTGTTATAAGTGGCTTAAAGTCTAATACTGTTTTCAGAGACATTTTATTTTTTAAAAAATGGCCCCAAAACACCAAATTTGATGAAAACAAATTGCTGTTAAATGGGTAAATACTTGTCATTTAAAATATCTGCCATACAAAAAAAATTCTACAGGGACTTTAAATGAATGATTAAATGAGGTTTTTCAGCGAATTTTGTTAATTGTCTATTGATTTTATTCAAAAAATCCCAAACGGCTTGAGATTTATTATGTTTCATCCCGAACGGCTTGAGATCTATTATGTTTCATCCCGAACGGTTTGAGATCTATTATGTTTCATTTTGTTGCATAAAAATAACAACATAACCTTCGATATTCCCGGGGAACAAACACATTATTAGCCAGGGTACAACTTAGTTCATATTGAATAAGTATGAGTAAAATAACACTTTTCACATTTGTATCTGATTTTATACATGATCTCACCTTCTGTAAAGGTAGTCTTGGAGTTTTTTGGTCGGGTATTTGGTTGTCTTTCATATGTGACACACCTTCACAGCATGCAGGACTTAGCCTAAATGAAACTTTGCTGTTCGAAAGAGAAGGACCAAGGGTTGAGCCAGGTTCCAGTGTGATTGTAAGTGATGTGAATCAAGTTTAATCTTTTATGACTTAACTTATAGATCGGTGTAAAGATTAAAATTATCCAAATATCTTATCTACAAATGCATTTTAAGCCATTTCAGCCGAAGCAACTTTAAGACCATTTAAACGGACAAAACAAAGTTAAAAATGTAGTTTTTCGTTGACAATTATTTATTCAAAATAAGTTTATTAGCGCGAAGTCTACAGTACAACGAGAAACGATATTATAGGAATTGTCTATTGAATCAATTTTGGAAAATTGACATTTAGCACAATATACAGTTAAACTTGCCTTAGCGACCCCCCTCATATAACGACTTCCTGTCCATAACGACCGTATTTGGACTGCCCCTTGAGAATTACTACATATTTGTCCCCTATATAGCGACCACCTGCCTAACGCGACCGGCAACTGCTGTATTTTGTCCGCCGGTGGTTGTTCTACTTGCGTATAGTGACTGCTTATACACTAACTACTCTTGGAAGGGAAATAACTCGTAGATAATTCTCGCGGGACAACTCGAGACTTATTCAACAACTAATCAACAACATGGCGCAATACGCGATGCTTTGATAGTCACAACACACCTAGAGGTGTCAATTAACGTCCCGGGTAGTAATTAGGCACTCTGACTTGCTTTATGACAGGGTGTTTTTACAACCAGGAACTAACAATCCTCGCTGACTGATAGATATTTTGTTTTCGATCATCAATGTATGACCAAAGTTTCCGGTGATGATTACTTAATCGGCGATGACTAAGACTTAAAAGAAAAATATCAGAAAGGAAACACTTTGTGACAAGGTGTTTTTACAAACAGGAGCATTTAAATATCATCGCTGAATGATTTATGATTTGTTTTCTCATATTCTGGAATGCTGTAACTAATCGAACATCACTTGATTAGCAAGTCAACATCTCAATCCAAAGAGTAAACGTAGCATTGGATTACGTCTGATAAAATGATAATTAAATAAAATTCAACTATCTACATCTTTCTGTACATTCTTACACTTCTGACTCGTGTGAATTAACAACTCAGACCACCGACTTTAGGCACATTTTAGATATTTGTTTCAGTTTTAATAATGTGCCGTATCCTCGATGTACACGTATAATTCAATTACATCATAAATTAATTTAAATAATTTAAAACATTTTTTTTTTTCATTATTTACATGTTATGCATGTATTAGCTACAGGGATTTTCTATGACTATTTTTGGTATGGTTACAAGACCCTTCCCAGTGCAAATATGGCTTGTATTTTCCCCAAAAGATACAAAAATTCCCAATTT
This sequence comes from Atrina japonica, assembly GCA_030159075.1. NCBI lineage: Eukaryota > Metazoa > Mollusca > Bivalvia > Pterioida > Pinnidae > Atrina > Atrina japonica. The sequence goes on from BROG01000642.1 coordinate 11,839, forward strand.
GGATTTTTTTTTAAAAATGAATACTTTCCAATTTTCAAGACTCTGGAGTTAGGAAAATCCCTTTAGTAAATAAATACAATATACATTTAATTACTAAATGAAATGTCTAACCATTGAAGAAATATGTTGTTGGAAATAATAAAAAGTCAACTCCGATACCTTGGATTTCATATCTCATGTGACCCTTTATATAAAGACCACCTGTCTATAAAATCAGTTTTTGTAATTTCCCCTGAGCGGTCTTTATATACAAGTTTGACTGTATAGTATTGACTACGATACATAGTCGTGTACTCTTTGTCAACTTTCCAAAGTTGGAAATAAATAAACCACATGGTTGATATAAACATTCACATATTTTTCAATTAAATCATACTCTTTTGAAAATATTAATTGCAAGCACTGAAGTAAGAATTTTCAGGATATGTCAGGCCATTTGACACACACAGACCTCTGGAAATCCAGAGATGGGTTCAGGTGAAATTAAGGAAAACGTATCTCCCGTTGACCAGTCACACCCGCCGCCTGATGGAAGTCAAATTTGAATTAAATAATACAGGGGAAAACCTGTTACATTTGGTTCATACGACGGCTCAACAACTGCCACCAGGAAAAATACTTTATTTAGTGAAACATAGAAATTGTAAGCAATGTCATTATACCGGCCATTTGCTACAGTCACCATTGGCAATTAGCTACCGAAAAAAGGAACGTTGGCATACGTGATTCATAATATCCCGGTTACAACAATAAGAAGTTCGTCTCTGTATATGAAATATTGATATGTCAAGCGAGCAAGTGGCAGATCGGATAATTTGTGATATAAAAACATGATTTTCTGAATATCTGATATCCCCATACTCCAATTCATTAATCAACCCTCTTGCCAGTCACCATTACGTAAATGTCGCCTTGTATGAAATAAAGTGAAATAAATGAAACATATTTAATAAATTAAAATTACTTTCCTATGAACAGACTACTTATCCATAATGTAAAGAAATATACAGTCGAAACCTGATATATTGAAATCAAAGGTGAATAAATTAGTTTAAAAAACAACGGTTAAAATTAACCAGTTATAAAAGCAAAATTGTTTCGAATAAAGCGTGATTTCAATGAAACAGCGTTCAATATAAGTGGGATCGACTGTACTTAAATATCTGAGACATAAACATGTATAAAGAACAACAATTTAAATCAAAATTGTCACGAATAATAAAATGACAAATGGAAATCAACTTTCAAACAGTAATGATATGCATACGAATTTCACGCATCTTATGTTGGTCACGTAATTACCTATACTTTACAAAAGCTCATATTTGCAAACTTACCTATTTTAATGTGCAGTAAACAAATTGAAAATGCCGGATATGCAATTCATACTGCAGATCTACTTACAAGAACAAATGTTGCATTGAATTTAAAATACTATTTGCGACAAACATCAAGCCAAACATTCAAGTTTTGTAAAAAATCTTCAATACTTTTTTTTCAAAATGATTGCCATTTCCCTTGAACTCCTTAAGTATGGCTCCTAGATTGATTTGAGGACAATTAACCAGTCATCAGTGTTGATATTTTGTTTTTACTTACAGGCAGAGAAAATTCCATGGCGTAAAATATTTTCATCACTGCCAATGTGGGCAATAATTGTCGCTAGTTTTTGCAGAAATTGGATGTATTCATGTATGACGATGGGGATCCCACAGTACTTTAAGGTCACATTTACAAAAAACATTGCCGAGGTAGATAATGCATATTGCAATGATAAATTGATCAACAAATGATGGTATGTTTTCTCGAAAAAAATGAAATGTAAAATCAATGTTTGATGGTTATTTCAAAGCATTCAGATTGTACAATTCCCCGTAATTCTTGATTGTTACCATAAAGGCACTTGCCATCCTCGGTATTGTTTCACCAGTAAGATTCTAAGATGAATTAAAATCCATCTCCAAGGTATAAAATATAAAAACCTAAGATACAAAAGCATAAATCAATAGAATGTCCAGGACATAGATACAAATCCGGTAAAAATGGACAAACACGGACCTCTGGAAACCAAGAGGTGGGATCAGGTGCCATGGAGGAGTAAGCATCCCCTGTCGACCGGTCACATCCGCCGTGAGTCCACAGTCAAGTCCAATGAAACACGTGAGGAGTGTATCCTCGTCACAATTGGTACATACGTCTCAACAACCGCCAACGAAAAGGCAACTCAACATTTCACTTAGTGAAACAGAGTAGTCGCAAACAAGACTATTATACCGACCGTAAAACTTGCGGAACGTTGACATTAAACGCGGTTTTCGATATCCCTGTGTCAATAATTTGTCAGTGAGTAGTTTACCTCTGTATATGAAATCTTCATATGTTGTGCACGCCCTGGCATATCGGATCATTTGTGAAATATAAACTCCATATGCGGGTGACTGAGGGATATTACTACTTAAATGTGGAAAATTTACGATGAGAAAGCCGAAATCGTCGCGTTTATCGTATAGCTTCGTTGCCAATTTCCCGTCTGTGTTTATATTAGGTAAAATGTTTAAGTATGAAGTGTGTGTGCTTGATTCTGTTGTATCTTAAAGAAATATTTATATTCAGTAAAGTCATGGTTCAATTAATCACGACAGAAAACGCAGCTTGAAAACTAATCCATGGATACTGTATGTTTTTTTTTTAATTCCCATGTGAGTGAAAATAGTTTCAGTGCTAATACCTTTTACATCTATCATACAACACCACATGGGAAATATGTTCATACAACTCTTGTATTTTTATATACAGCTAACAAAGTATATATCTTCAGGACGTCTAGGATACAATATACAAACCTGGTGAATATTGGACAGATACGGAGTTTGGAAATTAGTTGAAGGTTGGATCAGGTAACATAACGGAGTAAACATCCCGTGTTGACCATTCACATTCTCCATAAGTCCAAAGTCAATTTCAAATTAAATATGTGAGGAATACATCCTCGTCAGAACCGGTACTGACGACCCAACAATATATCAGCAACTGTAAAAATATAACAATTATTAATTATGATAATTGTTAAAGTATTTCAATGATATATTGCTAAGTAATGACACAGATATGACTTTCAAAAATGAAATATTTCTGTAATATATCATACACATTATAAATAATAGTGACTGCTCCATCGCCACGATGTTTTCATCGGGTCCATAATAAAAAAAAAAGATATCCTCCCAGAACAGGCATGTCACGTTAAAGAAACCGAAATGCATTGGCCTTAACCCGTAACATAGTTAAACTTTTGCTGAACTGGTGGAGCGAATTCTCTCTAAATACAGTTAAACCATATAATATTATATTATTATTATTATATTATTATATTATTTTATTTGGCAAAGATTGGTCTACAGGCTGCATTACCACCAGTATTTCTGACAATTATAACGATAACAGGTGGCATCGTAATTGACAAATTAATTAAATCACACCTTGTCAGTACAACAGTCGGACGAAAGATCGCTCTGTGTGTCGGTATGTATAATATTTTATGTGATGAAAAGTTTTTTTGAATGATAGACTCAAGTTCGTTTGGAACGCTTTATAAACTGACAGAAACGATCGCCTTGAGCATTCGTTTTGGCCTTTTTTGTAACTGTCAACTTACTATTTCCTATTACATATCAGTCTGACATTTATTTCACCAGAAAACTATTACTGATTATAGAATTAAATATAATGTAATAATTAAATATAATGCATATTATACATGAAATAATGGAAAATACTGTTGATGTAGATATTATCATATATATATATATATATATATATATATATATATATATATATATATATATATATATATATATATATATATATATATATATATATATATATATATATATATATATATATATAATGTAAATATAGTTATATATACTTTCGATATTGGGATTTTAATACGTCACTTTGGACAGATGCCAATGCTGTGTAAATAAATTAAGTTTACAACGTTAGAGAGTAGTTTTTGTTTTGTAGGCCACTGATCTCATGGTATTTATCATGACCGATTTGGTTCAATGCCTGTAATCTTTCTTTTTTGTTTTATCACCGTACACGTGTGGTTTGGGGCAATTCCGTGCATGCCCACGTGTCCGTCATATCATTATATGTTTTGTTATCTGAATATGTTTGTGTAGGTTTTGGAGTCGAGGCGTGTTGCTTCTTGGGTTTGAGATTCATACAGAGACAAGAAATAGCTTTGGTTGTCCTGTGTGTTGGTGTTGGTTTCAGTGGATTATCTGTGTCTGGATATCTAGTTAACCCACTAGATCTTGCCCCACATTATGTCGGTACATTGACGGGATTTGTAAGGTTGGGAATGTTAGGGAGCGTCCTTAACACTGTGGTTTCTGGAAAGTTAAATCCCAAGGTAGATATTTAATTATCTGATATTCATTTTCATATCATGATAACACTTACTCGTGTTCAATTCATCACACACAAAACTGTTTCATACCACTTATAATATAATAAATACAATTTTATTGTCTTGTTTAATATTGTCGCACTATAATATAAAACACGTAGATACACAATTTTAAAATTAAAGATGTCGAGAAGACCATATACAAATCTGGTGACCATTGGTTAAAACATGGACCACTGGAAATCCATATGTTAGATTAAGTGCTATAGAGGGGTAAGCATCACCCTGTTGACCGGTCGCACCTGCTGCGAATCCACAGTCCAAGAGTTCCAATAAAATAAATGAGGAACAAATCCTCTCCAGATTTTGTACCAACGACTTAACAACTGCTATCAAACAGGTAGTTCAACATTTCATTGTAGTGTAACAGAGTAATTGCAAACAAATGAGGAACTCTAGTAACGTGTGATTAATTAAGTAGACAAATTTACTGTTGTAAATCTTTTGTATCTTGCCGTTTATAAAGATTGACGATATCAAGTTATATATGATATTAATTTACCCAACAATGAAATAATTCACTCAAACATTATTGTATAGAACATAAAGAAAACCGTAAAACATGTATTTTGATTTCAACAGGAAATTAAAGTTTGGCAAGATGTCTTCACCATTTCCGGTTCAATCCTTATTGCTGGAGCTGTGTTTTATGGAATATTTGCATCCGGTGAACGTCAACATTGGACCGAGGATCCAGAGAACAAATCTATTGTTAACAATGTGGTTCAAGACCAAGATGAGGACCAATCACTTACCGAATCTGAATAAAAAATTATTAGTGATGCTATAAATATGGCTTATACAAATTGAACTGAAAATGGTATTATTAATGTTGAAATACTATATACCTTGGAATTTTCGCTCCCGTTTAATTTATGTCATTTTCACTCTAAGACGAGAGAGCGAATTTAACATGACAGCGAAAATTCAAAATTTAATAAATGAAGCAAGGACATTCATGAGACTATGGTAATTCACGGGAAATTTAAGACGGGTCAAAATGTTTTTGTCGTAAAAGGGCAAAAATAACGTAGGGCGAAAAATTCCAAGTATACAGTTAAATCTGTACTACGTATAATCCTGGATTTTCTGTGAACATTTCAATAGACAGATGACCAATGACATTACTCCTTCATGCAACACTTGTATTGTCAGCTTTAAGTATTCACCTGATTTGTATGTTGTCTGATGAACCGAGTAATACTTTGGTATCTGTTATTTTTTATTGTATGGAACAAATAAGCGGTTTGGATTAGTAGATTAAATATGACTGCCTAAATTCGAATTGGATATTAATTTCTTCTGGTGACATATTCACCGCGGTTGACTATTTCACCCAACTTTGGATATTTTCTATGTAACATTTGCGACGTGATGCTAATTTAACTAATTTCGGTCACCTGGTCCGATTCGCATTTCTTGTTAACACCGTCGTTATATTAAATCTTAATTATCGCTTGTTCAAAGAACAAAGGAGCTATTGCTGTCACTGCTTCGGTGTCGGCCCCGGTGAAACAGAAGTTGATTTTGCGTCGAAGTTTTTATTTTTATTATATATTAGTTTTGTCCTAAACTTAATTATGTAGCTGTGGTGCCAGTTTCCGTGAAGGGAGCAAAATGTAGGGACAAAAAAATTTTGAAAGTCGTCATATGTTCTATGTGTGCTTGATAATTTGATATTCTTATAGAACTTATCGAAATGTTGTGTCAAATTGTTCAACAAAATACTATTGGTAGATTGGATTACATTCCATGAAGCAATATTCGTTTTCCTCGTGCTAATTGCATTGATATAAGTCCCTTATTATTGATGATGATACTAGTACTACAACAACTAATGATGATGACGATTTTGATGATGATCGCCATCATCATCATCATCATCATCATCATCATCATCATTTTTATCATCAGTTATTGTATGGTTGAAATGACTGAATTATTACGCTGCCATGAAATGTCTTCGAATTTCTACCATTTGATATATTTCATATATTTTCTATGACAGAGATATGGAAAAATTGAAGACAACTTACTGTATTGTAGAGCATAAAAGTGCAAACGTAGTTGATAATATTATTCCTGTTTACATAAATTCAAATAACATGTGTCGCATATCGTGTATATAACGTACGTCATACTTCATGATTCAGGAAATGGATCTCAAGACGGCGACCCTGTACCGATTCCGATTCTAGATTTCCATTGAAGAAAAAAACTAAATCACCATGAAACGAAAATAAAAAAGAGCAAATGAACAAGGTCTCTTCTTCATCGATGTAAGATATTATACTATCTATGTAGTGCTTTGATTTTACTGGTATAAAATGTTTGTTAAAAGACAAATGATTCAGTTTTTCGAAACATTTTATGAGAACAAATTTTTATATTCCAACTTGATAAATTTTGAAACACAAGTGCCCCGGTCCCATCAAATTTTTGCAATGTCCTATATTTTGACCCGACCGTACCCTCAGAAGCATTTGATATCAGTGAAGTGCGAGTTACCCATAAATGAATTTACAATCTGAGTTTGGTTTCTGTATCACAATCCAAACTTGAAATATTGCACTTTATATGTAAACGGGACGGAATTAGGACAGACGGACCATCCTAAAACTAGATGCCCCCGGTGGACCTTTCAGGCTGGGGGCATAAAATTATGAAATGCAGTTGTAAAAATACTTTATTAATATCACCACTAGATAAGTGCATGGGTTACAAACGCTACATTTTTTTTTAATTCGACTCACATGACTATAACTTAATATATATCTCCGATATCAAAGTCTCAGATATCAAAGTATAAATCCTTAGGATGTCCAGGATGTAGATACAAATCTGGTAAAAATAGACAAACACGGACATCTGGAAACCAAGAGGTTTGGGACGTTGCAACTGCTGGTGGACCGTTTGAGTTACGGACTGGATAGCACCGTTTAAATTCTGAACTCTTCAAAAACTAAGTCAGCCATCCTTTCTAAAGTGGTTACTCTTAGAAGGATTTAGAAATATTAGGTTATTTTTGTCACCTCGTATAATCCTGTAACTTTGGGTGGCACAATGATACAGATACCCGCAAAAACGTAGACGTCGTTATAGTAACTGTTTGTTTCTTGACATCATTTTTCGGGAATCTGTATCATTTTTCCACTCAAAGTTACAGGACCGAAGTTATCATGAAAGAGTATGTAAATGTAGTTCAGTTTGCCGAAGTTAGTCATTAAATCGCCACAAGGCTTATAAATATTTATGTAATTTATGTAATCTGTTATGAAGCTGCACAACGCTCAGATGATATGACAGATAAATATAGTTAAATTATTATTATATATATTAAAAAGTGAATGAAAAACGAAAGTAAGGTTATTAATCAGTGATTTCCATATTGGCTTAGTTATTGTGCCAAAGTCTGTCGTATTGGCCTGATCCGACGCCGTCTATGGGTGTAAAATAATTAATGTTATTGACTGTATATGTTGACATATTTACACCTTCGTTCTTAGCGCGAAGAAAGACCTCGCAAGCTCGGCCAATATGAAATCCAACTTCCAATTGATGTACAGAATAGATGCGGTTCTATTTGGGAAAAATGGCGGCAACTGTCACTTTAACTTCCATTTAGTTTCGCGATTTCAATATTGATCGAGTTTTTCAATTTTGGCCTAGATTTTTTTCCAGATGTTTGCTTAATTTTCTCAATATTGGCAGTTTTTTTTAATTTCTTATCCTTTGAACAGACAATTGCATATTAGACTAATATAACTATAGTTAATTAATAATAATTAATAATAGACTTCAGATACATGTAGATTTTACAAATCTGAAAGTCTTTCTGTATCATTTGAGTTACTGATAGTTCGACCTATTTGGACATTTTACTTACTATAGACAGAGACAGGAAATTAACAAACAGGCTATATGACAAACGCGGCGTATCTCACAAATAATCTGATATGGCATGTATGTTCAACATATGAACATTTCATATAGAGATGTAAACTACTTACTGACAAATTATTGGCAAAGACTTCAAATCACGTTTGATGTCAACGTTTCGCAAATTTTACGGTCGGTTTATCAATCTTGTCCGATTACTCTGTTTCTCTAAATGAAATGTTAAGTTACCTGTTCGATAGAGGTTGTTGAGTCGTCTGTACCAATTGTGACGAATATTTCTTCCATACTTATTTCATTTGGACTTGACTGTGGGCTTACGGTGGATGGGATCTGTCAACAGGGAATGCCTACTCCTCCATAACACTTGATCCCACCTCTGGATTTCCAGAGGTCCGTGTTTGTCCAATATCACCAGATTTGTATATGTATTCCGGACATCCTGTGGATTTATAGTTTAGTATCTGGGATTTTATATTTATTGGTAGCCGTTGATGTATTGCCAATAAATAATTTCATCCCCTACTGCATTCTCAAAATTGAGAATTAGTTGTATCATAGAAAATGTAGATAATTTATTTTTGATCATGAAATGCTATAAAGTGCGTACCACTCTCTGAACTTACATAACCAGATTTTATCAATGTCAAGATTTTACTAATATAAAAAGGCAGTGATCCATAACTTTTATCGCTCAATTACGTGAAAGTATGTTTTGGAATATGGTTATCTTTTAACAGGATGTACTTAAATATATAGTTAAACTTTAAACTTTATGATACCTATGCAGTAACGTGTCTTTACTATAAAAATTAACCCGAACAAAAAAGTTGCGAAAATTTCTGCCGATCATTTTTTACCACCTCACCCCCCAAAAAAAATTACTACGTATCATAGGATAACAGAAAGAGATATACACAGACATAAAACATATATTTAAAAAAAACTGCTTGAGAAACCGAGTTCGGCCATTATTCGTTTGCAGATAATTAAATTCGACCACCTTACTATTTATATATGCTTACAAGACTGGACCTGACCTTCTTTTTTCAAAATATATAGGACTATAATACGGTTTACGTCATTTTAACTCTAGAAGACATATCAGAATGTTTATGTTCTATTCATCAATTACTTTTATCCTGTTCTTGTTTCGTTTTTTTGGTTTTTTTTTACAAACGACAGTTTTCTTTTTACCTCCATATTTAATATGTAATGTCGAGTGATCAGTTTCCCTATCTCTGTTATTTAAATGCATGAAGAAAACTGATAGTGCAGTACGTTATGCATTTTGAATATGTCGTACCACTAAGAACGTCCGCAAATAACCGTGCCTAGTCATAAATAGAACAACAGAAATAGATACCAACCATAAATCATATAAATCTGATTAATATTTCCATGCTTCTATTGTAGAAATTACTTTTGTGTATTAACTTTCTGGAACGTTGAGTATGTACTTATACATTATGATAGAATCAAACTGGTTTCAAAATATTTTAGAGCTACTTTTTATAACGAGACGATGTTATGATATAAACTTATATTATATTATAAATTATAAATCATCCAGAGATGTATTACTAATGGTTAGCCTTGAAATACTCTAACAGGAGACCACTAATCTAAACAATTACTGAAAAATTAATACAAGTAAATACTAAGTTATCGGTTTCAGAGAAATACGTAGGAGTACATTTGAACTACATGTACTTAGATCGGCAATACATCTAACACAAAGTTGAGGAGTCAGGTAAGCATTACATTTTTAATCCAGTGTATGAAATATTTTGTTCTGAATGTAAAATATACGATTTCATAGTGGTTTTTGCCATCGCAAATCGAAATGTTGCTACATTGACATGAGTCCATAAAATCTATCTCAGTTTCTGTTGCCTCACATAAAGCTGGTGGTGATCTTTTAAAAAACAGTAAAGGACTTGAAACTATTTTGGTTTGAACAGGAATATTGATATGCTTTCAAAATTGCCATAAAAATTAGAATAAGTATTTGCAATATCACTTCCGAAAACTTCAATTTGTTGAATCCTTTTCGTTTTCCTGTGGTATCTTCTAATAATGAACTTACGAGTTAGCCCGAAATACCGTTATAGTCCTGTACAAGTAACTTGGATTGTGAAAATATTCCTCAACGTTATTTCCGGTTTCGGTTACATATATATAGCGCAGTTGCTAAGAGCGTCCTGCAAGTAGTCGGATGGTCCTGATTCCCGGTCTGTCCGCACATTTTCCCCGGTAATACATTTGATGTTCAACTAAATAATCCA
>BROG01000642.1:25000-47500 GCA_030159075.1 Atrina japonica
TCAATTCCTAATTGCTTCAGTTCAAAATAGTAAGAGCCCGTGCTTTCATGATGTTGTTGTCACTTTTTTTTCTGTCGTCGAAAATCCCTCACTCAGAGTAATCTGTACCAGAACAGACGTTGTCCGAAAAAAAACCCCAATAAAGATAATTTGATGTTTTGTTCCAGGGTATCTGGTATTGCAATACTACTCACCAGTGTTTTCTTACTTACCATTCCAACAGCCATAAAAACAAATTTCCTATTGGTATTTGGTATTAGAATCATCCAAGGTTGTTTTGAGGTAAGTAAACTTTAAAATATCAGTCTTACAAAGTTTCTTTTTGCATAAATATTTGAATTTGTTTTAGATATTGTCAGACGTTGGTAATATGCCGGACAAGGAGACAAGGCAAGTAAGTTCTAAATATTTCATTTTGGTTATTATGGAGTACATTCAATATTAAATAACTATTACAACCGTTGATGAATTAAATCCTACCAACAAAGTGGTCCTTTTTAAAATGAAATTATTAAAATTAGATATAACGCTGTTATGACAGCACTTAGAGAGTTGATATACTAAATCTTCTTGACAGGGATGTACTATACCCGCCCTAAATGGAGTGATATCGGCATGGACACTGACGTCAGAAAAAAACAGAATGTTGACTCTGTTTAACTCGGGTATGTGTTCATATCAAATGTATACATATTGCATAATTTTAGTTTTACAAATTAATATTATTTAACGATTTACTTTTAAAAATATTAATCTTTTTTGTTTTGATATTTTCTCTTTGATATACTTGTATATTACGATTATTTTTTTGTTTCTCACAGGGAGGAAATGTTATTATATCGACAAAGCATAATGTATGTCTTCATATTATGTAATCATCTCACATTCTACTGTATGTTTGATTGGTTATTACCTAATCACGAATATACCTGATTGGTTAAAAATCATCTAGGCACGTCTCCTTTTATTTTACTTTACGAACAAAACTATATATTTAAAAGGGCTCATCGACACTTATTTGTTTGTAAATACAGCTTTTACCTCTGTATAATTTGTTGTTTAATATTGCAGTTGAAACATAACTCGAGCAATTGCATCGTCCTCTATCCACTATCGTTTCTCGAGGGCTTGAATGCAACATGTTCACTGGACTCTTCAGTTCTGTACAAATTGTACAGACCAATCAGAGACGAATATCAAGTTGAGGCTGCGCACTCTATACTTCCGGGAAATAACCACAATTTTAAAAACAATGTTTCTAAATCCCTTCCGTTGTTAGAAGATAAATATGACTTTAAAATTAAAATAGGAACATGGTTTTTGTTCCACTGCACTGTTTACAAACAATTTATAACTCCTCATTTTTTCGCGCCACATGTTAAGATAAGCTATTCCCATGATGCTCAAGTATAAGTAATTTCCGGTTGACACATTTGTTCAGAAAATGCATTCATACGTTAATGGAGCAATCAGAGATCGGCGGAATATAAAGACTGGCATTATCTCAGTTAGTTAAAACTGTGATGAATTGCTCGTTGTCAATGGCTTAGTTTTATGGAGTATATTTATGATTTACCTTAAATTTTGATAAATTTGATTAGACATAGTAGATACAACACTGATTACTGGGTTTAACTAATCGGCAGTCGAACATCACGGAAAGTATCCCCTTTGCAGGGCAAAATATTCAGGCACATTAAACATTTAAAATAACTAGAAAGTATCGATTATATTCACTTCCGGTCTATGACCAGACAATGAATGCCCTTCTGTTTTACCTTCGACTGAACAGTTTAAGTTTTATATTAAGCGATATTTAGAGCTTAAAATATGTTTTATAAATACTTTTATTAACTTCCCCAAAGTTATAACTGATTGCCGTTAGAAATTGTATTTAATTCAATAGTTTAAGTTTAATAATTCAATAATTTATGAAGTCGTAGACGGATTCTATAACTCTAAGTGGAAAAAGTACGAGCATACAATTAATTTCAGTTTTGGCAGAATAGTCCAATTTCAAGTACTTTAAACCGCGATTTTTCGTTATAAAAGCAATCTTTAGTGAAAAAGTACTTTTATTAAGCACTTTGTCATCACGCATCTTATGTTAAATACGAAAATCAGACTTTGATACGTTGGATGCTTCGGAGGAGGCAACTGTAACCATGGCGCCCGACATATCATCCGGTGATGTTTAACTGCTACCGGGGATATCCGGTACTGTCTGAATGGCCATGGACGAAATCGACATTGCGAGATATACGAAAACTCGTTTTTGCAAACGAGTGTAGCTTGCACAAATGTAATTTTGGTAAATTTTTAAGAAGGTTTGGACTATAATTATTCGAGTTATACTGATCCGTATCAATATTTATTTTCATTATTTTTAAACAACGCCATGTTACTGTTTATTAAGTTACTGCCCGGAAGTAGTTTTTCTCGCAATCTCTCGGGGGTAAAGTGTCGTGAGTTTCCGGTCCTATTATCAAACTTCAAAAATTATTTCGGATAATTGCTGATAATATTTTTGGGATTCAAGAATTTTTATTTCTCATTAAGATGACCATTCAACGTTGAAAAGATGTCTCATGCAGTTGGCATCAAATAATGAAAACATATTTCTCATTTAGTGCTATTCTAATCATGTTTGGGATTCGCAATTTTTCTTTATGTTGAGACCATTTAGACATACTAGTATCTAATTTGTCGTATTCTAATGGACTAGAGTTTCGATTATCCATTGGTACTTCTTCATTTTTACCTAATATACCATTCAACATTGAAAACATATATCTCATAAACTTTACCATTCAACATTGAAAATATTTCTCCTTAAGTTGGAGTTCAGCAAAGAAAAACATATATCTCATTCCAGGCACCTGGTCTTATCCCACTTGGGATTCGCAATTGTTCTTCATGTTGAGACCATTTACACATCTAATTCGTTGTGTTATGATGGACTTGAGTTTTGATTATCGTTAAATACTTCTTCAATTTTACATAGTATACTTTCATAAAGTTGACCATTCAACATTGAAAACAAATCTCAAAAAGATGACCATTCAACATTGGAAAAATGGGTTTTGAAACTTTGTGAAAATGACACATCTGAGTGTACATTGAGATATAAATCAAGCATAGAGTTGATAGAGTTGAACATAACTAACCGGGGGGGTAGACCCTCTTGTTTATAACGAATTCTTGTCTATAAAGTTAACGAATTTTGGTCATTTATTTATATAGCAAAAAAATAACACCTGCACTGTTTTAAACTATGTTCTGGTATTAACAATTTGGGAATGTATAATTATGCTATTTAGTGAATCAAATTCTGTTTTAGAGTCTGTATCATCATCATCATCACCATCATCATCATCATCATCATCATCATCATCATCATCATCATCATCATTATTATTATTATTATTATTATTATTATTATTATTATTATCATCATCATTGGTGTGAATGGGATATCTTTATATAATTTTGCATATGTATTTCTTTTATCTAGGTGGACATTTACGTTCTGCAGTCGCATTCGCTGTGTCAGGGATTACAGCTTGTCTTGTTTCATGGGACTCTAGTCTGTACATATATGGTATGCTAAAAAAGTTTGAATTGACACGTCGTTAATTATATGAAATATAACAACAAAATAAAATTACTGACAATTTAAAACATATATACAAACTTACCAATATTAAATTAAAGATAATATGAATAAGTATGTAATTCAATAATGGTATTTTTTTTAAAAAAGTACCAATACCTGATAAAAATGGATAAATGAATATATATTGAAAAAACCTTGTGGTCTGTTATTTTGGAATAAGCAGTATTTGTAACTCACCGATTTTATTCATATGTAAAAGATATCCGTACTTATCATTTGACATGTAATACACACGTATCTAAAATATTTTCCATGGGCATACATAAGGTATGTGGACAGACACCACTAAATGTTTTCCCATAGGTATCAATGATAATTCATACAGCTTCAGGTCAATGCCATGCATATTAATTCTGGCTCAAATCAGTATCCTTGGTTGAAAGATCACCATTTTAGGTGACAAAATATGCAATCAAATATATAGGTTGCCGTTGGATTTCTTCTTAGATTTTCTACAACTTTTCTCAAAAACAAAATATCTATTCTTATCTGACCTGGCCCTTTTAAATTTTCAACGGTTAACTCTATAATTTGCAAAGGGCTACAAATGTTCATGTATCTTGTTATCATCTTAATTTCACTTATTAATGGCAAAACTATTTTTTCATTTGATGACCAATCAGATCGCTGCGCTCATTTCCCCCTCCGCATAGCTTTTTGGTGTCCAAAATGTCTGCGTCCATGCTGTAAACATTACAGGTGTTTTTACATATACATGATTTAACATTTTGTTTAAGGTGGCCTTGGAGTTTTTTGGTCGGGTATTTGGTTATGTTTTATATGCGACACACCTTCCCAGCATACAGGACTTAGCCGAAATGAAATGTTGCTGTTTCAAAAAGAAGGACCACGGGTTCAGTCAGGTTCTAGTAAGATTGTAAGGATCGTTATTTTTATTATTTTCTTTAATGAGACACGTTATAGTGTTTTTGATCACACTATCTTTAAATATATCTTGAGTCTAATTAATCTAGGGTATCTTGATAACGATCACAGTTTGAATTACCTTACAATTAATACCACCTTACTGATATAAAAAACTCAGATACCATAGCATAAATGTAGGATACAGATACAATTCTGGTAAAACTGGACAAGAGGTGGGAACAGGTGCCATGGAGGAGTAAACATCCCCTGTCGACCGGTCACACCCGCCGTGAGTCCACAGTCAAATCAAATTGAAATACGTGAGGAACGAATCATCGTCACAGTTGATACAGAAGTCTCAATAACAGCCAACGAACAGGCAACTCAAATTTTACTTATTGAAACAAAGTAATCGCATACAAATCTATTATAACGACAGTAAAATTTGCAGAACGTTGACATCAACGCTTTTTCGATATTCCTTTGTCAATAATTTGTCAGTGGGTAGTTTACAGCTGTATATGAAATTCCCATGTGTTGAACATTTTTTGGCATATCGGATCATTTGTGAAATATAAACTCTATATGCTGGTGACTTTGGGATATTACTACTTAAATGTGGAAGATTTACGATGGAAAAGCCGATATCGTTGCCTTTGTCGTCCAGTTTAGTTGTTAATTTCCCGTCTGTGTCTATAGTAAGTAAAATGTCTAGGTATGAAGTATGTGTGCTTGATTCTGTTGTATCTTTAATTTCTAGTTCGCTGGGATATTATCGCAGATAATGTATGAAAATTGTCATTATTAATCGACAAAACGTCGTCGATATATCTAAATGTTAAATTTAAGGACACCGCTAGTTTTTTCTTCTTTTGATTCAGTAGTTTCTGAATGAAGTATACTTCGTATGAATAAAGAAACAGTTCAGTCAATAAAGGGGCACAATTTGTTCCCATAGGAATGCCGACAGTGTGTTGAACGACCACGTCTTCGAACATTACAAATATACTGTCTATTAGAAATTCCAGCGTCTTTTTTATCAATTTCAGTGTATTTATGTGCAGAATCACAGTGATGTTGGACAAAATAAGTATCATGATAACCAATCACTTGATATTTAAATTTATGGGTACCACTTTAAGTGAAAAACATTTGTCTATGATGCTGAAAAATCCCTCTTTTATCTTTTTATGTGGAATTGTTGTGTAAAGAGTAGAAAAGTCGCATGTTTTGATACTGTGAATTTAGAAAAATTGTATAAAGTTGTTTAGAATTTTTAAGTATCCACATCTGATTTAACCACTAGGTCGTTGTCACTGTTGGTGGACCGTTTGAGTCCCCGAGGGTATACATAAACCTAGTACCTGGTATATCGGTACCAGCGGATGATCTTATACTAAAGTAATATTTGGCACTGCTAGCACATTTAAATTTCTAAATTCTTCTAAACCAGGATAGCCATCTTTTTACAATGGTTACTCTTAGACGGATTTTGATTATACGTTTAGATTTGTTATATTTGACCTTGCCTGATACCAATTCTCCTCTAGAAAATCTATTTAAACTTGGAGATCAACTGATGAAGTCTAATTGACAAAAACGATCGTCTTTGGCATTATAACTTTGGTATTATGTTTATAATATTTACACTACTTCTAGAATAAGCAACTGTACAGTATTGCTGAAGTTTATCTTCAACGGCTGTCAGTATCTTGGTAAGGAGTAAAGATATAGATTTGGTAGAAAATTTGCTGGCCCCTGCTATGTACCTCCGCTTTTATTGGTTTTTGTGGAGTTTAGGTATCCAATATAAATATGGTAGCTCAAAATCAGTATCAGTTGTAGGTACATCAAAAGTGCGTAATACAGGCATGTGATTTTGAAGGATCTCGTCCTTTGAAAGTGGGCTACGTGTGTATGTAGGATTACCATAATTCGTATTAAACCCTAGTTTTTCTAATGACCAATTACAGTAATGTGCCTTACAAATAAAAACTATATTATTTGATGTTTTGTCTGCTGGGTCCAGTACATATTGGTCATGTAATCTACCCAGCTCGGTTACCATTTTTATTTATATTTATATTTATATTTATATTTCAGGCAGAAGAGATTCCATGGCGTAAAATATGTTTATCACTGCCAGTCTGGGCAATACTGGTGGCTCGTTTTTGCAGAAATTGGATATTTTCGTGTATGGCGACGGGGATTCCACAGTACTTCAAGGTTGCATTCACAACAAATATTGCCGAGGTAAAAACTGAACGGAATATTTCAAGTATAAACGAATCAACACATGATGAAATGGTACAGGTTTTCGCAAAGATACAAATATAAAATACTTAAAGAGTTAAAGATATTCAGGTTTTTATCTCCTTTATTCTTGTATTAAACATGTCGTTTCTTGTTCATTAAAGCACCCCATCCCCATTATTTGTTCAAGAGATTCTATGACGATCTTCAATGCACATGATTATATTGATATTTTATATATATATTTAAATCACGATTTTAAAACGTGGCCGAAATGTCATTCAAAGCGTATATATTTGAGAATAGACACCGTCTATAACGAAATACCCGGGTGTTTGGGGCAGGTATCATGCGTTGCCGACAGCAAAGAAAATATATCTAAGTCTGCCGAACAAACGACTGTAGTTGCCTGTATTCTTGTGACTTAAATCATAAACATTGCGTTTTGAACCAAGAAGTCTCTCACTTCTGGTCAGCGCAGGTTCGAGTCCCGCTGGAACCTGAACCGATTTATGTGAGAAACTTTGCCAGTTTACTTGCAGGAGGCCGGTGATCTATTCCCGGGTACATTGTATCCGGGGTCTCTCCTCGATCATTAAAAACTGGCCGCCACCATATAATTGAAAAAGTGTTGAGTGTGGAATGAAACAAAAATAAAAAGATACTTGAATCATCTACGTCGGTTTTTGACATGAAAAATATTTCACAGATATATGATTCTAAATATTGGCATAACTATGATATAGTAAAGATTTTTATATCTCATGGTTGTGTTGGCGGAACTTGACTCTTAGCCTCATGTCTTCGTTTCTTTGTCGAATTGTTTAATATGGATTATTGAAAGTGCGACGTTCGATTAGCAAGTGACAGGTCCCGGATGTGGACTATAGGTGTTCCAGATTCAAACCCCGGAACCGGGTCACAAGAAATATTTCTAGAATTGTGATGACTGTTGTTTCACCAAGCACTAAGCAAGAGAAGAGAACGTCATTATTTTCCGTCAAACAACATGCGGCAGAGTAATGATTATCAGCTTCAAAATCCGACGATTCATTTGCGGGGCGAATGCTGTCTAAATATGATGAAGAATTTTATTTGATACAGATTGGTCTAGATGCTGCAATGCCGTCAGTATTTCTGTCAATTGTGATAGTAACAAGTGGTGTTTTACTTGACAAAATGATTAAATCACACCTTGTCAGTACAACAGTCGGACGAAAGCTCGCTGTATGTGTAGGTATGTATAGTGTTTATGTGATGAAATGTAGGCTTAAGTCAAATACAATTTGATTTAATGATACATTTGAATTAGCTTGGAGATCCATGGCTAAATGATTAGCGCATCACACTTAACAACGCTATCCCCCTATCCTTAAGCCAAGGGTGGGTTCTATCCTAAGCTGCTTTCAAATTCACGTTTTCAATTTACTGTGTACATGTTACATATCAACCTGATACAGTCAAACCCACTTATATTGAACCCGCTTAATTCGAAATGATTTTCATTCCCCGGCAAAATTTTGAAACTGTTAATTTGAAAGAAAAATTAATTCTCTTCCGATTTCAGTATATCTAGTTTCGACTGTATTTGTTTTCGGTCTGGCAGTACCGTACACCTAAATCATATTTTAGAATGTAGCAATCCAAACACAAGTGAAAAACATGTTAATTTTAATATTATCTGATATATATCGCTATATTTACTATTGATACTATTACTTGAAAATAATTATTTCGTCACTTTTGAAATTTATTTGAAATTTAAATTTCGAAAAGGTGTTTTCATTTTCGTGAAGGAATCGGCAATTGTTCGATGTGATATCTCACACATTAGTTTTATAATTCCCATTTTGATGAATGCATGTAATATTTTTCTTTTTTGTTATTTCTCTTCCACATGTGTTGTTAGCGGGTTCCCACAAGCACGTGTCAAATTATTACAGTGTCAGTATTGTATATTTGACTCTTCACATCCTAATGATTAATACTTTGGTATCTCTGATTTTTTGTTGAATATACTTTTGTAGGTTTTTTAGGCGAGGCGTGTTGTTTCTTTGGACTTAGATACATAGACAAACAAGAGATGGCTTTGATTATCCTGTGTATGGCTGGTGCTTTCAGTGGATTTTGTGCGGCTGGTTATCAAGTTAACTCACTAGATCTTGCTCCACAATATGTCGGTGTCTTGACGGGATTTTCAAAATTTGGAATGTTAGGAAGCGTCCTTAATACTGCAGTTTCTGGAAAACTAAATCCTCAGGTAGATATTTAATTATCTGATACCAAAGTTTTATAAAATTACAACACAAACACTCTTCTTCATTTACCCATACACTAAATCTGTTAAATATCTTATAAAATGGAGGTAAAACAAATTAATTTCAAGTTTAACACGGAGGTACTAGAATAAGGAAGAAAATGTCCTTTTTGTCTGCAAGTGTTAATATTCATGTTGATAATATTCAGTTTGATATTACGGAATTTGTCATTTTTAATGATTGACGAGTTCAGAAATTTATTATCCAATCCATGCTTTCCGATTTATCAAACTTTAACTTGAATATATCGTTATATTGTCCTCCATTCTGACGACGTCAGAAATTATTTGTGTAATGGTATCGTATAACTGTTTTATACCATTTATCAGCATGTTTCCTAAATACGTCAGATTCTAATGAACAGTTTAGCACGGGTTGTTATTTTTCAGTCTGTTTTCTGGAGGTCTTGTTTTATGTTAAGCCAGGTATTTTCGATGGAATTTGGGTCTGGTGACTGTGCTGGCCATTCTGATGCATAAATAGAATTATTTTGTTAAATTTCGGTTATTGCATGGGCCCGATGAGCAGGTACCTTGTCGTCCATGAAAACATAGTCGTTTTCTGGAAAATGCCTGGCAATTACAGGTCACAAATTGTTATGCAGGACTTCAGTGTGTTTTTCAGCATTTATATAACCCTCTACATCTTCTAAATTTCCAACTCCTCAGAAATATATGCACCCAGATCATTACCGACAACCTCGTCTTCGATGAAGGACACATTATGTGAGTATTATTTTGTTGTCCAATTCAAAACGCGGTTGTTGTCTCCAATCACCACTTGCTCCGATCCATACACCATTTAACAAGTTTTTTTTTTGTGTGGAGTTTCCAGTAGACAACATCTTCGTGGCTTTTGCGGGGAAGCTTTTCCAGCAGATTGCCGGCATTCCAATGGATTCAAATTGTGCATCTCTCATAACTCACATATTTTTTAATTAATATGAAGCGAAATTTATACAGTGCCTGCTCTCCACATGAAATAAAAAGTTCTCATCTCTCATAACTCACATATTTTTTAATTCATATGAAGCGGAATTTATACCGTGCCTGCTCTCCACATGAAATAAACAGTTCTCATCTCAGTTCGTTTTTACTTACAGGTGCATCGACGACGTCCTCTCTATGAATAATTCAGAAATGTTAGATTATGACAAACGTGACGATTTCAATTTCCATATCATGAACTTCCCGTTCCTAGTAATATTCCATCTTCCCCAGGCTATCGCGTTTTCATTTTACAAATGATACGTTTACTTATTGAAATCAAATACGTGCATCTGAACTAAACTACAAACGAAATAGAGAAATGTGAATAAAATAAGATAAACAAAACTAAGTGAAAATATCAAGAAACTACAAAATTAATTTAAAGCCACATTCCAGGGACGTTATTGTAATTTTAGGGAGGTTATATTTTTGACATTTTATTTAGATAACCACTCCTAACAATAATGTACATATTATGGGGAATTCCGTAGGAAATCTTCAATTCACTTTGGTATACGCACATACAAATTTCGCCGCAGTTATTGTGGAGCGTCACCACATGACCCCTGGCACTTGACCAGCAATCGAGAAGCAATATCACTACGGGTTTGTCTTTTTTTATTCATTTTTAGGTCTCCTCCATCCCCAAGGCGTGTTATAATAATTTGTAAATTGAGATTCCCATATTTGTAAGATACCAACATAGTTCAGGTGAGCGATGAGGCCCATGGGCCTCTTGTATTTTCTAGCAGCCTCGTTTCCCATTTCGCGTCATTATCATATTATTTTAAGAGTTCATAAATATATCAATATGTTAGGTGTTTCCCATGGTTAATATACTAATTAGTTGGAATAGAACGACGAAAGTAAAAGCAAATACGCATTAAGTGAGTACAGAAAAGGTAATTTATGAACATTACTCGCCAGAATATGACTTTAATCTGGATGGTCAAAACAGGTTAAATTTATATGTAATCAAACGTATGATATATTATTCTTGCCCGATTAAATTCACCTTCAATTTGATTACAAATAAACGTTTTCACATTTCTTCATTCTGTTGGTAGTTTAGTTACAGTTTTATAGTTATTAACTTGTTTTATTTCAATTTTGATTACCATATAACATGTAGAAATTCATTCAAAATCCGACTTGTGTGTGTGTGTGTGTGTGTGTGTGTGTGTGTGAGTGTGTGTGTGTGTGTGTGTGTGTATTTAAATCTTTTAGTACTCAGAGATGGACATATCGTCTTTATTTTTGTCCGTGCCGTTAGTCATTTTAGTGTTCTATATAATTCCCTAGGATATACAGTATTGTTAGTCTTAGTCTTATAGTTTTATATATATATATATATATATATATATATATATATATATATATATATATATATAATATATATATATATATATCGCTAAATGACTAACGACACGGACAAATTTAACGTTTGACCCAACGCTGCAAACCTCACCAGCTGCTTAAAGGTGCCTGCTGTCCTCGCACAAAGAAGATGACGCAAGATTGGATAATTTCGTCATTGTCACGTACGAAGTTCAAATTGCCGTGGAAAACCACAAGCAGTGTTTGTCCGGTTGACGTAAAGCCAACCCAAACCATGACAAACCATCTCAAACCACTCAAGCCTCCGCCAAATACACCTCGCTCCACACCACAAACGTCATTAAAATGTTTGTTCTTGAACGGTCGTCGCTGCCGTCCTTGTGAAATCAGGGCCCGGAATCACCAAATTTACTTAATACTCAAGCTCAACTTTTATTTCATCATTTGGCTATATACTCGTTCGTAAAACTTTTAAAATTTTGAGTGAAATAGAAATATATTATTTTACATCATTCACATATACATTTGCGTCACACTAGTGATTTTCCTCTAAAGATAAATACGTTGAGTACGATACTCAAAATTTGAGCACATACTAAAACATTTTTTTAATATTTCTTAAGTTTTCTTCAAATCAGCAATATCTTTCACCTTTGTTTACAATTGTATGCCATCAGTATACAAACATATTCAGTTACAGAATGAATCTTGCGAGTTTTTGTCTTTAAATTAAGAAAACTTAGTTGAGCTTGAGTACTGAGTAAATGTGGTGACTTTGGGCTCGTCTGTGAACAGAGTACCCGCCTAGTCTCGGCAAACTAAACGTGCTACACGATGACGTCTTAGCAGAACTGGACGGACAGCGGAACATCGTGGTAGAATACGCAGTCACGTAATCGATTCCCTGCAGTTCTTGGACTGATGACACGTAATCCAAAAGTGGTTTGCACTGTCGGACTTGCCGTTTGGAAGCGATTCCGGAGGTTCACCAGTCCGATATGATTGCCCTAGTGTCGTGACATCATGCGTGGATGACCTGCATGCGGTCGGTCTCTGACATTGCGAAATTATTGAAATCAGTGAAATTATTGATGTCAGTGAAAAGGTCAAGTTCAGTGAAAAAACGTATAGTGAACACCAAATTTCGTAGCAACAACGCGATTTAACATACCAGTACCAGCTAATTTTCAACAGAAAACAACTGCTTTTCAGTTCACCAGATTTCCAAAGAATGACTCGACATTTGCAAAGTCGATCTTAACTGGGGTAGACAAATGCTGGGCGACAAAAGCGTGCAAAGCGACCCATCTCCAAGAAGCGAAATGACATGTGAAAATGCGGTATTGACTTCGCAACTGTTTGGCGGTCCGTTCACTGTGCAAAACATCAAGCTAAAAAAAAGTATTGAGCGGTGTTCATTCTATACATTTTTAGATTACACAAATATATATATATATATATATATATATATATATATATATATATATATATATATATATATATATATATATATATATATATATATGTATGTATGTATTGTCTTATAAAAGTCTTGAAATTCTAATTCACATATGTATATATATTCAACAGAACATAAAAGTGTGGCAAGATGTCTTCACAATTTCTGGTTCAGTTCTCATTGCTGGTGCTGTGTTTTATGGTATATTTGCATCGGGTGAACGTCAAAGTTGGAATGAGGATCCAGAGAAAATGTCGCTTATTAACAATGTGATACAATACCAAAAAAAAGACAAATTATTGAATGAATTACAAATATAAGTGGCTTGTATATGCTAATATGATATGTCTTTTTTAATTTTTCCATGCATTATAACATGTTATTATATATCCTACTTTCGTTTTCCATTTACATAACATAAACTAAGTTTTCTTCGGTTTATTCAGATTTGATAAAACGTTGTGTAACGGAAGGAAACTGGGTTTTAGTCAAATATTAATAGGACTGGAATTACATATACCGTAAATCACAAATAGTATTGACAATATCAAAGTTACAGTTTTACAAAAAAGGCCAAAAAGGTTCAGGTCGATCATGTCTGTCAATTAGACGAGCTGGGATTTAATGTGATTGTATATTTTCAAAGGAAAAAGTGAATCATACAAGTTCAAATAATAAATCTAAATGTATTGCCAGATTCGCCTAAGAGCACCCACTGTGGAAATGAATATCCTAGCTTTTGACATTTTTAAACCTATTTTTACTCGCTTGAATAAAGATAGGAATCAGCAATTGGATTTTAATTCTTCATGTTGAGACCATTTCTATCTAATTTGACATGTTCCACTGGAATTGAGTTTTCAAATATAGATTGGTACTCCTTCATGTTTAATTTTAACAATGGACAAGTTTGCTGCAAAATTCAATGCTCAATATATCAATGTCTTTGATCAAGTTAATGTTTTGTTTTGCATGACGAAAACATCGGTTTCTTCCCAGTCTGTCTCAGTTATCTAAGTACTTCTTAAAGGCAGATAATTTCCATTCAATTAACGCAGTAAATTACATACATGTATATTGAATATATACAATTATAATACTTGAAAGACATGATCGCAAATAACCGGTGCTAGACACAAACAAATAGCAGAACCATACATCAGCCATAATTCGCTGTAAATCAGTAATGCATACATACATTACTGTACTGCCACATCATTGAGTGAAGAGCGAAGAGAACACAATATATTGTAGAGCATAAAAGTGCAATCGTTTTTTATTATATCATTCCAGTTTAGATAAATTCAAATCACATGTGTTGCATATCGTGTATATATTATGTATATATTATCTATATATTACACCACACTTCATGATTCAGAAAACGGATTACAAGACGTTGACTCTGTACCGATTCAAATTCTAGTTTTCCATTGAATAAACAAATAAATCACCATGAAACGAAACTGAAAAAAGAGCAATTAAACACGGCCTCTGCATCATCGACGTATGATTTCGATATTATCTTTGTAGTGTGTAGTGTAAAAAGTTTGATAAAAGACAAATGATATGGCTTTTTGAAACATTTTATGAGAACAAACGTATGTGTTACAAATGGGTAATGTGTATTTTTTGACAATTTGACGAAACGGATCATTAAGGAAATAGGATACAACAGAATGAAAGATAATTTGAAGAAATTTGATTTGACTGATCGGAATTATTTCAACCTAACGCACCTAACGCTGAATAAAAAGTAATATAACGATAAAGTTAATAACATCGATATTACATTGCTTTTTACAGACAAAACAATTGTCAGTAATCCCAGAGAAAATTGCGCCATAATTTTAGTGATTTTGGGCGATTTCTTATTTATGGCGGACCTACATTTGATTCAAAGATGATGGTTCATTTCCTAATTGGGGAAAATATTGATATAAATCAGAAGTAGCAAAGATCAATAAAAAGAAAATTGATTAACAAATGAGTATTGTTCATGCATCACTTTTTAGGTCTTCTTTATGTTACCTCGCTTGTAGCTGTCTATTACAGGGTTTCATAAATATCGGTTGTTAGTCAATAATGATTGACAGTCGTCTCGTCGATTTACGACTTAAGACTTTTTCATAGGGAGTATTAAAGTTAAAGAAAAAAAAACATATTTTGTAATATTTCTGAATACTTTCATTCATTAGTTTACATGAATCGGATGGTTCAATGCAAAATATTTAGAGCCAATATTTCTCAGAATCATACTATGTAAGAAAAGCATGATATGCAGTTACTTTTTTATTCCAGCACTTGTACGGGATACGAACGCTATATCTTTTTTGAATTCGACTTGATAAAAACTAACTGACAGAAAACATCGTCTTGAACATTTTCGCCTCTTTTTTTTTTAACAAACTATCACTACAGTATGGTATTATAGTTGATATATTATCAACCTTTGGGTCGTTGCTACTGCTGGTGGAGTGTTTGAGTCACAGAATGGATAGACCGTTAAAATTCTAAACTCTTCAAAATCTAAGTAAGTCATCCTTTTTAAAGTTGTTTCTCTTAGACGGATTTAAGAATATGTTCAGAATTTTTTTTCTCCTCGTACAATTCTGGGACTTTGTGTGGCAAAATGATACAAATACCTGCAAAAATATAGACGTCGTTATAGTCATTTTCCGGGACTTTGTATCATTTTGCCTCTCAAAGTTACAGGACCGCAGTTATCGTGAAAGGGAATTATTACCTAAGTAGGATATATAATAATAAATAATATGCTCATTAAATTGTGATTTCCATATTGGTCTAGTTGTTGCGCCTTGGTGTACGCCAATATGGACTGATTAATACATCGCTGACTTATAACCCTATCGTAGAGAGCAATGTTTAGGACAACGGTGTTTGGCCATGTCACTGCGGCGGACATCTGTTCAAGGATTCGTATTAAAATTCACTCAGCATCGTTTTTTCTACCCATCACAATCAGAACGAAACATGTAACGGACTGATTGTGATTTTATCTGGTTCTTCACCAGACTTCAGATATATGTAAATTTTAGAATATGAAAGTCCACCTATATCATTTGAGTTGCTGATAGTTTGACCTATTTTGGACATTTCACTTACTAAACTACTTACCTAGACAGGAAATTATCAACCTGGTTATATGACAAACGCAATGTATTTTCGCAAAAAAGGAGAAATTTTTGTGTTATAGTAAATGTAAATAATTTATTCTTTATAATGGAATGCTATAAAAGAGCGTATCACTGTCTGAAATTTCATAGCCAGATGTTACCAATATCAAGATTTTATCGATATAAATAAACAGCGATGTATTGTCAATAAAATCATTTCATTCTCAAAACAGATAATTATTTGTGTCATAGAAAATGTATATAATCTATTTTTTGATCATGAAATACTCTAAAATACGTACCACTCTCTGAAATTATATAACCAGATGTTATCAATATCAAGATATTATCAATATAAAAAGCAGCGTTCCATAACTTTTTATCGCTCAATTACCCGAACGTTTCTTTTACTACTACGGTAATTTTTTTAACATAACAAAATGCGCTTAAATAATGTAGATAAATAAATATACCCTACATCTAAACTTTTCTACAGATTTAAAAAAATTTTTTTTTCATATAATAGACAAGCTAATAAATAACTTTTCTGAAATTTTCGGTAAAAACACAATTTCAAGGTATCTTTCAGAGAATGTCGTAAAATTGGTCGAAGGCTATTTTTTTAAAGATAAAATTTAAATTTTATAATATCTCTGAAGTAACGTGTCTTTATCATAAAAATAGACCGAAAGAAAGACGCGAAGATTTTTGCTGATCATTCTAAGGACATTAGCTGTGATATTAACCTAAATTCTTTACTACTTATCATACGATAACAAAAAGAGATATACACAAGCCTAAAACATATACTTTTAAAACTGCTTGAGAAACCTAGTTTTGTGCACACACACACACACACACACACACACACACACACACACACACACACACACACACACACACACTTCTTGCAAGTGGACTACGCCCTGAAAGTATCTAAAATGCTTCTCGTCTGAGTTTCGTGCCAAACTACCCTAAATTTATATGATTCCGAAGAACCAGTTTTGCGCTGACTGAGGTACCAAACGGGATATCTAAAACGGATACTTATGTAATGATAATGAGTGTGTTCGAAATAAAAACTAGATAAAATAAAATTAGGAGTTCGATTAAATTAGAATCTATTTACACATACTATATAAGATTTGAACAATACATATTATACATATGAAATACAAGTTTAACGTGACAATATATATGTGATATACAAGTTTATATATATATATATATAATATATTATATATATATATATATATATTATATATATATATATATATATATATATATATATATATATATTATATATATATATATAAAATACTGTGTATGTTTGTAGTCGTACTTCAATTTGAATAGTAATAACGAACCTTTCTGATGGGGGACAACACGACTAAGTCCCCTTTAACACAATGCGGACTCTATCGTAATTTTAAGGTGACAAAATGACATTTTAGCACTGAAAGACATATCAATATGTTTATATTCTATTGAACAATTACTTTTATCCTGTTCATCTTTTGTTTTGTTTGTGTTTTGCCGACATCTTTCGATTTACCTGTCGAGTGATCAGTTTCCCTGTCTCCATTATTTAAGTGCGGGAAGATAGTGCAGTGCGTTATATATTTTATATATGCTGTACCACTTAGAACGTATACAAGTAACCGTTCCTAGATAGACATAAAAAGATAAACAGAACTAGATATGAACCATAAATCATTGTAAATCAGTTTTATATCTCTACCCTTTTATTGTAAAAAGAAAACCCGTGTTTTAACTTTGTGGAACGCTGATTATGTACTTGTACATTGTGATATAATCAAATTGGTTTTAAATTACCTAAGAGTTGCGTTCTATAACGAGACGATGTTTACCGAATGTTGTAGGATAAAAACGCTGATTGTGTATCCTTCTGTGTGTGTGTGTGTGTGTGTGTGTGTGTTTCAAGACCATCGCTTTGGTTATTTAAATGTCATCAATTGAGCTCCAATTTAAAATACTGTACATGTTTATTATCGAAAGAGAATGATGTATCATACAAAGTCAAATAATAGATCTGAATGTATAGCCACAATCCATGGAATAATCACTGTAATCCACACATATTTTAAAACTTCAATTCGTTGAATCCTTTTCATTTTTCTGTGGTATGTTCTAATATTGAACTTTTGCGTTAGCCCAGAATACAGTTATAAACCTGTACAAATCACTTGCATTGTGAAAATGTTCCTCAATGTTAATTCCAGTTCCGGTTACATACCGATAGTGCAGCTGGTAAGAAGGACCTGCTAAGTTCGGAAGGTCCTGAGTTCGATTCCCAGTCTGTCCGCACATTTACATTTCCCGGCTAATACATCTGGCGTTCAACTAAATAACATACTATGGTGTGTTTTATAACTTTGGTATTATGTTTATAATATTTATAGTCTCTTGAATTGTTGTAATACAAAATAAATGCACTAGAACGTAGGGATGTACACCACAGGAACATAATGGAAAAGGCGCGATTAAATGCAGGATCATAACGATAATCCGGGCTAACTATAAAGTTCCCTATTATGTAAATTTGATATTGAATTAGCAAAACGACTAAATGATACAAAGATTTATTATTATTATTTTTATTGTTATTATTATTATTATTATTATTATTATTATTATTATTATTTAACTGAAAAATGATAATTGAAAAAAACGCAAGTGTAACTGAATATATATAAACATAATACCAAAGTTACGGTATTGCAAAATAAAATGCCATAACAGATTCAATTCTGCTGTTTAGGCTGTAGGCGTCCTTGAACGTACCGTTGGCGCTGGTTACTTAGTGAAACCTGAACGCTTTGTCTGTTAACAAAAAATACTTTTTGTTCATGAATAACCTTATTCTAGAATGATGATGATGATGATGATGATGATGATGATGTCTACGATAATTCCCATTTGCTATCATCGATCTCCTTTGTCTTACACATGTTATACTTACTATTTATTTTCTATGACATAGCAGCGATGCAATGAAGAAGAGCGTGAAGACATATAAGTGATCAGTGTAATTTGGAATATAAATATTGCATACGTACAGGTGTACGAAGGTAAATTGGCACATGTCTATAAACACAACGAGTCTAAATCAAATCATAACAGAAGCGACAAGCTACTTGTCCTCACAAAAGTACTAGTAATTCAGTATTGCATGGAGTCCGTGGAAGGCAATACGTTTCACATGTACAACCTATTTTTGGAAAGTAGACCGTATTGTTTTGGTTTCTGACTGAACCAGATGTAGAACTATACTTGGTTGTATCACTGCAGTCTGCATCATTTTAAATCTGGTACGTTGAATATTTTGTGGGTCAATTCCATACGCAACCTTTCCGGATACAAAACAGATCTCGTGACGTAGATGTTATACCGTTTTAGATCACAGTTTTCGATCGAATACACAATTAAATAACCATTCAAAAATTAGAACCAATCAACAGGGACTCCAAATTGAGGTAGGAAAAATATTAACCATGTTGTGTTCTTTTTACAAGTATTAACAACTTGATAAAAGACCAATGATTAGGTTTTCCGATACATTCTGTGAGAATATATGTTCATAATGGAACTATTTTTTTACCTGTTCAAGCAAATTTATTTATGATTCAGTCAAACACCAATAAAATACTCATTGTGAAATAAAATATTAAAAAAAAATATTTCACCAAATTTCTTACACGTATTAAACAAGGTCTTCAGAAGTACTGTACAACGGCCTACTCAAGAAGCGGGGTCAATCAGATGTGGATCCTAAAGAATTCAAAAGAATTGTCGGAACATTAAAATCTCTAAATTTCAAATTACAAGCAGGTCAGGTCTTTTGATGTTTTGACACCTTACACAATAATTCCTCATCAAAAAACACAAAAAGAGATTACACATTCATTATACAAAACTCATTTGTATACAAAAATGGAAACCACAGATATAAGTATTTAGTGTTAGGGTCATTGAGAACCTTATTTTGTGGAGGAAAATTCTGATTCAGATAACAAATACACTAAAGGCGATATCATCAAGATGTTGGGGTTTCTAGAAGACAAACAAGCCAATGGGTATCAATTGTGCACTTCTCTTGGCTGACATCTTTATGAAGCGTAATTTATACAGTCTCTGTTCTCCAAAGGACACAAACAGTTAGAATCTCGGTTCAATTTTACTTACAGGTATATTGGCGACGTTCTGACCATAAATAATTCAAAATTGTTGATGCTGATGTTGAGATAGAGATCAATAAGAAGACAGAGAGCAACACATCTTATCTAGATTTACTCCTGTCGATTGGAATGGACGGCCGACTTCACGTCTCCTTTTATGACAAACGCGACGATTTCAATTTCAATATCATCAATAACTTCCCGTTTCTATGTAGTAATATTCTATCTTCTCTTGCCTATGGTGTTTTTATTTAACCACCTATACATTATGCCAGAGGATGCTCTCCTTATGAATGTTTTATTCTGACAGCTAAACGACTCGCCAATAAGATACTTACACAAGGTTACGTTGTTGAACGCTTGAAATCGTCGTTTAAGGTAAGGTTTGCATGTTCAGGAGAATTTTTGTTTTCATATATTGTACACAAATGAGATACTACAGAAGACAGAGAGGAAAGCTCTGTCATAAAATAAAACAATATTGAAAATTGACCATTCCGTTTTCTTGCAAAACTCGTGCAAAAACATGAAAAATGACATCACAATTTATGTATTTAACTATTTTCGTATCCAAAGTTATAAAAATTAATGAAATAAATTTGTTCAATAGTGTTTATTTCATTATATCAATTGAACACAATGTTAAATCTCATTCAGTGAAATGTACATAATAATGAAAAATTACCTCCATTTCACTCTAATGTTTTGAATTGAGTATTCTGAACACGAGCACACACAGGGGCTCCCTTTCGCCAATTGTACATTTCACCGAATTTGACCCGTTCATCGAACTAGAAAGGTTTCCATGGATCGTTGCGACGGATGTGGCATATCAGCATCGAACGCTCTTTCCGGAAACCTTGTCCTATACCGTTAAGAATTCGCAATTGTTCTTTATGCTGAGACCATTTGCATATCTAATTAATCGTATTCTAATCTTGTGATTCGATTCTTCATTTTTACATATGACAAATGGTTTGTGGTAACCAAACCTTGACCTAGATATTTTCATGATATATCTGTATACCAAATTTTATTTCAATATGTTAATCAGCTGCAGAAATAATCAACGGAGACTGAATTATTGGAAATCTCTAAGTTCAAAAAAGGGGCGTAACTCTGTCAAAAATAGTTTGACGGGTACCAAATAACAACTTGACCTAGATATTCTCATGATATATTTGTACACCATATGTCATTTCAATATGCGCACCCACTGAGATAATGAACGGAAACTGTTGGTGCACGGACCTACAATTATTATTAAACATTGGATATGAAATTTAAGTGAGAAGCACTAACATTGCATTACATTTTTCAAACAAACGACCGCCGATTATCTGTGACATGTGTTGGCCGAAAAGATTTGCACCAGTATTTTGTGGATTTTTGGGATATCTCATTTGTGGTATATTTGAAGTTATTGTTTCGCACATGAAGGAAATGTTATCATATGGACGAAGCATAATTCCATAATATAATCTATCCATCTCACTCTCTTCTGTATGTTTGATTGGTTATTGCTTCATCATAAATATATCTGTTTGTTAAAAATTAACAAAATACGTCTCCATTTATGTTACTTTACGACTTAAACTACATCAATACATTTCAAGAGGCTTATCGGCACTCATTTTTATACATACGACTTACTGTCTTTGAACCCTAATATAGAACCACGAAAAATGGCATTTCAAAGAAAATGTTGTGCTGTCTGACTTTAAAATGCCGAGTCGTAACGGAAAATCGTCCATTCTGTCTTAATTGCGTTCTGAGTAAAACGTTCCCCATTAACATCAATGCAAAAATGCTGTAAATGTATTCAAAAAAGTTACAAGATGGCGTCATACCGAGGATGGGCTATGACGTCGGAACCGGTTCATTCCCATTACAGGGAACGTCAGGATTCATAGTCTCAAGCCAGTGTTTTACAAGTGTAAACAATAACGTCATCGCCCTTGACTCGTATCAACAAACACGGGTTTCGGAGAGTAATATGAAGTTCAGGCTTTTTTATATTTTGCGTGTAAAACATTTTCTCACAACACACGGGAAATATTTTTTTTACACATATGAAGGATGTTAAACAAACCTTGAATTATTTCAATTGGATTTAATTCAGAATGGCGCACATTGAGTCTTAGCACAAGATGGCCATGCTGCATTGCAATTACATCCATCTTAAATACTTGTTGAGGTTTATTCAGTGAAACCTTCTATAATTCGGTCTATAATTGTCAATATTAAATGAATTCATCGCTGAA
>BROG01000642.1:50000-427974 GCA_030159075.1 Atrina japonica
ATTATTACAGAATTTTGAAAAATGTTAAAATATATTTATATATTATATAATCTATCACATTTAAAAAAATTTTTTTCATGTCGTTAAAAACTTTTGATGGAAGGTTCAGTCCAACCAAAGCAAAACTATCTTCATATGTTAAGTTTTAGAGACTAATAAATTTAGCATAATATAGGTATGATGCTTGGACAGGAAAATATAATTCGGAGAAGTAAGACGGAAACTCTCGGATTAAAACTCCAGATTCTTACCACATGAGATGAGATTTCCCTCCCGACTTTCAATACATAATAATCGATTATTTTTCTCACACAGTCACTGCAAGAACGTATTTCATTTGGACTTGACTGTGGACCCATGGCGGGTGTGATCGGTCGACAGGGGATGCTTACTCCTCCATTGCACCTGATCCCACATCTGGGTTTCCAGAGGTCCGTGTTTGTGCATTTTTACCAGATCTGTATCTATGTCCTGGACATTCTATTGATTTATACTTCGGTATCTGAAATTTTTTATATAGTTACATTTCCTTTACACTTCTGAAACGTCGGTCTGCATGTATTATACAGATGGTATGGTAAAATAAAATTGAAGAATTACCAATGTGTAATTGACATTCAAAGTCCATTAGAATACGACAGACTGAATATATAAAAACGTCTCAACATAGAAAATAATTGTGAATCCCAAACGGGATGAGAACAGGTGTTATAAATCAATTTGCAGAGGGTATCATTGTACCCATAAGCAATGTATAAAAACACACAAAGCTACATACACTTATTTTAATACATGCAAATTATTTATCAAACTCAAACAATGAAAATTTCTTTCACCAAGGAAATATATCTTGTTTGATCATTTTTTTCATTAAAGGGAATCATGACATTAACCCTTTGAATCCTACAAACCATAATAGACTGGTCTTAAACAATAGAAACAGCATGCCACTTAGATATTCAGGGGTGAACGGATAAAGTGCATGCGAGCTGTCGCTTTCCCCAGGGAAACCCACATTTATATTAACTCCTTCAACATCGTCTTTCACGGAACAGTGCTGGAGAAATAATAAGACAAAATATCAGGGATAAATGTGCATGTTTGTCTATCAGGTATCAAAATGCATATTGTGGATGACTATTTGAACGGAAATTTGATAAGAGAAGTGGAAAAATTAATATGAAAAATAATTTCAAATATAAGTGTCACTGAAGTCATGTGGTGGAAAATATAATTTTCACTGCATTGATTATATATATATATATATATATATATATATATATATATATATATATATATATATATATATATATATATATATATATATATATATATGCTTATAAATGTGATGACGTTAAAGCAATATAATTTGAATAATTTGATTTGTTTCGAATGAATTACTGATAGAATAAAATATATGTTACTTTTTAAAGAACAGACTCATGTCGTACCATGCATTTTAACTGGTATGTACAACCACGTCTAGTAGTTTTATACAAGTATTTAATTTAACCTAATGCGCCAACTAGTGCATACATAGTCAAAGTTTGTCAAGATTCCAAAGCTTAGGTCTTCAAACACAATTATCATGTCCAACATACTATTTGTTTTTGTTGTGGCTTACATTTGTTATACAGCTAAGGTAAGTACATTCCGTATATAATTATACAGTAAGGCAGTGTGAATATCACAGATATAGTTAACCATATTAAGGAAAATAATCTTACCTCCGAATGGACTTACTTAATATAAGAACTTAGCAATGTAGAAGTGGTTGTGGTGATGATTGTTACAGTAGCAGTAGTAGCAGCATTAAAAGCAGTAGCAGAAGTAGTAGTATCAGTAGTAGTTATAGTGATGATTATAGTGGTATTAATAGGATCATTGATCTCAACTCTTAATTTTCCTGTGTGTTGTATTTTTCTAATACTCTTATTGTTTGTCCAGTGTTGACTCTCTCGCTACTACCTTTATTGTATCTACATTAATTTTTAATATTAATTTTCTTTTCAACGACCGATAACCTGCATTGCTTAAGCCTGTTAAATAGTAAATTAACTTTTCAAAAAAGAACTAAAAGAAGATTGCATTTGAAAAAGATAACAAATTGCCTAATTTTTACAATTGACGCATAAATATTCAGTTATTTCAATCCAGCGGCCAAAAGTATGGTTTATTAAAGGAAACCAAAATTACTACAAATCTCATTTGAACAAACGCCTCTGTAGTACATTAGAAATATTTTTATATCGTATAGCTTAGTTGCCAATTTTTCATCAGTTAATCAGAGATCTAACACACAGAAAACGATCATCTTGACCTTATAACTATGGTATTGTTTCAGAACAAATTTAAATAAATGTAGAATTCCGAAATAAAATGTGGTATCATACAAGGCATAAAATAATCTAGATGTATCCGTCAAAAAGTAACCACTGTAAAAAAAATCAGCTATCTGATTTTTTTTTCTTTAGATGAAACCGAAATACCAGGTACTAGTTTTATCAGAAGTATATTACTCTTATTATTATAGTAATAGGCTTCTGGTTTTATGTATACCCTCCGGGACTCAATCTGTCCAGTAGCAGTGCCAACAACCCAGTGGTTGTAAATAATATAAGCATAATAAAAAATTAAAGTTTTGTAGGAAACTAAAACAAAACAATGCAAACAAAAATACGGATCAAACAAATATTTTTCCTTTCGTAAACCATAGTAGCCAATGATACTTGTTTGCCTTGTACCTTTTAAAATAACGGATAATTCTATGAATTGAGGAAATCCGTGACATTACATTTCCAGTT
Organism: Atrina japonica; assembly: GCA_030159075.1. Classification (NCBI taxonomy): domain Eukaryota; kingdom Metazoa; phylum Mollusca; class Bivalvia; order Pterioida; family Pinnidae; genus Atrina; species Atrina japonica. The sequence continues at coordinate 52,805 of BROG01000642.1, forward strand.
AAGTTATAATTACATTGAATCACCTAATCTGTCATATATTTTTCTATAAAATCCAGGCTCTACACAGAAGAAATTGTCAACCTAGAGTTCCCGGAGCAGCGTGTGATTCAGATGAAGACTGCATTGTAACAGAATGCTGTAAAATAACACCTATAGGTAAAAGGTCGAGTGGAGTTTCCAGAGTAGTGCGTAGTATTGGAACTTGTCAACCGTATACTAATGGTAATTGTATTATATCAGAATACTGGTAACTATTGATTTTTACTGTTGATTTACCTTCCGAAAAAAAGATCCAATACAAAGTATACAAGCATAAATGAAATATTTTTCTTTGTCTTACATACATACATACATACATACATACATACATACATACATACATACATACATACATACATACATACATGCATACTTACTTACTTACTTACTTACTTACTTACTTACTTACATCGCGCTCTGACTCATGAAGACTCTCACTTCTTTTCCGTGCTGGTTCTGGTTCAGGCACTGGAAACTAAGCTGATTTTTGTGAGAATGTTTGCCAGTTTACTTGCGGAAAGTCGGTTATCTCTTCCCGGGTACATTGTAACCAGGATCTCTCTTAGACTAATAAAAACTGACAGCCACCATATAAGTGAAAAATTGTCGAGTGTGGCATAAAACGCTATTCAAAATTGAATCAAAGCATACTGTTAACTGTTTCTATACTGATTTACCTTTCGAAAATAAAGTTCCAATGGAATGTATACAAACATAATTGAAACATACTACTTTCTCTTACATAATTCAAATACACTCTAAAACAACTTATATTTAATTCTGTTGCATTTTAATCCTGTTTTATTTGAAAGGATTTTGATTCCCCGGCCAAAGTTCTTTATAACCATTATAACGCTGTTATGTTGAAATCCTTGTTGATTTGAAAGAAAAATCAATTTCCGTTCCATTGCGATATATATCCAGGATCAACTGGATACAACCTCGTTCATTAACATTATATAAGCTTGATCCTAAATGTAATTATCACAGAATTTTGAAAAATGTGAAGATATTTTATCTTTTTTCATGCCGTTGAAACATATTGATGGAAGAGGTTCAGTTCAACCAAAGCAAAACCATCTTCAGATGTTAAGTGTTAGAAACTAATAAATTTAGCATAATTTAGGTTTGATGGTTGGACAGGAAAATATCATCCGAAGTAGTAAGACGGAAACTCCAGATTCTTACAACATGAGATGAGATTTCCCTCCCGACTCTCAGAACATCATAATAAATTATTTTTCTCACACACTCACTGCACAGAATGCAGCTTTACATTTTCTTTACACTTCTCAAATTTCGATCTGTATGTATTATATATATATTCTATTTTTAGGTGGCAATGTCGGTATTGTAACTTTAACAAAAAACTCTTTAGATTTTTATAATGTGACTTTTCGTGTAGCTTTGAGGGAAATAGCCCTGATTGTCAAATTTTAAAACTAAAGTAGATTTTTTTCCGAATGAATTGTAATATAACTTTACAATAAAAATAGTAATTTTATATTCCGGAATACCCGATGTTCATTCATACTTTTAAGAGTGGACACCCCAATGACATTATCGCCGTCAAAATTATCTTAAGATGCGATATCCATAGTGCTCTTGACACCATGAAATGATTGAGAGATAACAATGACAGAAATTGGTGTTTACATTATACATTTATTGCCCTTGTATGACTTAGATATGGCGATTTGTTCACCCTAAGCCGATTATATTTATCCCGTTGAATTGTTTATCATATCGATAAAAATAAACATCTACCATTAAAGTTTCAAAAATACTCAAAACAGTGAAAATTTTTTCCATGAAATGTATGACAAAACTTCGCTTTGATGATCCATAGAAGTTTCTTATCAAGAACGATAATTCTAGTGGTGCTTCTGAATGGGAGGGAATATGAAAGGGACAAAGGGAATGAAAATTGATGTTTCTGTTCCTGGTCGCGTGCATGCGTTTGACCAATAAGGATTCAGAATCTAACATAGAGGTATAAAAAATGTACATTTTTATATTGCTGTTTTACAGAGTGCTACACTAATAATATCTTCAACTGTCCAAAGTGTACAGGAAGTTATGTATGTCAGGGTACTGGTGTACTTGAATTTCCCTATGGAGAACGTGGTAAGTGTATTTAACACAATATATTTACATCAGGTCCTTCTTTAGCCTAGTAAATAGACACCGCGTAAATCATATTATATATACAATAGCTAGTCAGAGTGATACGCAAAAGAACATAACGACACTCTACTTTTTTACATACGCGAAGGCGAGATTGCATCAACACAAAACATAGTTTTAAAACCACGTACACAGACACGATAGCATATAAAACACCATGCATAGGCTTTAACTGAATAAGAATTGTTACTATTAAACACACGTATTTTACAAATTTTCCTTCAAATGTATTGAAAAAGGAAATATATTTATTTAGCTGACAACCACACCTACCGTAGTTACTATAGCAGGAACTCGTCGTCCATTTTTAGCGTGTCGTATGATATGCATATTGATATCATCATGTTGACGGCCTATACGTTAGTAAGAAAGCAGCTAGAAAGGTACAATTTCTTTATGGAGAGCGCTGACGTGCGCCATAGAATATGTTCCTTTCCATATGCCTTCATACTTACTTATAGGTAGTCAGAATGATAATCAAACCTAATTACGATCAATTCCTTTATATCAAATTATATTTTTGTAATATCTGGAAAAACCACTAATTATTCCGAAATGGGGTTACTGTAACTGGGTTAATGAAATTTCATCATTGTTCTTGATAAACATATTTCTAAGATATATAAGATATGAAAATGAGTAATTCTAAGTTAATTGATGTAGTACATATTGAACGTCGAAAGGTTGACCGTGTTGACATATGTTGAACGGTGAGAAATATTGAATTTCTCTATTATTGGTAGATATACGAGTAGTGTACCAAAAATAATGTCATCTGTGCATTTTCTCTTGGAAAACTCAAACTCGCCTCGTTTCGATAAATAGATCACTGAAGTGTAACACATATAAAAATCTCGCTCACAAGTACACTGACATTTGTACTGTGTATATCAATTCATTACAGTATATACAAAATGACTGGTAAAACAGCAGAAAATGTGCTTGAAATTAGGGCTTCCATAAATGGTAGGTCGCTACTCGGCATAAAACTTATGGATATTTACAGTTACGTGTGCGACATTTATGGGGAGGGTCACAAGTTTATTTGTAGTTGTTGGTAGCAAAATGTATTATATTTATGTGTGTGTGTGTGTGTGTGTGTGTGTGTGTGTGTGTGTGTGTGTGTGTGTGTGTGTGTGTGTGTGTTTTCAGACAAACAGACAGACGGATTGACGACGGGTAATCCTTTAGTTGTGTCAGCTTTACCTGTAAGGGACTAATAATTTAGTTTACAACAATTATTAATAAGGCTGAAGAATAATTCAAACAGATCTAGATTTTCCGGTCGTCGAACATATACTGTTGCATATTTTGGACGGAGGGTGGCCAAATTGTTCAAACTTAAACAATAGACAAAATATCCGAATTTACGATAGTGAGTTGTAAACAGAATATGATATATAACAGGGATTAAAGACATGGAAACGACCACACTTCAAAATAGTAAACCTCGATATATTGCCAAACCAATTTCACCGTCAATATTAAGGAAAACAATATATATATATATATATATATATATATATATATATATATATATATATATATATATATATATATATATATATATATATATTTATGTGTGTGTGTTTTTCAGACAAACAGACAGACGGATTGACGACGGGTAATCCTTTAGTTGTGTTAGCTTTACCTGTAAGGGACTAGTAATTTAGTTTACAACAATTATTAATAAGGCTGAAGAATAATTCAAATATTAAAAGTGAATGATGATTCTTATAATGTTTATATCTTGTTTGCAGGACAATGTGTATTGCCCTCTGAAATCGGCGGAGCGTAACATGGAAAAGATAAAGATAATTGTATAAATACGCATACAACGTTTAAAATTTAAGAAATCTGCATTTTGTTTACGGAGACAAAATAATATATGGAATATATAACATGTGGGATTTATATATATATATATTGTATTCATCCTACACAGCAATGTGACGTGGGTCATGATCATAAAACGGTATTTGATTTGACAGAGTTTTTCTGTACTATATATATATATACAGTGTGTATGTCTTTTACCTCTTAACGATTTATACTTTGTTATCTGTGGGCTTTGTATTCTTAGAAAAAAATAACAATAAATGTGTATATGTTGACGAAAAGCTTTTATTTATATTTACTTAGGTACTATAAACCTTGACTTTTTACCCAATGACCATATGATTTTGTCACAATTATCGCCGAATAATTCCATTCAACATTCGCGAACAGTTTGTTTTTTGTATACAAAATGGAATTCAGTTTTGAGGTTGTAGATATCGAATTAACAACCATGTATACAAAACCTGAATGTAGTCTGATCATTTAGAAATAATTTTTTAAAGCTGTACCAAATATTTAAAATTTTGTCCGCTTCTGGGACCCATTTGTGAACAAACCTTTTGTTCGCAAGTTTGAAACTGCCTCACGTGGGTATACCTTCTTTAGTTGAAGCCAGTCTTCCTTCCTTCATGTCATTCCATATAGAAGTAGTATTGCTAGTAGTAGACGTAATACTAGTAGTGGTGTTGATGGTTGTACGATGGTTTGTTGTAACTGTGCTCATCTATGACGAATTTGGTGAAGCGGTCACTGAATTGATTCAAAACAATGATTGAATACATCAAACATCATACAAAACAGTAACAATTACAAAACATTTTATTCGGTAATCAAAAAGCTGCAGCGAGATCGAAAATAAACTCATCCCTTTGTTCAGTAAGTGTTAACCATCTTGTTGTAATTGTGCGCATGCTCAACAACAGGTCTTTGCTCTGCTCTATTTTTGGAATTGTATTGGAATTTTACGGTGGCCCAGTAGTGAAATGATTGTCTGAGACTAAAGGTATTTTTTTCTTTGTAATTAATCAAAATTTTATTTCGAAAAATAAACATAGAAAAGGTAAAAAGAAAAAATAAGTTTAAGTTTCAGCTTCATTAATTTGCATTTTGGACAGAAGAAATCAGTCCCTCCAGTAATTGACTTCTCTGGACAGCAGAACTTCAGGTGGACCCAACCATTACATGTTGCCAAGTTTACAGTTTCTTTGGCTTTGCAGTCCTTCTGGTGAATTTTTTTTTGCAGAGTGAACATGGTTCAGACTCGTTTTCAGAATCAGTATCTGAGTTATTGAAGAAGGTTACCTATTCATTATGTTTACCTGGGTCCAGGGGCTTGGCTATCATAAAAGGTTTATTTCTCATCAATTTTGGTCTTTTTATTTGCACAAGATGCAAAGTCTATTCCTGTTTTTTCTGTTTTGGGTTGTCTTTGTATATTAATCTTTTCTTCACGTGATGTCTTAATGGTACATGCTTTGTTATAAATTTTTGTATTTTATTTGCATTTTTGTCAGATGTTTTTTTCTTTGTGTCTCATGGCATCAACAAATGTCTGCTCAGTGCGGGCAGGTCTTTGTTTTGGGATTAGGTAGGACTTCCCTCTTTCAGTTAAACACTTTCATTCAGTTCCTTTTCAGTTTTTTCAGTAATAGTCTTCAACCAAATTTTTATTGTTCTTTCATTTTGTCTTTCCTTACGGGATGATGTCAGTGTTGATGGTTTAAGTGGCTGTATTTGTGGTATATCAATTACACTGGGGTCAAAAGGTATACTTCCAGTCTACCTAAATGAACTCATAAGATAAGCAGTGGTAAGAGCATATATGTAGACAGTTGCTATCAGTTTTGGCAGATCGTACATAGTTACATAATGGCTTGGATGAATGTGCATAAACTCATGGAATTGTATTAAAAGTACCGATTTGAAGGACTGAAAATACCAACATCAAGAGGCTGTAACTGATGGCTGGAATGTGGCGGTATAACAATGGATGTCAGAGCGGCTAGCCTTCTCAATCATATCTTAGGATATATGTGTTGAATGTCCATCATAATAATATAATTGGTCTGACCGTTTCATGCTTCAGACAATAATTTTCAAAGAAATCAAGGAATGTTTCTCTATTGCACCATCCTGTCTATGTTGTGGTATAATTAGTTCAAGTTAACCCCCATAGATAAGATCTTGTGTCAACCTTTGACCTTTAAATATAATATATAGGGCTATAGTTTGACCAAGTGCCCTTCCAGCAGCAGCAGTGGCTACAAATGACTTTGGAATTTTGACAGCAACAACTTTTGGTGGGAATAGTCTAATGAATTCTTGTTTCATCAATATTCCATATGTTTTGTGGTTTATCTTTGTTTAGAAAGAACAAATTCTAATTCTTCAAAATAAGAAGAACTGGTTTCCTGACTAATTGCATGAACTCTTGAAAAATCTCTTTTCTTTGGATTATTAAGGTTTATGTCTGGAAACCTCTTTTAAAATCCACAAAACCATTCATTAGTTGGATATATTTTCTCATTGTTTTGCTTCCGGCATCTTTGAGGCAAGGTTTACTACTTGGCTTTTTTAATAGCCATATCAGATAGAGGCAAATGTTTTTGCAGTGTTTAGCTAGGAGTTGTTCCTCATTCTGGGTAAGGTAAAACTCTCTGCCCGCATTTGTTGAAAACCTTGAGGGATTTTCATTGCAGCACGAAGGGTTGATTCAGGTAAACTATATGATTTGGTTGCATGTTTAATTGACAGTTTTGATGATTTATAGAATTCATATCCCTTTTTAAATTTCTCTTTCTTTTCATCCATCACCTGAAAAAATATTGTTTAAATACTTTTTTTAAATTAGGTGATTTATTTCTATTATAATTCACAAAAATTCAAACATGCTTTTTGTATACTCAATAAACTTTTTGAAGAAGCAATAATGAACCCCTACACGGATTCTTCAACCCCAGAATACATACTGAACTCCATTATAATGGACATAGCTTATCACTGACTGTTTAAGCCTGCACGCGTTAGAAACGATGACTGTTCTGAACAGAAACGTCTTTTCCTTAAACTTAAATTTACAAATAAAGGCATAGACGCTTTAAACATTGGTAATTTTCTAAATCACAAAAAAGTTCAGTCCTGCATTCCACCATATTTTAAACTGAAGAAAACGCCTTGCATTTCATATAGCTATACACCTAACATCGCATCCAAGCTATTCAATTACAAACAGGTTTTGCAGTGCCTGGACAGCAACTATCTTCTACACAACACTGTCACATGTTCATGTGCTTCATCTCCTTTCAAATACAATATTATCGGGCATGTCATTACCGGCGACGTTTCTATTGTTGAAAATGAAAGCCTCAAAAATCTTATTTTAAGGGACCCTAAATACCGGGAAGCCCGTTCCTTTAATTGGCGTCAGAATTTCAGTTTAGTTATGGATTCTGTCGAAGATTATGCCAGACGATGGGTCAAACATGAAGACGTAGAACCAGACACTTTGTCTATATGGCTGAAAGCCATACGGTGGTTGATAAAATCTCGTATTCGGAAACTTAAAGGGACTATGAAAACACGTTATCCCTCTGTATTTAATGATCCAGAAGTAGTGACTGAACTGGATAGGTTACATGACCAATATGTACTGGTACCAGCAGACAAAGCCTCAAATAATATAATTTTTATTTGTAAGGCACATTACGATAATTGTTTATTAGAAGAACTTGGGTTTAATACGAATTCTGGTAATCCTACATACACACGTAGCTCACTTTCAAAGGACGAGATCCTTCAAAATCACGTATCCGTATTACGCTCATTTGATATACCTACAACGGATACCGATTTCGAGCTACCATATTTATTTTGGATACCTAAACTTCGTAAAACCCCATATAAGCAAAGATACATAGCAGGATCCAGCAAATGTTCTACCAAACCTTTATCTTTACTCCTTACCAAGATATTGACAGCCGTTAAGGAGAAACTTCAACAATACTGTACAGTTGCTTATTCCAGAAGCGGTGTAAATCAGATGTGGATACTTAAAAATTCTAAACAGATTTTAGAAAATTTGAAGGCACACATTTTTTCTCGAATTCACAGTATCAAAACTTATGACTTTTCTAGTTTTTACACTACTATTCCACATATAAAATTAAAAGAAAGACTTTTCAGCATCATAGACAACTGCTTTTTCACTAAAGGTGGTACCCGAAAATTTAAATATCTAGTGATTGGCTATCAGGATACTTATTCCGTCAAACACCACTCTGATTCTACACATAAATATACTGAAGTTGATATAAAAACATGCTGGAATTTCTAATAGACAATATGTTTGTAACGTTCGGAGACGTGGTCTTTCAACAAACTGTCGGCATTTCTATGGGAACCAATTGTGCTCCTTTATTGGCCGACCTGTTCCTTTATTAATACGAAGCAGACTTCATACAGAAACTGCTAAATCAAAAGAAGAAAAAGTTAGCGGTGTCCTTTAATTTGACATTTAGATATATCGACGACGTTTTGTCAATTAATAATGACAATTTTCATACATATGTCAATGCGATATATTCCAGCGAACTAGAAATTAAAGATACAACAGAATCAAGCACACGCGCTCCATACTTGGAAATTTTACTTAATATAGACACAGACGGGAAATTAGCAACGAAGATATACGATAAACACGACGATTTCGGCTTTCCCATCGTAAATTTTCCACATTTAAGTAGTAATATCCCTCAGTCACCTACATATGGAGTTTATATTTCACAAATGATCCGATATGCCAGGGCGTGCACAACATATGAAAATTTCATATACAGAGGTAAACTACTCACTGACAAATTATTGACACAGGGATATCGAAAACCGCGTTTAATGTCAACGTTCCGCAAGTTTTACGGTCGGTATAATAGTCTTGTTTGCGACTATTCTGTTTCACTAAGTGAAATGTTGAGTTGCCTTTTCGTTGGCGGTTGTTGAGACGTCTGTACCAATTGTGACGAGGATATACTCCTCACTTGTTTCATTGGACTTGACTGTGGACTCAAGGCGGGTGTGACCGGTCGACAGGGGATGCTTACTCCTCCATGGCACCTGATCCCACCTCTTGGTTTCCAGAGGTCCGTGTTTGTCCATTTTTATCGGATTTGTTCCTATGTCCTGGACATTCTATTGATTTATGCTTTGGTATCTGAGGTTTTTAAATGTATAAATTTTATCAATTATTAAATACGCCAATAGATTCTGATTTATTTCCAATATGCTCAAAATATAAACTGTTACTGTATTAATTGACCAATGAATTTACTTTATAAATCAGAAGAACAAAAAAAAAGACCAATATGTTGTACATTGTACTTAATTATTATTCAAAAAATGAAAAATGAAAAAAATATGTTTTCCTATTAAACTATTTCAATTGATATGGTAATGAATTATTAAAATAAAAATTATTTTATTCAAAGTTCCTCCCATTTTAGCATCTCAAGGCTTCCGTAGTTTCATTGTAAACTTTCAATGTTGGCTGTGACGTCACATAACAAAATTGCAACTGATCGTCTGTAAGCCGATCTCTTATCAAGTACGAGGGATTAGAAATGCAGAATGTTGACCAAACTAATTTTAAGGTATAACAGAATCGATGTTTAGACTGTCTATGTGCTCTACGAAGGCTCAATAATAGGTTGGGAGATTTTGTTAATTGGGATTGGAAGTAGATGTAGCTCATCTTGCCGACATGTGTCTCTGTTGATATTGAGTGATAATATATATTGTGGAAATATACTGCCTAAATTTTATTGATTCCAGCATAAGCAATACCTACTTTCTTTCGATACCAAAAGTATTTACTTTGCTACTCCTATAATATACACTATCTGGACTTATTAAACGCTGGATTGATGCTTTGCTTACGGACGTGACGTCATTTGTAGAGCGCGCACAATTACTACATGCGCACAATTATAACAAGTGGCTGTAGTAGTTTATTATTGTTTGTTTATTGTAACGTCCCACTCAAGGATCTTTCACTCATATGGAGACGTCATCAAATGCCGGTGAAGGGCTATGCTCGGCACTTACCGTCATTGAGCAATGAGGGTTATTTAACGTGCCGACACCTACTGTGACACTTACTGTCTCATCCAAAGGACAGGAAACCAACCTGCCACCGGCTGGACTCGAACTCACGACCATACGATCAAGAGACACTGAGAAAGGTCGGCAGGGTGGCAGCAGTAGTAGTTAGTAGTAGTAGTAGTAGTAGTAGTAGTAGTAGTAGTAGTAGTAGTAGTAGTAGTAGTAGTAGTAGTAGAAGTAGTAATAGTAGTAGACTTATATTGAATTTTGATATCTATTTATCGCGAAACTGCATTGTTGTCTTCCGTGTTAAATCAGGAAAACAACATTTATCACTGTACAACCGTAGAAAAATATGTATCGTATCACAAAAACTTTAAGTCTGTGGAACGTTGCACATGTATGATAAAATCAAATCGATTTTATGTCTCTTGGGGGTTTTGTCGAAAAAAAAATTAAAAAGTATAGAAATTGGATTACAAAATTTCATTACATCTTATGCTTAGAGAAATTCAGAGACTATTGTAATGGGAGATACGAGTTTATATAAAGACAATTAATCAAAACAACTTTCACCGAATAATTTCACACGAACAAATACCAAGTCATCGGCTACATTGAAATATATGTGAGTACATTTAAGGATTGTTTTTCATTATTTTGTACATCATCGGGGGTATAAAACCAATTGCTCATGGAAAAAATTCTATGCAGCACGAAGTTCTGCACAATGAATTTTTTCCATGAGCAATTGCTTTTATACTCCGATGATGTTCAAAAATGAAAAACAATCCTTATATTTATATACATTACCATTTTTCAGTGAAACTATAGTCCACTGGATGCTAAATTCATTCCAGAACACTGACTTTGCGGGGGTGTTTTCATATGACGTAATGGCCCAACAGCTGTTTTGACATGAGAAGTAGTTCTCTTTTCTGATTATTAAGATTTAATTTCTGGACAATCTTGAATATTTATTCTCAGATTTTTAATATTCGACCATTTAGTAGTGGTGGGTTAAATGTGTCAGAAGAGAATTGCCCGAATGCGCCGTGTGCAAATGGCTTATAGGCCTACCATGTGCGATTTGGAGAGCAACAGATGATTGTTGTTTACAACAAATTTTCGTTTGAATTCTGATATTTTATCGGTGGAATATATCACAGAACGTTTGAGTGTGACTGTTAATATTCGTTGATGACAACTGGAAATAGCCATTCTATTGGATATTTTACCAATCGCTGAATCAGCTGGGAAATGCCGTGAACTGTGAATGGGTGACGATTTCGTAAGTAGACCTATTTCAGTATATAGCAAATTAGCAAATCAGCAGATTCTGTTGTGAAATAACAAACTTTTATTGTTCTGTTTAAAAGATAATTATCGACACGTTCGTTATGGAAAACCGTGTAGGCCTATAAATTATAATAGATCCATATGTCAATTCAGACTTTAGTTTTTACCAGCTGATCATATAGAGTATCCCGTCAATTTACTGAGAAACCCTATGCACACTACTTATGCTCGGCATTAACATTACAGGTTGTGAAAAACAAGATGGGCCTGGTAATTAGTCTAGCAATTAATAGGATTTGAGGTGAACTGATAGTCGATTTCACGCGACGGGAATTGTTTCTGACAGGAAAAGCCTATATGGTGACGGAAAAGCAAGCTGTTTATCAGAGATGCAGGACAAAATTGTACTAGACCTGACTCCCTTTTCAACTTACTTACAAACAACGTAATTACGAAATTTTTATTTCTGTGGCCTGTGTTTCTTTTCATAACATGACCTAGATCTATCGCAATAGGCCTATGATATGGGCATCTACAGTGTGCTACAGATGCAGACCTAGTATTGTGTTTTCGATTTCTTTCAGTGATTTTTGTTTGTTTTGTGGTAATTAATGGCTTAAAATAAAAATATGGACTGAATGTGTGTTATTTTATTCTTTATTGATTCATTCATATGTTCAGAGAATACTTAATCGGTGCCGTAATATGGTCATGGAAAGGGTTTCATAGATATTCAGGTATTCCTACGCCAGCTAGCGGTTAACACTTAGATCACGTGATGACTCACTGGTTTTTATTGAAACAACAAAACGGACGTTCTGTATAACTGTAATGAAGGAAATTACAGTCGGTATGTAAATATTTGAAATCGACATATATATGAATAAAAAAAACGTTTGATGAGGCAGGTAAGATTTATCTACTTAAGTATTTTTCTGATTCCATTGTAGTTTTATCTATTGATAATACAGTGTCTATTCATTTCCATGTGCTTACCACATTGGCATTTGTTCATAGCATTAATTTTACTTAATTTTTGTTTAAATTTTGTTACCTCACATCTACCAAGTAGTCTTCTTTGTAAAGAACATTCAAATGACTTGAAATTAAATCATTTGGACATGGATATTCATATGATTAAGAGGACAGCGTGATAATGATAATAGGAAATGTAATATGTATGTTAGGTCGCCTACATTTGACCATTTTGATAACGGTTGTTGAGTCGTCTGTACCAGTTGTGACGAGGATTTGTACCTCATTTATTTCATTTGAATATGTCTGTGGACTCACGGTTGGCGTGACCGGTCAACAGGGGATGCTTACTCCTCAATGACATCTGATCCCATTTGTGGATTTCCAGAGGTCCGTGTCTGACCAATTTTTTCTAGATATGTATCTTTGTCATCCGGACAATTTCTAGTTTGGTCTTTCAGATTTGTTTTATATTGTTACTAACAGTTCCATCATGTAAATATTTAACATTATTCATCGTAATATTTTTAACATTCATAATATTCTGGCATTTTAATCAATTTCAATTCTAAATTTCGTGTTGTTTATTGTTAATGCACCGCCAAGCCAGTATCGAAGCACTCGTAGACACATTATATATAAATGTTTATTATTAAAAAAAAGTTTGTTTTACAGGCATACATGCTGTCATTTTGATAAAGAAAATATTCCTGGATTAGAGCAAAACTTTAAATGGCTTAAATGATAAACTGCCGTAAAATATTAATATATGCATGTTTTGCCTACAATGAACGAAGTACGTAGAGGATTCATGAGAGTAATCGTACCATCCAAATTTTTTATATATTTTCTCTGATAAAAAAGATGAAGAAATATATCTGCGTGATGTGAAGCATAAATAGATGTCGCCACGTTGATTTTGTACCGATTCAAATTGTAGATTTTCATGGAATAAACAAATAAATTACCATGAAATTAATCTGATAATAAAACAACCATTGATCATAGACTCCAGCATCGAGATATGGGAGGAAATTAACCGTGTAGTGCTCATATGTTACCTGTGTTGTCGTAAATTGGGATATTTTGGCAATTGTGTACTTTGGCCAATTCGTCCACCCTATTAATATGTCCAAAATGAAATCCCCCAAAACATGGACACAATATTTCTATCAATACAAAAAAAATATTTTAGTACTTTACAGATTAACAAACAAGGTTTACTTTTAAAGTAACACTGTGCACGTTAATTGTAATTAAGTACTATGTGAGGCATCATTTGTAAGTTTCTACCAGCACTTTTTAATGTTTTGATGGAAACCTGATGGTAGGTCAAATTTAAACACGATATAAACATAAACTGCCAAACTTTAACAAACAAAAAAGCTTCATTTAAATACCAAAATGACGGAATTTATCCCAATTTTCGGTAGAAATTTCTTAAAAGTCCAATGATTCGATTTTCCGAAATCTATGTGAACGAAAATGTGTAACGCAGCTGATAAAAATAAAGTTGCTGAAAAGAGAGGTTTTAAGATAGGGAATAGCCGTGAAAAGATCATATATACATCTGCGAAATAGAGTAGTACACTTTTTAAGGAAGCAGTCTCTCTGCGAATTTCTTAACAATTTTAGTAATTTTAATAATCCAAGAATTATAATGAAGAAATGCCTTTGAATATTCGAGATTCCAAGTCCATTAGAAATCTACAAACTCGATATAACAACGTTCTCAACAATTGCGAAATTAATCTCAAAGGGGATGAGACCAAGGTGTTTGTATTCAGCGTCCCATATAGCAAATCACATTCATTGCAAATGTTCCATAGGAACCTCTCGAGTCCGATAAAAAGGTTAAGTTCGGTGAAAAGAAAGAAAGAAAGAAAGACACTGTATCAGGTCGTGCTACAGAATAACATCTAACATTTTGGGAGGGGGAATATTTCTTCATAAGAAAGAAAGATAATTTGAAGAAATATGTTTTGACTGTTTAGATCTGGTAATTATCAAATATCAACCTAGTGTTCAGTTTTAATTAATCATTTTAATTAATCAGTGGCAAAACACTCTTTCTAATTCAAAATTAGTATAAAATCAAAATTAGTAGTATGTACATTACATTACTTTTTACAGAAAAAAAGATCACCGCTTATCTGAGAGATGTGTTGTCCGAAGAGATTCGTTACAGTATTCTTGGGATTTTTTGGATTTCTTATTTACGGTGGATTTGAAGTTATCGTTTCCACGGTGATGGTTCATGTCCTAAAATCGGACAATTTTCCTGAAGACGAGGATTCAAAGTTTTTAGGGGTAAGAGAGAAAATGTTTAAAATCGATATAAACCGATAGTTCAGTTGAACTGAAAAGCAATTTGAGAAACAACTTAATATTGCCCCATATGTATTATGTTTGCTGAAACATTCTTCCTTTGTGATGTATAATCGATGTCATGTATAAGCTCTTGAAGGCATAAATTCATTTATGGGTGCTGATAGAACCACTTATAGATATGGGTTAATTAATCTCATGCGCAGTAACCGAGTTTTAAATCGTATACGTTTATGTTAAACCCTTGAAAATGTCTAGATTTGCCACTTTAATATACTAAAACCGTGATCAAAATTGGCAAAAAAATGACAAATTAAATACATGTAATCTATCACTGAAAAAACTAAAAGCAAAGTCTGTCTTGTGACAAATAAATAAACCGTCTTGACAAGATTTGCAAGACTCCCCATAATCGTCCTATGGGTATAAAACATAAAACATAAAATTTTAAAATCATATTGAATGGAAATTTAAATGCATTCATTTAATAAATAACGGTATTATATAATTCATTATGTGCCAAATGTTTGATTGTATTTGTGTTAATGCTACATTTCTGACAATATTAGTCACTATCATAGACGCTCAGGGTAGTTGCGACAGAAGAATTCGTTCGACTGATAACCAGTAATTGTACCATTTTCATGATAATTACATTATATATATTCATAGTTATTCAATATGAATATTAGTCACTATCATAGACGCTCAGAGTAGTTGCGATGTTGGTATAATTTTTCTCTTTAAGTCCATCATTTTAGCGAAGAAGTTTCTTCAACACAATATTTTCAATGTGCATATTACGCAGGTCGGGGGGGGGGGGTAAGCGTTCGACTGATAACCAGTAATTGTACCATTTTCATGATAATTACATTATATATATTCATAGTTATTCAATATGATGCCTGTTTATACATTTAGAGTATATTACCATTAATCTTCACAAGTCCAACAACTTTAAAGTTGGAAATTCCAAGAATAATGTTGACTTTTCCAACTTTTAATTTGGAAAAACCTCGCATATTCGACCTTTTATTTTTTTCCGAATTTGTCAATATCGTTGATATATATCACGATATTATATACGATGTAACAGACATTTTCCTGTCGTTTTGTTGCTATGCATGCAAGCGCGATCAGTAAGTTAACTCAAGGCCACACACAGAGATATATTATTATTATTATTATTATATATATATATATATATATGTATATATATATATATATATATATATATATATATATATATATATATATATATATATATATATATATATATATATATATATATTTGAACTACCAAATTAAATCATTTTTGCAGTTCATTGTTGTTATAACTTAGTTTTATTGTATTTCATTCATATTTCTTTATTTCGGTGGTATTTTAAGTTTTAGTTTCATATTTATTCACTACTTGTTTGATTTCAATTTTGATAACCTTAAAACATGTAGAATTTCATTTATTACCGGTTGTATGTGTGAGTGCGTGTTTGCGTGAGAGTGTGCATATTATGTTATATTAATCTTTTATTCCTGAAAATTTGACTTTAATTTTGCCCGTGTCGTTATATATATATAGTGTGTGTTTGTGGATGGGAAGTTTGAATATTTCTAATTCCAGTTCTACTGTTCTGTAAACGCTTCCCTAGACGTATCAGATGATTGGACAGTTTCTTCAACACAATATTTTCAATGTGCATATTACGCAGGTGTATTATCTACTCAGATATTAGGTGGATATATGGCTACAAGATTTTCGCCAAAAAAGTAAATATGAATATAAGTATGCTATTCGTACGTTTAAATCAATATCACACATATAACATTAATGTGTTTCCTAGTAATAGCAAGGTGTCATATTTGTATTTTTTATCGTAGGAAACAAACTATTGAACGTCTGTTGAAAATATGGCCCCAATTTCCCAATACGGAATGTTAGTTTTTACGAGGAAACGCAAGTCACGTCGTGAAGTTAGCATCCAATTAAAAATGGCTGATCGCTTAATAACTGCAATTTTCAATTTTATCAATTTTCCTGAATATAGTGAATCCAAAAATCTGTCTCTCCTCGGTACCATGAAAGACATATTCAATACAGTAAGATCTGATACGTGATTTATCCCTGTTAGACTGCAAATTCAGGCGGGAAATCGTTGATCTTTGTTTTGATTAAGCCAATGACATCCGTTTGAGAAAAAAAATACTTCACAAGAGATTGTAAAGATTTTGTTCAATATATTTGCAAAAAAGATAAATAATTGATTTATGAATGATGTTTCTTGAGACAATAGATCAGTATATAAAACAATCCATACTCGATGAAGGTATTCCTACGAGATTCATATATGTCACGTATACACGTGTTTGCATGGCCTATTGTTGGTCTCTAAGAGTAAGATCTTGTGCTGAGACACCATTTTCTAGTACAAGGTAAGATTATTTTCTTCTGGTGTTGGAGGATAAATCAATAACATTTATTTTCATGATTTTAACGCATCAATATATTTTTTTCCAGACATATTACACCCTACCTATCCCTCAAAATCAGAGTCATCACCTGGGAACCAAGCTATCGTTTGATGCATTACAATCACCACATAATTACCACATTAAAATGCTGTTTAGTGAAGTATTAATTGCTGATCTATTATTTCCAGACAGATCTAATTCAGCAACACATACTTTTACGCATTTCTGTGACTTTTTAAAAGATATATACAAGATGTAGAGTGAGTCACATAAATCGAAGATGAAACGAAACTTATTAACTTTACGATATTGAACGCAGATAAGAATTCTCGATTTTTGAATTCGTATCATTCGCACCTTAAGATAAACCCAAGAACTATAGGCGAAAAATACTGTTGTATAGACCAAACTTTTCTTTTTATTATTTATCTTTTATCATTTATTTTCTGTTCTATTTATTATTTTTTCTCTTACACTTATTCACTGAATGTATGATATCTTATTGAATTTTTGTAACATATTTTTTCCTTTCTAAATTTATCAAGTATTATATCTCATAGACATAAAGTTTAAGAGGAAACTGAGAGAGACGCAAACTTAGTGTTTTGTCCTAATATATGGAATATAATTTTAGCGAGAAGTAAATTTAGCGATTTTAAGATTAAAAAGGGATAACAATTACTTAACATGATGGATGAATTGTTAGCTATATTTCATTATGTACAACAAATGATTTGTAAAACTATTATGAGGTAGGTTTAACAAGAGTATCTAGTTATCCGGGGACTTATTATAAACCTTCTATATATGATTAATTTTGTGTGTACTAGCATGGTAAACTGTCAGGCATATATGATGTAATTAACGTTCTCATTGTCTTCGTTGAATATTTCTGGATTCAGATTATACAGATCACGACAACAGCATTTTTCGCGTTCGAAATAACTGGACTTTTAAAATGTGTGTCCCAGGGTCTCTGAAATTGCAATATAAAATTCACTTGATGTTTTCTTCCAGAGTATCCGGCACTGTAATTTTGTTCCTGGGTATCCGCCATTGCAATATAAAGAATTACTTAATGGTTTCTTCCAGGGTATCCGGCATTGTAATATAGAAAATTCTTGTTTTGTTACTGGGTACCCAGTACTTCAATATAAGGAATTACTTAATAGTTTGTTCCTGGGTCCCCGGCATTGCAATATAAAGAATTACTTGATTCTTTGTTCCAGGGTATCCGCCATTGCAATATAAAGAATTACTGGATTCTTTGTTCCAGGGTATCCGCCATTGCAATATAAAGAATTACTTGATTCTTTGATCCAGGGTATCCGGCATCGCAATTTATCACATGCATGAGTTCTATACGATCATGCAAAACTATTTTACTAAACGGGATTTATGTCATCCAAAATATCTTATGGCGTCGTTGGATTTTAAATTTGTGTACACATATAGATAAATAAGGGACATGTAATTATGTCATATGTAATGAATAGAAAATCACACAAATCATCAGACTTAATCGTTGTGGCGGATGGATTTAACTCCAGCTAAGCTCTCATTGGATCGACACGCTACAACGATCACGTGCAGTCTGATGATACCGATAGAAACATATGTGTAGTTTTGGCTATATATAGATTTACTTAATATTTTGTTCCAGGGTATCCGGCATTACCATACTAATCACCAGTATTTTGTTACTTGTTATCCCGACTGCCATCAAAACAAACTCTGTATTGGTGTTTGGTATCAGAATTGCCCAAGGTTGTTTTGTAGTAAGTTAACTTTACTATTTCAGTATTACAATGTTTGTATTTGCAACATAATTTGACAACAAGTCATGGTAGAAATTTATATATTTTACATGATTATTGAATAGCTATTTAAACAATCCATATACTATTCCTACTTCTCAAGAGGTCCTACATCAGTAAACGTATATTTTGTATTATCAATGCACATGACAATGTGATGACAGCACTTAAAGTATTGACTTACAAAATCTTATTGACAGGGATGTACTTTTCCAGCCCTAACTGGGGTGATATCGGCATGGACACTGAAGTCAGAAAAAAGTAGAATGTTGACTGTGTTTAACTCGGGTATGTGGTCATTTTAAATTTATGTATACACATTGCATAATATTATTTTTCTAGAGCTATCTTATTTTATGATTAACTAACAATATTATTACTGATAATTATAGTTTTGTGTAATCATAGGCACCCACATAAACATTTTTTCTTTAAATAGTAAATTATGTTATACACATCAATCTAATTATTTTAAAAAAGGAATATGTTTTTTAAAAACACAGTTAATGCTCTTTTAAGTCCTGCCTGTCCTCTTGTATTTTAATCATGACTAATTGTACTGGGAATGCCTATTTCTTGAACACAGAAAAATACTCTATAATATAATTTTTCGCAATATCATTTTACTTTGTAAACTTATTGAAATCATAGTTTTGATCAAATAATACTTTCCTGTGTCATTAACCTATTCAACCAAACCTCGTTTTAAAA
Source organism: Atrina japonica (assembly GCA_030159075.1). Classification (NCBI taxonomy): domain Eukaryota; kingdom Metazoa; phylum Mollusca; class Bivalvia; order Pterioida; family Pinnidae; genus Atrina; species Atrina japonica. Next base: position 72,562 of record BROG01000642.1, read on the forward strand.
CCTTTTTATCATCATCATCATCATCATCATCACCATCATCATCATCATCATCATCATCATTATATAAAAAATCTCAGATACGAAAGTATACATTTTTAGGATGTCCAAGATATAGATACAAATATGGTAAAAATTATACAAACACGGACCTCTGAAAATCAAGAGATGGGATCAGATGTCATGGAGGAGTAAGTGTCTCCTGTTGACCGGTCACATGTGTAATATGTATTATTATTTTCATAAGTTTAGACTGGAACGTTTTGTATAATTTTCGTATATTGCCGTTTTCAAGGCGGACAGTTATGTCCAGCAGTCGCATTTGCTGTGTCAGGGATTACAGCTTGTCTTCTTTCATGGGACGCTAGTCTGTACATATATGGTAAGTTAAAAAGTTCTAACTTACCAAAACTACAAAAATCGATCAATATGTATAATAATATTCTGACAATGTTTAGTAATATAAAATTGAATCAAATGTTTTTATTTTAAACTTATGGTTTAATAAAAGAATGTTGTACATACAATTTATATATTTATATTTGTTAAAAAATATATAAACGAAAATAAACAAAAACCCAAAACTAACTCTCTCTCTCTCTCTCTCTCTCTCTCTCTCTCTCTCTCTCTCTCTCTCTCTCTCTCTCTCTCTCTCTCTCTCTCTCTCATAGACGAGTGACAAGGGCTTTAAGCAGTCCCGTCGGTCGATAAATTAAGACAAAGCAGCATATGTATCTATCTTTATCCATATCGCTACCCTGTCGTTGAATCCCTACTCTACAATGATCAAGTGACGACCCGGTTGGACTCTTAGAAATGCATGATTACATACGCAAGCATATATATAGTAGATTGATGAAATCTTACGCAATAGAAACAGTGCAATTTCTATTCTGTGATTTTCCATATATTTAACCGCATAAAATATGCCTCCATTAACTAAATTTAACAATTCTACTTTGGTGGATAAAAACCATAAAATTAATCCTGAAGTTGAATCCAATGATTCAGTTCCGGTATTGACATCGTATACACAAGTACTATAGCCGTTTATCGTGAAAACGAATTACCGTACAATCACTGTCTGAATCGGAGATACACGCAGTCTCTTGGATCTGCATAATTGTTCTTCATAATCATATTTACTGCATAGTTGTTAAAGGATGCAATTGTAGTCGATTCTGTTTTACTGGAACCAGGCTAGATGTTTGAGAATACAGTTGTAGCTATCTCGGAGATTGGCAAGAACTGGCTGCAAAGGATATGATATGTTTGTTCGATATAGAAGTATTCACATTTGTTATAGTTAAAAAGTGGAACAGCGGACCAATTTGCACTGCGTATCAGTATTGCAGTTCTGCTACAGGAAGAAATTGTAACTTGTTGACCATTAGGATGTGATGCGCTGTCCATGTCAATGACATTGTCATTAATTTGTATTTGATTTTGTACTTCTTTATAATATATGATATTCACATGCGTTGTTCGGTGTAAAGTATTCATTGAGTAACTGCGTTTTTGTGACCACTTACATTTACTCGGAGATAATCGGGAACATTGTGGTCTCTCTTGATTGGATGAGTGATTTCCATAATACACATATATTATCCATGGGCAATATATATTCATACGCATAGCAAATGACAATTAATATACAGGTCACGTGATATCAAATGCACGCGGAAGTGTAAAGTCCTATCCTGTAACATATAGGTCTATGGACGAACATATGATTAAATATATGTTTTCACTGTCTGTTAAAGGTAGTCTTGGAGTTCTTTGGTCGATTGTTTGGTTATCGTTTATATGCGACACGCCTTCGCAGCATTTAGGACTAGGCGCAAATGAAATATTGTTGTTTGATAGGGAAGGACCACAGGTTCAGCCAGGTTCTGATAAGATTGTAAGTGATTTTCATCCAATTTAATTTTAATAACGAAACATATTGATTGATGTAACACGTTAAAGTTTTCGATAACCGTAGCTACAAAGATGTTTATTTCAACCCAGCCTTTGTCTTGTCTATTATGCATATGTATAGCTCATTATAATGGACTTGAGGTTTTGATTATTGATTGGTACTTCTTCTTCAATTTTACTTGTTATTGTACATCAAGTACAAGTAGTAAAAGATGAAAATAATCAAAATATTTTTTTCTGAACACAGCTAATGCTCCTTTAACATTTTGTCTTTTCTGATCCCATTCCCTAATGTTGGACCAAACGTTTTGTGGTGACACCTAACCTGTTACCATTGTTAGGATTTAATTGCCACTGCTGGTGAACCGTTCGAGTCCCCGATTGTATCCATAAACCTAGTACCTGATGTTTCGGTGCTACTGATAAGCTTGTACTAAAGTAATATTTCGGAATGATAACACCATTAAAATTCTAATTTCTTCTAAAGCTAAGATAGTCATCTTTTTACAGTAGTCACTCTTGGACAGATTTTGGCTATACATTTTGAATTATTATTTGGCCTTGTATGATACCACTTTTTCTTTAGAAAATACACATCTATTTTGAAATGGAGCTCAAATGATGAAGTCTACTTGAAAGAAACGATCGTCTTGAACATTTTAACTTTGATATTATGTTTATGATATTTATTCTCAAATCGTTAAAAACAACGTCAATTTATAATGATCAATTTCCACTCTAAACTTTTATATATTCATGTATTATTCGTGATCGATTTGATTTCTCCCGTACATAGTGTTATATCAACAAATGCGAAAGGGCCGATTTAAATAGGAAATTCAAATAACATGTCATTTATTCGATTAAAGTGGCATTAGATGTATTTACCAAAATCTATTATTTCGATTTGTACTACTTTTCAACATACATGAAAATTATAATTTTATATATATTGTGAAAAGAATGTCAGGTCCATTGTGTTACGCATTTATAAATAGTAATATCCCTGTCACATCTACACGTGTTGGCTACCGTATTCTCAGCGAATATGGAAATTCTTAGAAATGTTGAAATACGTCGCTACCCATTTCGCCATCGTTTCCCATACGACATACGTTGACATGCGCTGGGTTACTAAGAAACACGTTCGGCCCGTAAAAAAATAATTTTTGTGCATGCATAAAAATTGTCTTTCTGGTGAGCGTTCTGGTCTATACTTCTGGACACGCTCTGTATACGCTATCCCAACGCTATATATACGTTGTGTACGTTGTCTGTACATCCCTATGCGTTGACTAACGTCCAGTAAGCGTTCAGCATTCGTAGAGCACACGCTGATTGCAAGTTTTCGAGTCCGAAACGTTCAAAATTTGAACGTATTTGATTTTGTCATTTTTTGTCAATCTTTGTCGAGCACTTGCCAACACGCCTAGGTGTGACAGTTTGAATTAATCAATTGCAAGTGAAAAATTGTCAAACTGGGTTTCTGTAGCAGCAATCACAAAATATATAGAATTTAAGAAACTCCTGACGATATTTTATCATAATATATATAATTTATTAATCTGTTTTTTTTTGGTTTTTTTTTTATTTATTTACTGCAGGCTAAGAAGATTCCATGGTGTAAGATATTCCTATCACTTCCAGTGTGGGCAATAGTGATAACTCGATTTTGCAGAAATTGGATGTCCTCGTGCATCACGATGGGGATACCGCAATACTTCAAGGTCGCATTTACGACAAATATTGCCGAGGTAAAAAAAAAAGGAACGAAAAATGTCAAGGGTAAACGAATCAACGCATGATGAAATAGTAAAAGGGTTCTTCGGAAGACACCAAACTAAAGTGCACTATGCATGCCTGGTGTTTTGTTACAGCTATTCGGCATTTACAAATCTACCTAAGCCTCAAAACTCTAACATTGCCTCAACAAACAGATTCTTATGCGGTATTGAAATTTATCTTCAATCATATAATTAGATATACAATGTATATTTATTTGCTGTAAAATCACGATTAATTTAATCTCGAAATAAAACGTAACCTTGATGTCATTAAAAGCATTGAGAACAGACACTGAACTTTAAAAGTAGGGGAAGTTGTTGCCCGAAAAATACAAACATCTAAGGCATATCAAACAGAACTTCGATATATAGTTCCCTGTATTCTTATCACTTTTGAATTATCTGTGTCGATTTATGACGCCCAAAATATATCACAGATATGATGCTATATAGTGGCTTAGATATCATTGCAAATTAAGTTAAATTTCTATCAAATACCAGGCCTGCTTAGAAGGACCTTGTATCTAAGATTTATTTAAAGGATCGAATACTTTAATATCTCTGTCGACTCGCTTGCAGTGGTCTACTGTGCGTCCCAGCAAACCCGGAAAAGTTTCTTTTTTTAAGTTTACATCAAAGTAACCGTCAAATCGTCAATAAAATTGCTATTTTATTTAAAGAACGTTCATAGTCTTACTCGAGATCCAAGTCAAACCCTACATGATTTTCTGACCTCAGTTAGCGGTCATTGTTGTTGTTGATTTTCATTGGAACTCTCTATTATTTTTATCGGGGTATATCCATCTCATTACTCGTTAGTCACTATAGACACTTGATTGAAAATATGGTGAAACACCCCTACATGTGAAATGAATCCTCCCTTGACTTGTGCGCACAAGAACGTTGTTTGTAAACATCCGGTTTCATTTCCGAAAAATATAATGAATAGAATTTAGCGATCAGTTTGTTGAAACGTAATTTATGGGAGTGAGAGTTTCTGACTCTGGTTATATTTAATGACTGTATGGATAATGTTCCTACAAGACGATATATCTACGGAATATTTACACTTTCTAAAGAGTCTGCGACACACAGTAGTGTAGGAGCGTTCGACTCGCGAGCAGGAAGTGTCGGTTCGATATCCGGTAACAGATCAGACGAAATACTTTACAACATGGCGATTACTGTTTCATCACCAAGCGCGCAGCACGAGAAGTGCAATTCTGATGAGACATAAAACCGATGTCCAATGTCAATGCCCGGCGTCATCCAAATCACTTGTCAAAATTATGTTACACTTTACCGAAAGCTGGTGACATTTTCTTTGTAGATTGTAAATTCTATGTCAAGCACAACGCGACATATTGACTAACTGCAATGAAAAGGGTTTAGTTAGGGGACGAATACTCTATTGAAACACGATTGTAAAATGATGTAAAATTTTATTTGATATAGATTGGTCTGGAAGCCGCACTACCATCAATATTTCTGACAATAATGACGATAACAGGTGGCGTTTTAATTGATAAATTAATTAAGTCACACCTTGTTAGTACAACAGTTGGAAGAAAGATTGCTCTGTGTGTCGGTATGTATCATATTGTACGTGATAAAATTTAGGTTAGCAACAAATATGTTTGAATTAAACGATATAATCAAGTAAGCTCGTAGATTTCCATGTCGGAATTATTAGAACACCATAAAGAGCATCTTTAGGTCTCTAATCTCTAGCCATGGCGTGTTCTATCCACACTGGATTTAAAGCTGTTTGAGTGTTGAGGACGTCAATTCACCGTTTCTTCGTTACATGTCTACCTATCATTTTTACCATATAATCTAGCCGTACCGTATGGGTAATAATAATGAAAATAAAAATATTAAAAACAAAATTTTAAATGCCAAAATAAATTGTTGAATGCCAAAATAAATATAACAAGTGTAAACATGTAAATTACAATTATAAAAAATCTCAAACACCAAAGTATATAAATCAATAGAATGTCCAGGACATAGATACAAATCCGGTAAAAATGGACAAACACGGACCTCTGGAAACCAAGAGGTGAGATCAGGTGCCATGGAGAAGAAGCATCCCCTGTCGACCGGTCACACCCACCGTGAGTCCACAGTCGAGTTCAATGAAATACGTGAGGAGTATATCCTCGTCACAATTGGTACAGACGTCTCAACAACCGCCAACGAAAAGGCAACTCAACATTTCACTTAGTGAAACAGAGTTATCGCGAACAAGACTATTATACCGACCGTAAAATTTGCGGAACGTTGACATTAAACGCGGTTTTCGATATCCCTGTGTCAATATTTTGTCAGTGAGTAGTTTACCTCTTTATATGAAATTTTTATATGTTGTACATGCCCTGGCATATTGGATCATTTGTGAAATATAAACTCCATATGCGGGTGACTGAGGGATATTACTACTTAAATGTGGAAAATTTACGACGGGAAAGCCGAAATCGTCGCGTTTTTCGTATAGCTTAGTTGCATTGTCTACATATCTACATATACTCGTGATACCGTTACTTTAGATGCAACCTCTTCTTTGTTGGATTGTTGTTTGACGTCCCACCCAAGAATCTTTCACTCATATTGAGACATCACCAGATGCCTGTGAAGGGCTTCAAATTTTGGCCTATGCTCGACACTTACGGGCATTGAGCAGTGTGGGTTATTTAATGTGCCGACAATTACCGTGACACGAGACTTCGGTTTTTACTGTCTCATACGAAGGACAGACAACCAACCCGCCGCCGGCTGGACTCGAACTCACAATCAAAAGTCGAGCGCGCTACCGACTGAGCCAGGCCATCTCGCACCCACTTCGTCAATCTGGACAGTTCTGTATGCTATTGTATAAATTTTTAATTCAAAGAGTATTTTCCATTTTTATAAAAAAATAGCCATTACTTACATATTATATATTAGATTTAATGTAATTTTATTATGATTGCTTGAAATATCGAGCTTAGTTTTTGTTTTTCTCTCCACTCACGTGTGTTTTAATGCGTTTTCCTACATACATGTCCATTACATTATTATATTCTTGTTATTTGAATTATATTATTGTAGGTTTTGGAGTCGAGGCTTGTTGTTTCCTAGGTCTGAGATTTATAGACAAACAAGAAATAGCTTTGATTGTCCTGTGTGTAGGTGTTGGTTTCAGTGGATTGTCTTCGTCTGGTTATCAAGTAAATTCACTAGATCTTGCTCCGCAGTATGTCTGTATATTGACGGGATTTTCCAGACTGGGAACTTTAGGAAGCGTTCTCAACACTGCAGTGTCTGGTAAATTAAATCCTAAGGTATATACTTAATTTTTCATATCAATGTAGTACACATTCGTACTTGATTAATCATACACGGAAACATATCTTATGAAATAAAACTGATAAAATTTATTTTCTAGTTTAACATCGCAGAACTATAATAAGGGATCTATCTTAAGCGTGTTTAAGAAGTTCCGACCGTTATCGCTTTTAAAAATTGGCGAGATGAATATTTATGATTTATGTGCAATCAGATTTATCCATCTCCAAGTTTCTCTCAGATATTGATATAGAAAACAGAACATGCTAAGTATATCTTTTTTGTTTAACAGAATATCAAAGTTTGGCAAAATATCTTCACCATTTCCGGTTCAATTCTTATTGCTGGAGCTGTGTTTTATGGAATATTTGCGTCCGGTGAACGTCAACGTTGGACCGTGGATCCAGAGAACAGACCAATAATTAACATCGTGGCACAATACCACGTGGAGGATAAATCACTGATCGAAACTGAATCAGAAACATAAGTGGCGCTATCAAGTGTCGATAATATGACACATCATTTCAGTTCCTAAATACAGTGTAATGTGCTCCGAATCTGACTTAACTATAAACAAAAAGTGGACTTGGATTGTGAGGTGATTCTGGATTCATCTTTAGAATTCGAACTGACTCGTGTCCAGTTGTATAACCCCTCGGTGAGAAAGTTTTATGAAACAAAATAGTGGCTCAGATGGGACTACCAAGTATGAATTTCTCAATACAATGCAGTGCTACTTCACCAGAACAATATTTTTAATGAGAAGTAATGAAGTTTTTAAATAGCGTGTGTTTAATATGATTGTTTCGGCAAAGTCTGAGCATTCTAGAAAATCGAATTTATTTGTAATATCACAATATTGACTCCAAAAAATACATATTCATATTTCCAAATAAAGATATGGGTTTGTTTTATATGGCAAATAATTTAGCTATTGTACGGACACAGGGATGATTTACAGCAGTGATAAAAGAGTTATCTGGAATGAATACTAAATTCCCGGATGTAACTGAAAACAGGGAAATATTAGTTCATCGGGTGGTCGTTCTGAGATACGAAAGACATATTGCTCACCAAAATAACATAATTATATATCACATGTGTGGAACTGTTTTAATATCCCTCTGTAAAACAACACTTACTCTATAATTACTCTAGGAATATGCAGTTGATTGCGTTGAATATACTCCATGCTTATTAACCAATGAAATCACAGGATATTATGGAGCCGGCCTGGCTCAGACGGTAGCGCGCTCGACTCTGGATCGTGAGGTCGTGAATTCGAGTCCCGCCGGCGACAAGTTGGTTTCCTGTCTTTCGGGTGAGACAGTAAAAACTGGAGGTTCCGTGTCGCAGTAGGTGTCGGCACGTTAAAGAACCCTCACTGCTCAATGGCCGTAAGTGCCGAGCATTGGCCAAAATTTGAAGCCCTTCACCGGCATTTGGTGACGCCTTCATATGAGTGAAAGATTTTTGAGTGGTACGTTAAACAACAATAAACAAACAATAATAAACTACTACAGCCACTTTTTTCAATTTAGATAAGTTTGATATGATCAGACTTGTAGTCAGACTTGTTGACTCTCTCGCTTCTAACATTATTGTATCTATATTAATTTTTAATATAACTTTTAACGTACAAAAACCTTCATTACTTAAATCTATTAAAAAGTAAATTAGTAAATTTACTTTTTAAAAAAGAACTAAAAGATTCCATTTGAAATAGAGAAAAAAAAAGGCATAATTTCTATCATCGACACATAAGTATTCAGTACCTAAACGCTATTTCAATCTTTTTTCCCAGCGGTCAAAAGTGTGGTTTATTAACGGATACCGGTTTATTAACGGATACCCAAATAACTACAGATTCCATCTGAAAAAAAGCTTCTATAGTACATCAGTAAAGTTTTCACATTGGTGTGATTTCTATACGACAAAAGCGACGATTTCGGCTTTTCCACATTTAAGTAGTAATATCCCACAGTCACCCGCATATGGAGTTTATATTTCACAAATGATCCGATATGCCAGGGCGTGTTCAACATATGAACATTTCATATACAGATGTAAACAACTCACTGACAAAATATTGACATGGGGATATCGAAAACCGCGTTTGTTTTCTACGTTTAGCAAATTTTACAGTCGATATAATAGACTTGTTTGCAATTACTCTGTTTCACTGGGTGAAATGTTGAGTTGCCTTTTCGTTGGCAGTTGTTGAGACGTCTGTACCAATTGTGACGAGGATTCGTTCCTCGCGTATTTCATTTGGACTTGACTGTGGACGAACGGCGGGTGTGACCGGTCGACAGGGAATGCTTACTCCTCCTCGGCATCTGATTCCACCTTTTGGTTTCCAGATGTCCATGTTTGTCCATTTTGTGACCAGATTTGTATCTATGTCCTGGACATCCTAAAGATTTATACTTTGGTATCTGAGATGTCTTATATTTGAATAGTGTTTTAAGCCACACTCAACAATTTTCCAGTTATATGATGGCGGCTAGTATTAATTGGTCGGGGAGAGAACCTGGTTACAATGTACACGGAAGAGAACGCCAATCTTTCGCAAATAAACTGGCAAACTTTTTCATAAAAATCAGCTTAGGTTCTAGCGGGATGAACATACGCGATGACCACACACTTTGAACGTGTTAAAAGTCACTTTTAACGCGAAAACATACTTTTTGCATGGAGGTAGTGACTTTTAGCGCGAAAGACGTTTTTGCATTCAAAACCCATTTCATCGGGTAAGTTTCCCTGCTCGTAAGATTGTGACCGAGAGGAAACAGCCAATCAGAACGCTTCTTACATTATAAAAAGAACAATCAGAAATGTACTGAAGAGGATGATAAGTTAAATTTGTATTAACAATATTTACTAAACGAAATAAAAAAATCTTTAAATTTTATCTGATAATCTAGATGCATATGCTGGGAGTATCTGCACAATTTAAGATGTAAAATGTCAACGATGTTTAGTACCTAAAAACGTGACCAAATGACACTGTGTGTCGATTTCGGAGATGCCATTTCCCAGACAGAAAAAAATGTTATGTCCAATTCAGTCACCGATATTTACTAAACGAAACAGTATTTTTAATTGAACTATTATGGGAGTAAAGATACATATTTAGATTTTCAAACAATATAGAAATCAATAGACTATGTCGGTATTTTCTGCACAAACTTTTGTTGTAATGAAAATGCGTCTCGATATCTGGCGCTATTTCATTATACTTAAACGAAACGAGGCCTCTGATTGGTTTATTTCATCACGTAAGTTCATATCGTAATTTTCTATTTCTAACGCGTTAAAAACCTGTTTTACATGCAAAAACTTTAAAATCAACACCGACGCGTTGAAATATCCTCTTTCACGATACAAATCAATACTTGCATGCAAAAAGGATGTTTTATCGCGTTCAAAGTGAATTTTGTCGCGGTTAAAGTAAATTTTAACGTGTAAGTGGTCATCGCGTAAGTTCATCCCGTTTGTGACCGAAACGGCCTTTCATACGAACCTGTGCTGATCAGACGTGAGATACTTAATAGTTCAAAGTGCGATGCTCTAGGCACTCGGCCCCTTCATACTGTTAAATTAAGTAAACAAAGTTGTGCATTATTCCAAACGTATAGTTTTGGTAGAACATAGGGACCAGATAAATGTTAACTACGATCATTTCTGTCCATTACACTTCATCACATAATGAGAAGTCTAATTAACAGAAACGATCGTCTTAAGCTTGGTATTATGTTTGTAATATTCATACTTTGAAATTTATTTATTTAATTTGTTGGTTGTTATGATGAATAAATTTCACCGAAGAAAATAATATATATATATATATATATATATATATATATATATATATATATATATATATATGTTATCAGTTTTAACCGTTTGTCAAAACAATGAATGGCACTTGAAGAAAGATTATTATTAGAGATATGTATCAGGCGAAATTGTTATTTTAAAAATAAAGTATGAATAGGTTGGGAAATCACTAATTTCTTCCTCGCTTATTTCATTTGAACTTGACTGTGTACTTACGGCGGGTGTAACCGGTCAACAAGGAATTCCTGCTCTTCCGTGGCACCTGATCCCATCTCTGGATTTCTATCCGTGTTTGTCCAATGTTAACCAGATCTGTATATGTATCCAGGACATCCAGAAGATTTATACTTTGGTATCTGAGATTTTAGATCTGTACATAATTAATTATACTGAAAATTATATATGCTTGAAATATTTGCAACCTACAATTAGGTTCCAGTGGCCAGTTTACATCAAGGCGTACATCAAGACGTAAATCGAGTTACGATTTTATTTACGTGTACGTAGTTTAAGTTTTACGTATGCTTACACGTTATCCAGATACGAGTGAAATTAATAATAATCTGAAGCATGTAGAGTTCAAAAATAAAATGTGGTATCATACAAGGCCTAATATAATCTAGATGTATCCGTCAAAGAGTAACCACTGTAAAAAGACGGCTATCTTAGTTTTTTCAGCTGAATCCAAAATACCAGGTATTAGTTTTATATATACTCTCGTTGACTCAAACACTCCAGCAGCAGTGCCAACAACCCAGTGGTTGTAAGTAATATAAATATAATAAACAGTTAGTTTTGTATATAAAACAAAACAAAAATAGGGCCCAAACAAATATTATTTCCTTTAGTAAACCATAGTAGCCAATGGTACTTGTGTTAGTGTTGTGCCTTTTAAAAACACTGATAATTCTATGGATTGAGGTATTACAGGGAATCAGTGACATCACATGTCCGAGTTTTAAGTTATAATTGCACTTAATGTGTTCTATAACATTCAGACTTCACACAGATAACTTTGTCAACCAAGAGTTTACGGAGCGGCGTGCGTGGATGATGAAGACTGTATTGTATCAGACTGCTGTGTAATTCCACGTAATGGTAAAAGGTAGAGTAGAGTTTCGAGAGGTAGTATTGGAACGTGTCAACCATTCAATGATGGTAAATGTATCCGAATACTGTAACTATGTTTTATATTGATTTACCTTTCGAACAAAGTTCCAGTACACAGTATACAAGCATAAATGAAATATATTTTTTTCATTTTCATACATACATACAGACAGACAGACAGACAGACAGACATACATACATACATACATACATACATACCACCTACCTACCTACATACTTACATACATACATACATATGTACTTCTAAACACACATACATCCATACATCCATCCATCCATCCATCCATCACACTTTGAACCATGGCGTCTCTCGCTTCCTGTCAGTGCAGGTTCCAGCCGCTCTGGAACCTAAGCTGATTTTTGTGAGAATGTTTGCCAGTTTACTTGCGGATGGTTGGTGGTATCTTTCCGGGTACATCGGAACTAGGTTCTCCTCTCTTCCACCAATAAAAACTGGTAGCCACCATATAACTGAAATATTGTTGTGTGTGGCGTAAAACACTATTCAAAAATCAAATTTAAGTATACTCTGATATATTTACTGTGTTGCAGTGGATTATGGGACTACAGAGTAATGTCTAGTATAGAAAAACTGCCTCTGGACTGATCTGATTTAAGATCTAAACGATAATTACCGTAAATTGGGATATTTTGTTCGTTGTTTAATTTTGGCAAATTTGGCCACCCTATTTAAATGGCCAAGATTAAACCCTCCAAAATATGTACACAATGTTTCTACCGGTAATATTTAAAAATATGTTTGATTGACAAACAAGTTTCATGTTTAAATAACACTGTGTGGACGTTAAGATGAATAAAATACCATTTAATGCATCGATTATAACTGTTCTACTGGTACTTTTTAATATTTTGATATTTCAAACACCTGGAAAGACAAGATCGAGATCTGATGATGGGCAAAATCTAAACATGATATAAACATAAATGGTCAAAATTAACTCTTCATTTTGTGACTAAAGTGGCCCAGTTTTAGCGACGCCAAAATATCGCAAATTAAGGTATATAGACGTTAATTTGGACGTTATCTGTAATGTTTTACTGGTCATTGAACTACCAACCTAGAGATGAAGACATCATATGAAATCATATCACAAAAGCTTAAACATTAACAAGTCTAGTAACTTTTAAAAATCATAAACATATAAAAACCTCAGATACCAAAGCATAAATCAATAGAATGTCCAGGACATAGATACAAATCCGGTAAAAATGGACAAACACGGACCTCTGGAAACCAAGAGGTGGGATCAGGTGCCATGGAGGAGTAAGCAGATTTTGGACGAAAATAAAAACCGTCAAGACTGAAGGCTTTATTAGGAACATATTCCCCGGACTAGATATATACTGTCCAACACGAAACCTATAGGTAGGTACTCTGCAGGAACGTCATTTAGTATATCTGTCACTATGAGATTTCGTTGTCAATACCACAATTTTGGATAAAAGGGTTTATCTAAATGCGATTAAACCGAAGAAAAAATGATAAAAATATTTGAAAATGTGAAAATGTCATAATCCAGTGGATTTTTATCGCAACATTTAGCGTCATTTTTATGAAACGGACTGAAGTCGCTGAGTTCTAGAGCATGTCAACAAATCAGGCGAAATTCGCATAATTCATTGTAACAGTTTGAAAATTTAGGAGCATTTGAGAACTTTAAAATAAATGTCACATTAGGTTTTAGTGGATACCGAAGAAATCACTGTGAATTTCAGTGAACTTATACCTGCGATGCGAAATGCATACAAAATAAAAGCTTTCCCGTGCATCTCTTACCAACGCTCATTGCACTCTCTGATAAATAAGTCATGACTGACGCAACACACACCTTTCATATACTATTTGAAGTTTAACAACTTGATCTCGAGAAATTCCACCAGCTTTAAGTATCTTTAAATAAGAAGTAAACATAAATCGACAGTTTGTTGTAGGCAGATATAGGGCATTTGCTGGGTCGATACCTGCTATCAAGTATCCGGGGCCTACTGTTTATATTAGAATTAATATAGTGAATTCAATTAAAGGTATCCAATAATAAAAATATGGATAGCATCATATTAAAAATCTGTATCGCTGTTGTAGGAAACATCTAAATTGAAAACGTAATACGTGGACACGAAATAAAACTGTGATTTTGAATGATTGATATCTCGAAATGTACAAAATTTAAAAAAAGAGGCCTATCTCTTACCAACGTGTGTAATTCTTGTAGGAGCACAGAACTTTACCAGAATTCTTGAATTTAATCCTAGCTCTGCTTCTAATAAGCAATTACAAGTAATGTTTCTCCTTAACCTGTTAGTACAAATAAAATAAAGGTTTGGTAGAACATTATGTATCTTGATGGGGTTTTGTCTGTTTGGAACCATGGTACAAATCTGTATTGGTACATGTAATCTATCCAGATCTCGGTTGAACCTACTGTCTGGATTCGCTAAATACAATTACAGGTGCCTTACAAATAACGTGTCTTCAGTACATATTTAGTAATCTATCCTGGGTTACCACTTCTGGATTAAGATTTCTTAGTCCCTTTAAGTTTCCGAATACGATATTTTATTAACCATCTTATAGCTTTTGGCCATTCAGACAAAATGTCCGGTTCCACGTCTTCATGTTTGGCTCATCGTCTGACATAATCTTCGACAGAATTCATAACTAAACTGAAATTCAGTCGCCAATTAAAGGAACGGGCTTCGCGGTATTTTGGACTTTTTAAAATAAGATTTTAGGGTTTCTTTTTCAATAATAGAAACGTCGCTGGTCATGACATGCCCGATATATTTGAAGGGAGATGCACATGAACATATGACGGTGTTGTGTAGAAGGTGGTTGATGTCTTGGCACTGCAAAACCCGTTTGTAATTGAATAGCTTGGATGCTATGCTGGATGCATGGCTATATGAAATCCAAGGCGTGGTTTTCAATTTAAAATATGGCGGAACACAGACTGAACTTTATCGTGATTCAGTACATTGCTAATGTTTAAAGCGTCTATACCTTCATTTGTAAATTTAAGTTTAAGGAAAAGACGTGTCTGTTCAGAACAATCTTCGCTAGTAACGCTTGAACAGACGGTGATAAGCAATGCCCATTATAACGGAATTCAGTGTCTAAAAAGTACATTAAGAAGTTTAAAGGGAATAGAATAAAGTTTGCCGCGAAGGTAATGAAGACCAATTTTTGTTTGTTTTTTTTTCTTTTTTTTCTGGTTTTTTATTTTTGTATGTTTTTTGGGGGTTTTTTGGGTTTTGTTTTTCTTTTGTTTTGTTTTGTTTTTTTATCGTGCGTTTGATTCTGTGTTGCCTTAAACTTCTAGTTTGTTAGGATCAATAGAATTCATGTATTCATGTATTAATGTACATTGTCACTATTAATTTACAAAATGTCGATATATTTATATATATTAAAAGCCACTTCTAGTTTCTTCTTTTGAATCAACAGCTTATGAATTAAGCCTGTTTCATATGAATGAAGAAACGGGTCGACTAATTTAAAAATTGGCAAATAACTTCCCATTGGAACAACTTCAGTCTGCTGAAAAAAGATCACGGCCCGAAGTCACCAAATTTATTTAGTACTCAAGTTCAACTTTTATTTCATTATTTTGACTATATAGTCGTTTGTAAAACTTCAAAATTTGAGTTAATAGGTAACATATTATGATTTTACATTATTCATATATAAGTTTGTGCATCATACTTACTCCAGTAAAATATGAAATATGAATACTCAAACGTCTTTAAATGAGCAATAATTTTCATCATTATTTACAATTGTATGTCATCAATATACAAACATGTTCAGTTACAGAATGAATGTTGCATGTTTTTCCTTCACATCATGAGAAGTAAGTTGAGCTTGAGTACTGTGTAAATTTGTTGACTTCGTGTCGTGGTCTCAACATGCTACATACATATTGTCTATCAGAAATCCAGCTTCTTTCTACGTCAACTTCAGTGAATGTGTTTAAATGAGAGCGGTGTATTCAAATTTGCGGATACCACTTTTATTTAAAAACAAAATCAATCGTCGATTGCGCCAAAACTTCTGTCTTTAATTTTTAAGCGTAATTTTTGTATAAAGAGTAGAAACGTTGTATGTTTTGACACTTTAAATTTTACATTAATTAGGTGGTGTCTTTAAAAATCTGAAGGCGTTTTGTTTTCAAATAGTTTGGATGCATACCTAGGTGTGTACGTAAATGAAATATTTAAATATGGCAGAATACAGGATTGAACATCTTGTTGTGAACATTGCACGCGGAAAAGGGACCGAGTTCAAAATTATTTAAAGAGCACGACTTCATATGCTTCTGTCACGGAACACATGGTTCAAATTATATTTGAAAAATATGCGAATTTACAACCCCACACAATTGTGTTTACAAAAATGGACCAGACATTTCTAAGGAGGATCAAAATTCAATCATTTAACTTATTCACTCCCCCTAAAGACACATTTGGACTGGTTTAAGGCATTGGTTTTAAAGGAGTGTCCATTGTCGCTTCAAATGTTTTTTTTTAATATCTTGAAATATAAGCAAATGCACAGCAGTACAAAATTTATTCATTTTTTCACAAAAAGGGACATAATTCTCTTAAAAAGGGTCCAAATGGAAAATCTTTATAGAAATCAGAACTATGTATGGTAACCTAGTGCCACTTGAATAACTTTTTTTCAAATCTGAAAACAAAATGACCGAATGCATAGCTAAACAATCCTTTGTTACCATTTTACATATAAGGACATAACTCTATAAAAACGGATAGAAATACAAAAATCACAACTTCATATGGTACCGTCACTTTTCTGTCAATTTGGGAAAATGTCATTGGCGGCACAATTGGTAATATTAACGTGAATGTCTGTCAAATTTGAAAAAAAATATGCATGCATGGAAATCTAGATCTAGATCTCTTTTTGAAATGCGTTTACCCTTACATTATTCATCTTTCATTACGGTCATTGCCACAACACCATATTGGGGATTTTTTTTCATCAAATTTGGAAAAAACAATGTTTCGGCCCCGTGGAAACCATAAAAAAGGACTGAATTTACACATATTTAGAAAAGTAAATGAAACAAATCAGTTATTGTATAGTTGGACAAATCCCGTTTACGGAAAAAAGACGGAGGAGCATGCCTATCTTAGTATATCCCCATTTTATTGATGATTATGATGATGATGATGATGATGATAAAAAATAAATAGGAAGATGTTGATGAAAAGGAAAGGAACAACACAAAGTTTACTATAATATTGATCATAACTTACGTGTAACACGGTAAATTTTATGTCACAGGTAATATCATATATATACGACTGTACATTTATATTAAATTCGATCTCAACTGATGAAATCTAACTGACAGAAAACATCGTCTGGAGCATATGTTTTGCCCAATTTTCTAAAATTATAACTTTGGTTTTGTTAATAATATTCAAATAATAACCAATGCGATATATCCAGGATAACACTGTGCAACCTTGTATAACCATCAAATATACGACATGTCTGATACACATTAACACAATTTTGATAAACATTAAAGTAAATTTTAAAAAGTATGAAAAATGACATAATATTTTCTTTTAAATTAAACAATTTGAATTTCCTCCTGTTACAGGATTGAACAATTCACAATAAAACTTACATTTAATTTGTCATTTTGATCGGGACAAATGACCTTTTCTTAATGCTTCCAGTACCCAATACATCGCGATCCCGATTCCAACATGTAATATTAAATCTTGTAATGGGACAGAATGACTTTCTTTGGCACGCTAAAAAACATTAATGAGTTAAACCTAGTTCTTTTCAACTAAACCTAGTTCCTCTCCGGTTATACCTTGCATTTCACAGTAAACATTTACTGGTGAAACTCTAGGTTCAACTGAGAAAAAACAAGTTTAAATACGCCAAAAGCAACAAAATAAAGGAGTAATACCTAATTGTCTTCCAAAAAAACTAATTTAACGGAGGATTACTAGGTTAAACTATCCTATAAAACAATAACATTTTTAGTATTATTATAATATGATTTTAGCGTTGTGAAACTTATTTTTCTTACTGTTTTGCAGTTAAACCTAGTTTTTCTACAATGTATGCAAACTGAGGTTAATTAATTGCATTAATGAGTTACTATTAACTGGATAAAAAAAACTAGGTTTACTAGAGCATCACAAGGTTGAACTAAAACACTAGGTTTAATATTACTTTCACTACTTTAATTTATTTTCTCACAAATCACCTACTCAGCCGATCTATAACATCCTCTTACATATTTTCAAATTGGGTCTTTTAAAAACTATAGATTTGGTTTTATTTGTAAAATATTGACAACCACCTGGTTGTTGCCATTGCTGGTGGACCGTCTGAGTCCCCGAATGTATACATTAACCTACTACCTGGTATTTCGGTATCAGCTGGTTTTTTCATAGTTGTTTTGACACAGAGGGATACGTATGCATGGTCTTCTCGAGCACAGCAGACCACTTTTGTGCAAACGTATGCGTTTGGTTTGGGTTGAAACACGGACCCCAGAAGCACTTTTAAGGTCAGAAGTTGGGTTGAAGTTGCAAAACGGTTTCTTCGAGCCTGTATAACCAGAAAACGATCATCAGCCGCAGGCCTTCTTCTGCCCTCACCATGTCGCCTTACAGGTGTACCATACTCGTCCACGCTCGTGTTAATCGGTGCACACCAAGTGCCTAAACCTAATGATCAGATGTAATATTTGTGAGCCAGCAACAGCTTTGAAGCTAGGCACATAATGCTGTATTAGGTAATTTCGGCAATGAGTAATTTCGGCGCTTGTAAGCAAGTATTTTCGGCACTTCAACCAACATGCGTTAAAACTTTTATTTTTAGAAAATAATATTCATCAGTTTATTAAGCTGGTGTCATTTAAGTACAGTATTGTTGTTGCTCGCACCACTACTGTTTGCTATTGACAAAGCTTGTAAATCTTACGCAGATGGCAGTTACCTGATAATGAACAACAATTTTCTTAATATGGTGGTATACTGTTAGTGCCAACAAATGGTAAATATTAGCGAATAAACATTGCAGCCGGGTAATATGACTGCATTTCCAGAACAGTATACTCAAAGGGACATTAGATGTGTTTTTCAAAAACCATTTTTTTCCCTTTTTACTACTTAGATTGATATAAAATACCAAAAATATAGATATATACAAACATAATAATGCATAAATCGGTATATGTTTCTAAAAATTGCTTGAGAAAACCCAGGTTTGGCACCTTTTCACTCGCATTCTATTAACTCAACCTTACTATTAGTATAAGAATATCACATACACTTGACCTTTTTTCACAAAATATATAGGAATATTCGATTTTTATACTTGTGTATAGCTATTGTTTATTCTTATACATTAAGTACAAGTACTAAAAGTAGAAAAATTCGAACAAATTTCGTTTTAGTAAACACAGCTAATGCCACTTTAAGTTAAACAGATTGAATATATATGCCTCCAGATAAATCCACAGAAAACCAACTAACACTCTTTGTGGAATCTCTATATTTCAATTTTAAGTTATCGATCTTCAACAAGTTAGCAAAAAAAAAAAATAGATGAGTCACATTGACTGTAATTGTGTATTATGTATATTTCTATTTCAAGTTATCGATGTGAAGCAAGTTAAACCTAAACATCATTCGTCGTTATGAGACTATAATTTCAATAATCTGGATACAGTGTTCACTTTTTTCGCTAATATGCACACTTTGTAACAAGAATATGCCACAATTTAAAAAGGAATATACAGACATATATTATTGCATCCCACTATTTATTTCAACAACACAAGTGAAATATTACAATATAAAAAGATGATATTTATCCTATATTTATCACCACATATGGAGGCTGTTCTGTTCTCAGAAATTTACAAATCAAATTTTCATAAAACAATATTTTAAGCAATTTCAATGCACTGTTTCTCCATATAATAAAAGTCCCTTTCTCAAAGGCTAATATTTTTTTATAACTGGTGTAAGGTACTGAACTATAATACAGCATTATTATATTTTGTATGTTTATAAATAATTTACTTATACAGTAAACGGCCATTACGGATACCTTGAACCAGCGGACACCCTGCGATAACAAACAATTTATCGAAGTCCCAATTTACATGTTCTGTAAGACTACTAGAAAGTGTCTATTTTAAATAAACGGACACCTCTCTTATCCGTACAACGGACAAAGTTGTTGGACCAAATATACATAATTACTGTATTTTTAACATTGAATTAGCGGACAGTCTTCCTATGATCGACTTCCATTTCCACAGGCAATTTCCCATTGAAGCTGTATGTCCCGACTTGTATCCCGAAAAACACTCCTATAATTTTTTGGATTGTGTTTTTGCTTGATATTTGTCCCTTGCATTGCATCGTAATAGTTGATTACAAGAACAATTATGTTGGTTTTACGTAGGAATATTTTAGCAGTGAATCATCATCCTTCAATTCAGCGGACATCTCTCTATAACGGACAATTTGATAAGTCCGGCAACTGTCCGCTAAACACAGGTTTTACTGTACGTGTATACCCACTTTCCTATCTGTTGTGCAATATTATGATTCCATATTTACTGTTGATACATCAGTGTGAAATAATTACATAAACACCCACAATTCATTCTTTTATAAATAATTTACCTCATAATATCCCAGACTGACAATGTGTCAGATATAATTAATGAAGTACCATAATTTAAGTAACCCTTTTGCCTATGTAAACAAATAACATAAGACAATGGAAGTTAGTTTACAGTGATTCATAAGATAAGGATTTGATTATTTCAAAATCATCGTTATTATCGCCGTCCATCTGTAGAGCTTAATACACACGTTCCTGGAAAGAAAATGTAAACTTGACAATTAAAACTGTTCACTCAAATATCACATTAATGAGTTGAACCTAGTTTTACTCACTTAAACAGTTGTTCTCTAGTTAAAATAGTTTTTCGCAGTAACCCAAATAAACTAGAGAAAAAGTAGGTTTTACAAATAAAAAAAACTAAGATTAACTGAAAAAAATAGGTTCAACTTGTAACCCACATTATCTGGAGAAAAATTAGGTTTATCTCGAGAAAACTATGATAAACTCATTATTGTAATTTCGGCGTGCTTTATTTGTTAAACCTAATTTTTCTCAGTAACACATATTAACTGGTTAAAACACTAAGTTTAGTCGAGAAAAATTATGTTTTACTGTACCGAAATCACGAATATAAATTAATCCTAAATCTCGAGCAAATCCTGGTTTAACTGAAAAAGACTAGATATAAATAAGTATTTGGTGCAGTTAAACCTAGTTTATTTCAGTTAATGTACTTTACTAGAAAAACTATGATTAACTGGAGAAAAAGTAGGGTCTACTCGAAACCTATTTTAACTAGAGAAAAGCTAGGTTTAACCCTGAAAAACTAGCCTTAATTGGAGAAAAAATTACTATTAGGTTTTACTCGTTAATGTGATTTAGGCGTGTACTAATAGTAAACAGCATTCACATTTACAAATTAGATTGTTTTTTGTGACATTATTAATTATTTTGATGAACATAATTATAATGTTTTGATACTGTACATAGTTATAAATGATTATTCATTACAGTTAGGTGATATAGAGGAATACTTCGATAAGTGGATGAGTGATAGAAAAAACGGAAACTTAAACATCTAAAACAGTCTGTAGGAAAGGCAAAGCCTACTGTAACAATTTTATAAATTCTCACCAAGAATATTCATACGAAATTTGACAGTGACAATAATACTAAGTTTCTTGCTTAACAATAACAGAAACCTTGGTAAGGACACTAAGGTCAATCAATTCAAATAATATATATGGGTCTTAAGACAACTGGAAGAAATAATATAGCGGCAATCATGAATTTCTGATTGATGACTTTAATTCAATATATATATATATATATATATATATATATATATATATATATATATATATATATATATATATATATATATATATATATATATATATATATATATATATATATAATATATATATAATATATATATATATATATATATATATATAAACGCCAGAGTAATGATAAATGAAACAAGTAGGTCAAAGTCAACATGCGGGGTTCTTGTTCATGATGTCGGCTTTATCGCATGTCAACCGTATGTAAAACAGACCAACCGTTATATCTTTCTCATTACACAGATACCTCAATAATTTCTATCCATCAGTCAGAAGCGGGAAATGTCACGGCTTGTTTATCTATTCTGCTATCCCACACTATACTTTAGAAATATACTTAGAAACAAGCAACACATATTTCTCCTTTCTGGATATCTTGTACCATAATATCAAAGATGTCCAACACGAAAATGTTTGCAGTCGAAAGTGCCAACATGTTAGAAATTTAATCCACAAGGGCGCTCATGATTTAGAGACAAAAAAGTTTGCACTTCAGGAGTTTAGAATTTAAACGGAAAAACAGAATGCTCTCATTAACAATAATACACGGTACACAGTCATCGATACCTTTATTGTCCATTTTTGTCCATGTTTGCTGAAAGAGGTCATATTAAAATTACAAAAAGCTGTAGGTTGTGAAGGTTTTACAAAACAACTTATGCTCAACAGACAAGGATAAAATCTGAACAATGAAAAGATGAAACCATCTATCGACCGGATACACACACCCCCACGAGTCTCGGGTATAAAGTCATCTAAACCATGATTATATCTCTGTATCACAAAGTGGATTCTGTCGAAGATTATGCCAGACATGAAGACGTAGAACCAGACACTTTGTCTGAATGGCTGAAAGCCATACGATGGTTGATAAAATATCGTATTCGAAAACTTAAAGGGACTATTAAAACACGTTATCCCTCTGTATTTAATGATCCAGAAGTAGTAACTGAACTGGATAGATTACATGACCAATATGTACTGGTACCAGCAGACAAAGCCTCAAATAATATAGTTTTTAATTTGTAAGGCACATTATTGTTATTGCTTATTAGAACAGCTAGGATTAAATAAGAATTCTGGTAATCCTACATACACACGTAACCCACTTCCAAAGTACGAGATCATTCATAATCACGTGTCCGTATTACGTTCTTTTGATGTATTGTTTATTAGAAGAACTTGGGTTTAATACGAATCCTGGAAATCCTACATACACACGTAGCTCACTTTAAAAGGACGAGATCCTTCAAAATCACGTGTCCGTATTACACTCATTTGATATACCTACAACGGATACCGATTTCGAGCTAACATTTATATTAGATACCGAAACTTCATAAAACCCCGTATAAGCAAAGATAAATAGCAGGATCCAGCAAATGTTCTACCAAACCTTTATCCTTACCAAGATATTGACAACCGTTAAGGAGAAACTTCAACAATACTGAACAGTTGCTTATTACAGAAGCGGTGTAAATCAGATGTGGATACTTGAAAATTCTAAACAGCTTTTAGAAAATTTGAAGACACACAGATTTTCTCGAATTCAAAGTATCAAAACTTATGACTTCTCTACTCTTTACACTACTATTCCACATAAAAAAAGAAAAGAAAAACTTTTTAGCAATTATAGACAACTATTTTTTCACTAAAGGTGGTACCCGAAAATCTAAATATCTAGTGATTGGCTATCAGGATACTTATTTCGTCAAACACCACTCTGATTCTACACATAAATACACTGAAGTTGATATAAAAACATGCTGGAATTTCTAATAGACAATATATTTGTAATGTTCGGAGACGTGGCATTCCTATGGGAACCAATTGTGCTCCTTTATTAGCCAACCTGTTCCTTTATTCATACGAAGCAGACTTCATCCAGAAACTACTGAATCAAAAGAAGAAAAAGCGGTGTCCATTAACTTTACATTTAGATAAATCGACGACGTTTTGTCAATTAATAATGACAATTTTCATACATATGTCAATGCGATATATCCCAGCGAACTAGAAATTAAAGATACAATAGAATCAAGCACACACGCTTCATACTTAGACAATTTACTTAATATAAACACAGACGGGAAATTAGCAACTAAGCTATACGACAAACACGACGATTTCGGCTTTCCCATCGTAAATTTTCCACATTTAAGTAGTAATATCCTTCATATGGAGTTTATATTTCACAAATGATCCGATATGCCAGGGCGTGTACAACATTTGAATATACAGAGATAAACGACTCACTGACAAATTATTGACACAGGGATATCGAAAACTGCGTTTAATGTCAACGTTCCGCAAATTTTACGGTCGGTATAATAGTCTTGTTTGCGACTACTTCGTTTCACTAAGTGAAATGTTGAGTTGCCTTTTCGTTGGCGGTTGTTGAGATGTCTGTACCAATTGTGACGAGGATACACTCCTCAGATGTTTCATTGGACTTGACTGTGGACTCACGGCGGGTGTGACCGGTCAACAGGGGATGCTTACTCCTCCATGGCACCTGATCCCACCTGTTGGTTTCCAGAGGTCCGTGTTTTTCCATTTTTACTGGATTTGTATCTTTGTCCTGGACATTCTATTTATTTATACTTTGGTATCTGAAATTTTTTATATTCAATATCCTCACTGATACACTATTTCAATATTTAAGATCGTTCAACATATAACGTTCGTAATAAAGAATTCATTTCGACCGAAAAGGTACATCTTTTTATTTCTTACTAATTATCAATTCCAAGTCTTCAGTTTTTAAAGGTACTTAAATAGTTTGGATGATCTGTTTATTTTGCCGTCTTCAATTCACGTAGTCAATGAATTCTAGTAGTGGAAAAGGGATCTGACCTTAATGCAGTTAATATTGAATACGGCATTGCAAAAACAAAATATAAAAGCAACAATAATAATGTGCTTACCTGTTCGTCCTAATCCCGGTACCGGTGGTATTGCGTAATTTAATTGACACTGATAATCCCCAATGCAACCCGGACAATTCACGTTTTCAAAGCAATCTGTAACAAATAAAAGCATTGCACTCAGGCATATATACATAAAATCAACTTGATAGACCCTATACTCAAACGGCGGTGTTGTAACGTTGAGCGATAGAATGATACCATTTCCCCATATTTTGGACTGATTTGACTTTGCGTCCTATTCTCAAATCCTTGCTCATTCTGAGGCCTTTCTTGTTTTCTTACAACCCGCAAAGTCAATGCCGAGCATACGTATTGCTCATGGTTTCTCAAAAATGGAGTTATTGACGGGATACTGTGTATAATTATTATGTTCGTGTTATCAAATATATGATCAGCTGATAAATACTGAATTGACCTTCATAACACATGGATATATTATTCACTCGAATAATTGCAGCGCCCTCTATTCACTATCATTTTTCGAGTGCTTGAAAGCAGCAGGTTCACTGGCTCGTCAGCTCTATGCAGATTGTAGAGACCAATAAGAGATGAGTATCAAGTTGATGATGCGCACTAAATACTTCTGGGAAGGAACCCCAATTTTAAAAAGAATGTTTCTCTAGTATCAGTAATATCCGGTTGACAAACTTTAATAGTATGCATTCAGGTGTTAATGGAGCAATCGGAGATCGGCGGAATATAACGACTTGTAATACTCGGGTTAATCTTTTATAGGCCTACACTGATTTTCCATAACGAAGATGTTGATAATTTACTTTAAAACAGATAATAAATTATGTTTTTCACAACATAATCTGCATTTGTCTTGTTTCAATTGATCTGAAGGATTTGCTAGGAAGCTATATGCTGAAATACGTACATAAGTTTCGAAACTGTCATCACGGCATTTCCCAGTTGATTGGTAAAAATGTCAAATAAAATGGCTGCTTTGAGATGTAATGAACGAATATTAATTGTGACATTCCAACTGTTAATGGTATATTTCATTAAAAATATATCAGAATTCAAACGAAAATTCCTTGTAAAACAGCGTGTCGCCTGATCTCGCTAACCACATGGTCGCCGCCATTTGCATGGGCAATTCTAACTCCTCTCCACCGAGCGGTCGAATATTAATAACCCAGTTAGGATAAGTACTCAAAATTTTCCATATTACTAGTATCTTTCAAAACCATGTGAAAAAAGAAAATAAACCTTAATTCCATTTAGAATTTCCCAGCAAAAAAGAGGTCTACTTCTCATGTCACACAGCTGTTGAACTGTTTCGTAATATGGAAAACAACTGCCCAACCCCACCCCCATAAAGTCAATTATATGGAATGATTTCAGTATCCAAATGAATTCAGTTGCACAGAAAATTGGTAGAATATATATATATAAGGATTTTTTTAAAGTTGGATATAAAAGCAATTGCTTATGGAAAATGAATATACAGTAAAACCTGTATATAGGGGCCACCCAAGGGACCAGAGAATATTGACCTTATGTGCAGGTGACCCTTATACATAGGTTCAATTTAGTTAAAGTATGCAGTCAAGGGACTTTTCAAAACTGGCCTTTATAGACAGGTGATCCTTATATAGAGGTGGCCGCTATAGCAGGTTTTACTGTATTTAAAACAATAAAAAAAATCGTTACGTAAAAAGATCTTATGATTTTGCGCTGAAATATGTAATAATATTGTTCGCGTGTTTGTAAGCATTACTTTCAATATATTCAGTACTTATTTTTAATTCACAATTTTTATTGATTTTCCTCTTAAATTGTACATGTTTACAGCAATATAACAAAATAATTACAGCACTCCAACACATCTCTTATTCATCCACATTAAAAATAATACATAAAAAAAAATACACAATTTTTTCTGCATATTAATATTATTTATTACTTCTTTTTCGCACCCTCTTTAGTTGAAATATTTCTTTTATTTTTATTAGAAAAAATATAAGATTTTATTACACATAAAATTGGATTCATGACCTTTTCATCATATGTGTAAATGATATCAAACACTGTAAAATCATAATTAACATTTTTCAAGTTTTATGTTAAGCCACGAGGTAAACGCTTCCCTCGGTAATGAAATTATATTGCACTTCCAAAAAGATGTTTAACAGTTTCAATATTTTCATTACAAAAAGTGCATAGATTATTATTAGAGATTTCATTTTGTACAGTAAATTCTGTGTGCCCAAAACTGTAAGGTGTAAGATTCGATATTGTAGCCATATTATTTTAAGAATCGTTTAATGCAATAATATTGTTATTTACTTTTAACCACCATGTTTCCCTTTTATACAAATTCATCTCATTATGCCATTTTGAAATATATATTGATTTTACTTGAATAATTCTTCTTTAAAACATCATAAATGCCTCTACAGCCTTTATTATTTTTCAGGAGTAGATCAATTTGGAAGGGATTAAATGGTCCATAAGGTAGTAGAAACTGTTTAAAATTTAAATTTCTTAATATTATTTATGAGTCCATTATTAATAACAAGTGGAGTTAAAATTATGTTTCAGGCAAAACTTTTCATAACTAAAAAAAAAAAATCCCCGCTTTTATTGATGAGATCAGAAATGTACAGTACTCCTTTTATACCAATTTTGGAAAAGGACTGACTGTTATACCGTTTACTTTTATTTGATTATTGTGCCATAAAAGCTTTTGAGTGGAGAAGGAATTTTTTTTTTTTGCACTAGGACATATAATTTTGCTGAGAAATAAAATTGGTCCTCCAGAAATTGTCATGTATTTCAAAGTAAGCATTTCATATAATCCCACCCAAAATCAGCAATCGATGTGACTATATCAGGTTATTTGGATACATATACCAATAAAGTGCACCAAGAAACATCTGATGAACTATACAAACGTCGTATCAATGTTAAAGACATACTCTGCAGAAATATTTTTAAGTTAACCATATTCAGTCCCCCATCTTTTGTATCATTTGGTTATTTTATCTCTCCTTCCTCTCCAAATGAACGTAAAAAACTCCTTTTCTTTTGATTTTAATAAATGTTGACTCTAATGTTTGTTCCGTACCGTCTAATAAGATAGCAATATCATCTGCATATTGTAGTAGTCTGTACTTAACCCCCTTAATTTGAACACCCATAATATTTTTATTATTCCTGAACACAGCACCCATTATTTCTACACATAAAAGGAAGACATAAGGCAAGCTTGGATCCCCCTGCCTGCATCCGCGTCCAATATGTAAATGCAATATGTAAAATGTAAAATATTTTTACCTATTTGGTAATATAAGGACCAAAGTTGAAAAAATCTAAAACCTTGAAAACATATTCCCATGATATGGTATCAAATGCTTTTTCGAAATCTAAAAGGACAAGTAAAACACCTAAATTTTCTTCATTGCAGTGGTCAATTACATCGTACAATAAATTAGTATTTTCGCCAATGAACCGTCCTGATAAAAAAACCTCTGATTTAATGAATAAGTTTATTTAGTACTGTTTTTAAACGGTTGTCTATAACTGCCGAAATCAGCTTATAAGTAACGTTTAAAGCCAAATTGGTCGCCATTTTAAAAATGATTTCTAGGCTTATCGCCCTTTGGTAACATTGTTATTAGTCCTAGCTTTTGTGGTATCTATAATTTCCCCATACTGTATGAATGTTACAAAGACGTACATACGAAATCCCTGATGTCTTTCCAAAAACTCTTATTAAAATTAGCAGAGTATCCATCAGGTTCAAATGACCTGTTTTTTTTTTATTTTTTAAAGATTGTAAAAATTCGGATTTAGTAATAGGTGCATCAAGTTTGTTTTTTTCTACTTTATGTAATTTTGGTAAATTTGCATCATCCAGTATTTCATTCAAATAAACGTCTTCTGTTTTGTCATTTGATTTTTTAAGATTTTTATAAAAAAAAACACTTTTATTTCATTTAATATACCTTTCTGTTAGGTAATTATTTTACCTCGTTCTTTTTCTATTTCTATCATTGTCTTATTTGTGTAGTTACGTTTTTCTAATGAAAGAAAATATATTTCGTGGGTTTTTCTCCATCTTCAATCCATTCTGCTTGCGATCTTAAAATCAACCTGTTTAATTCATGTTTTCTAATGTTTTCTAAAGATTTATCTAATTCTTCGTGGTCTTTTAAATCATCCGATTTATGTGAAATCTCAAATTTTGTTATTTTATCTGTAATGTCCTGTTTAAATTTATTTTGATTTCCTCTTTCAAAGCACAATATGGAATAGTTGCACCTCGAATGTTCTTTAATAATGATTCTAAAAATAAATCATCGGGAATATTAAAATGGAAGTTCTTCATTTGATAAGCCATCAGGTTCCTGTTCTATCAGTTTAATATATTCCAGTTTTGTTTCTTTAATTGTTTGTTTCACTAAATTTACAAAGTCAAAATCACTCAAAAGAGAATTATTAAATCGCCAAACACCTCTTCATTTTGTATTTTTCGAATATTTTAATATGCAATTCTATCAGAGAATGGTCAATGCGGTATCCAGGCGATATCTAAACCTAAATTATATTTAATAATTCTTGAGAAACCAAAAAATGTCTAGTTTAGCCTGCTAAGCAGCATTTCGCCTGCACCATGTGTATTTTCTGATATTAGAACAAACACTTCGCCTACGATCAACGAAATTTAATTCTTGTTTCATATTGTTAACAAATTCAGAACTTTTTGTGTTATTTTGTGCTTTGTAATTATAGCAATCCAGTGAACAAATTTGAACAAGATTCCAATCACCGCAAATAACCACGAAATCATTTTCAAAATTTTCTTGTTAATTTTTTAAGTTTTTATAAAAATTCGGACAGTTGTTATTCGGGCCGTATATATTTACAATAGTAATCGATAATGTTTTGGAAATTATTATATTGCTTATTAAGAAATTGCCGTCAATAATTATATTTTGCAGTTACATCAAAAACATTTTAACTCAAGTCCCAAATTACGCACTAATTTTAACAATTTACATTGGGAGGGGACATCTAAAGTCTTTAAAACGTGTTTTTAAGTTTGTCTCTTTTACTAAACTTCATCACGTTAATTTTATCAATAAAATTTAATGTCCTCCATAATGATATTTTTATCATTTTTCAATAAGAATTATTGTTATTAACTAATATATCAACCATTGATAAGTTTTATCTTTTTAAAATTGCACCACCAATGTTTTAAAGACGAATGGTTGTGAATGATAGCAATGTTTTCTCAGACGCTTTGTGAGTTCCATGTGTAACTTATTTACAGACAACTGCAAATATGTTTCTCTTCGTTTATTCTACATTTATCGACATTATCAATTATTTTGGATGAATGGAATTCCATTTAAAAAGATAGCTCATGCGGAAGTTCTGTATCCAACTGCAGTACTGTAAACCGTTACGTATTACACGGGCATATTGAACTCGGTATTATGTAATTGTATGATTAAACATGCATGTAATAAAAAAGCACATCCAAACGAATGTCATTTAAATTAGTGCACTCATATTTTAGCGCTCTCAGGGATATAGACTTATCTTATATTCGCGCAATTGATTTCATTAGATTTGTCGTGTGTATAGAATGACAGGATGGATAAATGTTGGCGCTGCCCTTGAAGTAGCGAAATGACTTGAGCGCGAAAGACGCTTATATTAAAATACAGCTAAAATAAGTACACGTACAGCACAGGTCATTTGGTATCATCTTATGACTTTAAGTTAATAACATTATGTTCTCTTCATCAAGCAAACACAGCAATATTATAAACATAATACCAATGTTATAATGCTCAAGATGATCGTTTCTGTCAAATAGACTTCATTAGTTGAGCACCAATTTACAAAAAAACCTTATATCCTAAATAGAAAGTGGTATCATACATGGCCAAATAACAAATCTTAATATGTAGCAAGAACAAAATTAAACCTTTGACCTTTTACCCGAAAACCTATGGAAGAGAACTTTTAAATGGTAATTTCTAGAATATAAACTTCAATGGGGAATGCTTTCTGTAGTCTTGAGAAATAACATTCGACTTGGAAGTGAACGTTCCAGTTTCCATTCCCATTTTGGAATCGAGAAATTCACCTAAAGTGACAACTCCATATAAGTGAAAAACACATGTGGTGATTGAAAACAACAACAATAACACAAATAATAATATCAAACACATTATTAAAAGCCATCTGTAAATAAAGCAATTAATATTATACAATAGTAAAAATGTTAATGTCGCTACCCTCTATATTATGCTTACTGTCATTAAGTGGCGCACATATACCCTGCACGCCACTTCTCCTTGGTATGTTGCAGCATTCGAGTGCAATACAGTCTTCAGTATCAGTACAAAGGGATCCGGGAACTCTTGGAAAACACCTACTTCTGTGCGACGCCTGAAAATTATATATATAATATATATATATATATATATATATATATATATATATATATTATATATATATATATATATATATATATATATATATATATATATATATATATATATATATACATATTATATATATATATATTTATTTATATATATTTATTTATTTATATTGTAAAAAGTGTCAATATTAACTCTCTGTGGCCATCAAATGATCTGAGTACAAACTATTCCGACAAAACTAAATGGAACAGAGCAACTCGAGAAAGGTCTATTTTAGAGAACAAACTTATTATCTGCTCTCCAGTTAACAAGGTCTTCGAATGTGCAGCTGTAGAATATCAATTTTGTTGTTTATACTCATGGTAGTATATCGAAACATAATGATAAAGTTTACAGAATAAACTTTTTAGAAGAGAAACCATAATTGAAAAGTGGATTTTTTAAATTCATTAAATTGATATATTGATAATATTAATAGTCTTATTGAAAAAATTATTGAACCGGATAAATAAAGTATTGAAAATGGCATCCACGGGATAAGTCAGGTACTATACGATGCTGCGTTTATGGTAAATATTTCCGTGCAAATTATGCTAGATCTAAAAATAAATTCATGAATGGTTTGGTAGGAATTGATTAGACAAAAACCGTAGGTACTTCTGTTGCACTGGGAAGATGTGTAAATTTAAAGCCTGTCGGATATAAATAGAAGTGATTTTATCACAAGTAAAATATTTAACAAAACAAAGATTCGAGCCAGTTGCAACAGCAAAAACTATTTTCAATGATGATGGCAGTAATTTCGAATTTTAAGATAAAATTATAAGCTAAGATAAACATATTTTACTGTGTTTATTCTTGGTGGATTTGACAATATATTTGATAGATTTTTCCCTGAATTATTCCATTTTCTGTCTCGGAACTCTATTTCTATTCTAAATTTGAGCTCAACTGATGAAGTCTTGTAGAAAGATACGATCGTCTTGAACATTTGTTGTTTTTTTTTTCTTGTTTTTCTTAATCTATTATTTTGGTATTGATATAAT
The DNA here is from genome assembly GCA_030159075.1 of Atrina japonica. Taxonomy (NCBI): domain Eukaryota; kingdom Metazoa; phylum Mollusca; class Bivalvia; order Pterioida; family Pinnidae; genus Atrina; species Atrina japonica. The sequence goes on from BROG01000642.1 coordinate 104,961, forward strand.
ATTATAGATCCTAGTTAAATATATAATTTCAACATAATACCAAAGTTATAATGCGCCTGGATGATCGCTTCTTTCAATAAGATGTCATCAGTTGAGATACAATTTTTTCTAAAGAGAATGTGGTATCAGAAAAGGCCAACTGATATATCTAAACGTTTAGCCAATATCCGTCTAAGATAATCCACTGAAAAAGATTGCTATCTTAGCTTTAGAAGAATTTAGTATTTTAAAAGGTGTTACAAGTGTCAAATATTACTTTAGTATAAAATTATCAGCTGGGTACTAGGTTTATGTATACCCCCGGGGACTCAAACGGTCCACCAGCAGTGGCAACGATCTAGTGGTTATAAATATTATAAACATATCTTCTTATGGCTTTAAGTTAATAACATTATGTTCCCTTCATCAAGCAAACACAGCAATATTATAAACATAATACCAAAGTTATAATGCTCAAGACGATCGTTTCTGTCAATTAAACTTCATCATTTGAACTACAATTTTAAATAACAATTTTATGACGTATTCTTCTGTTTTCTGTCGTCCAATATTTAAAAAAAAATGGACAAGAAACACCTGTATCAGTCCAGTATTTTACCATTAGGTGTCCATTATTTTTCCACCAACTTTATATGTGAAAAGTTCAACTATGGAACTGACAGTGTTCTTAATAATAAATCCCAAAATCAAATTTATTCAAAGTAAAATTAGAAATAAGAAACATCCCCTTAATTAGAAAAACCAAGCAGACTTCACATACAGATAATGCACGCTCCTGTATATCGGTATAAGTTTCTTTAGGGCTTAAAACACTTTTCTGATGTTCTTAATCATCAGAAGATGTTTTGATCTCATATGGTTTCATTTTTTTGTTTTGGACAATGTTATCAATTAGTTTCAATTGTTCCTCTCAAGCTCTCTACTACCCTCTGAGAGTATTTGATCTATATCCGTTGCTTCTAAGAACAACTTAATGCCTGCGCTTAATACAAATGGGTTGCAGCAGTAGCCCAATGTGAATGACTAAAGTCAAACCCTTCAATCCCTGTCATTTTACACAGTTTTCCAACTGTTTATTGTAAAGGGTGGACTCTTAAAAATAAATTCATGAATGGTTTGATAGGAATTAATTAGTCAAAAACCGTAGGCACTTCTGTTGCACTGGGAAGATGTGTAAATTAAAAGTCTGTCAGATATAAATAGAAGTGATTTTATCACAAGTAAAATATTTATCAAAAACAAAGATTCGAGCCACCGCAAACAGCAAAAACAATTTTTTAATGATGATGTCGGTAATTTTTAATATTTTGATAAAAATTATAAGCTAAGATAAACATATTTTACAGTGCTGATTTGACCAGAATGTCATCGAAACATACATTCACATTTGTTTTTATTTTTGGAGCAAGATAAAATGCTTTTCCAGAACTGGGTCTGAACCTTTACCACTGAAAAGACATTTACATTTGTCCTTGACTAAATTGATTTGTCTGCGATACCCATTTGTACTATATTTTTTTAACTATTTTAAATGAAAAATTGACAAAGTGTGTTGAACAGAAAGATTAATTACGTTGTGAACAAATCAGTTTGGTTTCAGATCAAACATATCAAGCGTTAATTGTGGGGTCTTTTAAATTTATAATATCATCCATTTTATAAAAAAGTTGAAAAATTAATACAGCTTTTATAGATTGTCGAGTCGTTACAAAATAGGGCCTCAAACATTTTTTTAAAGATTATTAAATTGCCTAATGAAGAAGTTAGAATAAGAGTCAGATTTGAATCACGAAAAAGGGATTAATACATTCACGTTCGGGTGTGAAAAAGGGAAAACCATTGTCATCGATAATGTTTATGTTGTTTATTAACTCTTTAAACTGATTGATTATTATTATTATTATTATTATTATTATTATTATTATTATTATTGAAATATTGAATTGCCTGTTCGATAGCGGTTGTTATACTTCTGTACTAGTTGTGACGAGTATTCATTCCTTTCGTATTTCATTTAGATTTGACTGTAGAGTCACGGCGGATGTGGCTGGTCAGGGGATGCTTTCTCCTCCGTGCCACCTGATCCCAATTCTTAATTCCCAGAAGTCCGTGTTTCTCCAATTTTGCCAGATTCGTATCTATATCCTGGACATCCTAAATATTTATACTTTGGTATCAGAGATTTTTTATATTGTATGATGAATATATATGTATGGTCGAAAACTATTTTGTAAAAATATGTGCTTTTTCTAAAATAAACATATATACTATCTAGATATAATACCACGACGTTGACACACCAAAACACATCAATGAGTTAAACATTAGTTTTTCTCAGTTAAATCTAGTTTTTCCCCAGTAACCCATATACACTGAAAAACGTCAAAATCACATAAATGAGTTAAAACCGAGTTTATAGAGAAAACATAGCTTATCTGAAAAACCTAAGATAAACTGCTCCAAAATTACATGCGTGTTAGGCGCAGTTAAATCTAGGTTTCTGTAGTTAATTCACATTATCTCGCCAAAATCATATTAATGAGTTAAAACTACTCTTTTTCCAGTTAAACCTAGTTTTTTGGCATTGATTGGAGATAAAATAGGTTAACGGGGAAAAGTAAGATTATAAAGAGAAAAAACAGGTTTTAACTCCTTGTGATTTTGGCTTGCTTTATTGGTCAATTAAACGTATTTTGTTCTCGTTAAACCTCAGTAACAAATATTAGCTGGAGTAAAACTAAGTTTAACTAGATAAAAGTCATCTCAAAAATAGGTATGATTTTTGCGCAGTTAAACTTAGTTTTTCTAAGGTAAACGAAGTTCTCCAGTAATTCATTAAAATATAGTTTTTCTTGGAATTTGCATTAACTGGAGAAAATCTTACATTAATTGAGAAAAAGTAGGTTTAATAGGACCAAAACTGGATTAAACTGTAAAAACTCATTCATATAATTTTGACATGTCATACACAACTATAATTATGCATATATGTTTGATGCCGAAGAAAGAATATAAGAATATGTGTTAAGTATAATTGTTTAGGATCCCATGACACATATACACTTCTTTAATATTGAACAAACACGGACCCCTTGAAATCCAAAGGTGGGATCAGGTGCCATGGAAGAGTAAACATCCTTTGTTGACCGGCCACACCTGCCGTGAGTCCAACGTCAACACCAAATGAAATACGTGAGGATCAAATCAGTCGGTACAGATGTCTCAACAACCGCCATCAAACAGACACCCAACATTGAATAAATTACCACTGACAAAGGTTCCCAACTTATAACACACTTATGTTATGTAATTCGTCATTCTTTAAACAATATATACATTATATATCATAATGCCAGTAGTAATATAAAAACCTCAGATACCAAAGCATAAGTCAATAGAATGTCCAGGACATAGATACAAATCCGGTACAAATGGACAAACACGGACCTCTGGAATCCAAGAGGTGGGATCAGGTGCCGTGGATGAGTAAGCATCCCCTGTCGACCGGTCACACCCGGTAAGGTACTTCATAAGACAGTATACAATTATATTCTTAGACACACATGGGACTTTCAAAAAACAAAGTGTGAGATAAAATACCATAATGTGGAGAAGCAACTATCCATGAATTCAGTAACGCCCGCCGTGATCATAAAAAAGATAAACAAAACAACAAACAAACAAACAAACACATACAAATGGCGTTAAAATCTATTCATCCTGCATTCCAATATTTTCAGTAGTATAAAACGGTAATTGCAAGCAAGAAATTGATCGTAAACAATGCAAATTATTTCACATTTCGTTTTCGTACGAGCATTGGAATGAGTAGGCTTCCAAAAGGCACAGTTATACTATGGAAATGTCTTAAACTTTTAAAATTATTGAAACCGTGCTTAAAATTACATATACTACATGTACGATATGGATTAGAAATTCAATTATCTTTAAATCATCCAACAGAGTACACGTGTCTACAATCAGAGTGGTAATGGCAGAAAATAGGTATTTTAAGAGCTAGTTCCTTTTACACGAAATTAGATTTAAAACTGACAAATGGAGAAATATAATTCATATTTGTAGTTTTTTTGTATTTAATATTTGATTGACATCTTAATATTAATGTTAGTGTTGTGAAAATGACACATAACTGTTTACTGCGAAGTTAAGATAACGTCATGTAATTGATATTATTAACTCGTTATACCGGAATGTACTTGGAAACAGCAATATCATCAACATCATCATCATCATCATCATCATCAATAATAATAATAATAATACATAAATTGTATCAAGTCTATTTTGAAGAAAGATTTATATTTCGCACAAACCTAAATGTGTTTACACACTCACAATGCCTTTGTCAAAGTTAATTCCAATGTGATAATTATTCTAATTTTTCTGGTTTCTAAGACGTTTTCTGTGATTTTCTGATATCATACTTACACATATACCGGTTATGCAACTTATTAAATCTCCTATCCCTATAAACATAAGGTAATAAACCAAGATAGACATAAACAATATCAAATAATTACATGTACTTGTTTGTGAACCTCTATTTTAACTTACTTTTGACAATTTCTCGAATCCAAACTGTGATATATACACTAAAAGACAATTAATGCTAAATATATACTTACGTTTACCGTGTAGCAAATACAAGCTACAACAGAGAGAAACAGTATCTTGGACATTGTTTCGGAATTGTGTTTAAAAACCTAACGCAAGTAACCTTAATGAATGACTACGAAACAATAGTTGATGTATTAGGATTTAAATTATATATTTGTATAAAACTTGCATTATCAGCAAGCGCAGTGATTGTACGTGTCATTCCAAATACACGGTACTACACGACTCTTTGATGTAAAATAATAATCAGTCGATTTAATTCATTTTTTCTAAAACTGCAAATATCACGTCTTTGATGTCTCGAAATTTAGCTTGACTGGCGTATGCGATTTTTTTATATGCAATATTGATTGACGATTGCTCATACACCAGTTAATGTTGTTTTTTTTTTAATTAGATACATGCATAGAGTATGCATCTCGGTGACAATTAGTACCATAGAAGTTCTTGCGCATGTTCCATGAACTAAGTGCTACAAAAAAAAGTCTCAGAAGTAAAATTAGAAATATATTTGATTTTATCAGTTGATTTTGTTTAAAAATAACAAATTGAATATTTTACATGACGATATTTAATTTGCATTTAAACTTTGATTTTTTTCTTTTATATATTATACTTCTTATGAGCCATTCTCTGTAAGCATAAATTTTTTTTAATAGGGTCGGACAGTCAAGATCATGAATTTCAATGAAACATGATACTTTATACTTGTATGTCAACCTTATTTAAAATTTGGTGTCAGATTGGTACCCTGAGCTGACGTAGCCATGGTAACCATATGTCGCCATATATGGGCTCCAGAAAGGTTATTCAAACTGTGAATTTACCTTTATCTTGGCATGTCAAACATAAGACATACTAATCTGATGTCTTAATATTTATTTGTCAGTGCTCTAATCATATGATAAAAATATACAAAATTAACCAAAAAAGTGCTATCACATTTTTCTGGTTATGCAAAAAACTCGATCTCGGTATTTCTTCATATAATGCATAAAAAACCTTACATCATAAAGTTTAAAATAAAATGGAATTGTTATTTATCTTTAACCAAATAAATGCGTTCCCATGACAATATAAAATGAAAATATCTCAAAAATATCATATTTATTTCACAAAATTGAATGAGATAAATATCAAATGAAGATTTTGTTAACTATAACAACCATTCATTTTACCATTTGAAAAAAAATTAACATTAAAAAATTGGGTATTTTTGCATATTTTGAAAAGAATCATTTGGTAAGAATAATCAATGAAGAATCAAACTTGTAAATTCAACCAACTATGCAATATTTTTGGTTTTCACAAAATAAATTACATAACTGGTTACCTTGGCAACCGATATTTTTAACAAAGATATTTTAAAACGGATATATGATATTCACACATGTTTTACTAAACACAATCTTTGTTATCATGTAAACCCCTAAAAGGCTGTAGTGATACCGAAAACCTGTTAACAAGAGGCTAACTTTATATGTCACTGTTATTATATATAATTTCAATACGTTTGAAAAGATAAATTATAAAGTCCTTGAGCAAGATAAATCCCCATGTCGCTTAAAATATTTATTTATTACACTCGTTGAATGCTTATCTAAGAGTTGTCTTTCTTGCAATGAATTGATCAGACTGAAATATTCTAGTATATATATATGAAAAATTAAAGTCACCTTTTCCAAATGCAAAATAAAAGAGGTAACATTGACACCGCCATATATAATGTACCATACAATGTACTTGAAATATAAGTGGAATATTTACTTTTCACAAAGGACGAGTTTCTTGATCATAAATAGATGAATTTTAAAATCTTGTCGGAAAGGGTAAATTTTTCTACATGGTATCTTTATGGCATCTAATGATTGCACAAAAATACCAAGAAAATTCAACTAAATAATTAAAAAAATAAAAGTATGTTGCTACAGAAAGTGATAAAATATTAGGAAACTTTTTCATACTTGGTTTTTATTCCGAATTATATCAAAGTAATATTTCACAATGCAGATAATATTAAAATTGAGCGACAAGATTTGTGATCTTATATAAAGTTCGTTTTCATACTTGACACGTGACACTTGGCACTGTAAAACTTAAGTCTAAAAAATGTTCTCAACTCTGGCTAATCCTAAAATTTGATTGGCTGAACAAGTTGAGAATATTCTCAGAGTTACATTTTGTGGTCCTTGTCACCAAATCCTACATCCAAATTTCCCAAAGATTCGTGTTTGTTAAATTATAACGATATTTCAATTTGTATAATGCAATTTATGACTTTTGATGAGGATGAGACTATCACGACCCGAAGGAAGTGATATTCACCTAGGCCGAAGGAGACCCTCAGATTGGACAACCAGGCCAGGTGCCCGGAAGGAGTGAGCATCCCCTGCCAGCATGTCACACCCATCGCAAATATCCTATGAAAACACCTCGAGTTCGGTGAAAAGATCAAATAGTTTTATCAACATATTAAACTAGTTTGGGTTCGGGAGAGAAGGAAAGTGAAATGGAATTCTATAACACGTTTGTTCTAACAGAACTAACTTTTCTCAAGCAATGAATAAGAAATTCAGTTAACACTGGATCCATAAATATATGCAACACACACACACACACACACACACACACACACACACACACATATATATATATATTTATATTTATAGTATATATATATATATATATATATATATATATATATATATATATATATCTGTGTGTTTGTGTGTGTGTGTGTGTGTGTGTGTGTGTGTGTGTGTGTGTGTGTTGTTGTTTTCAACTTATCGATGTACTTTTAGTACTTTGAAGATGTGAAACAGGACATCGCGTCCGTTCTCTTTGTACAGATCATAAAGAATGGAAAGAATTTCCGCAAGATTGTTAGTCATGATTTACTGTGTGATAACACTTTAAACTTTTAAACTCCACTTTTGTCGAGACAAAAAGGAGAAATTTAGATAGATGTAGATTTTGTGTTTAGTACCCTGTAAAATTCTTAAGAATGTGAAACATTTATAATGCCCAGTGTTGTATTTAATCACCAACTTGCAATTCTTTACTTCGATAGTCAGTCGTCGTGTGCAGATCAAATATTTTAATATTCATAAAGTGGTCACTACTTCTATATAAAGTTGACTTAAAAGATATATATGTTGTATTATATATCATAGATTTAATTTTGTGCCCTTTCCGGGGCTCGTTTTACGAAAGGTTCAAAGTCCTAAATCCTAATTTTAGTCCTAACTACCATGGCAACGCATCGCTGATTGGTCAGTTCCATGACAATTAGGACCAAGACGTAGGCTTAAGGACTTTTTGTAAAACGAGACCCAGGCACCTATCTGTCCAACCTGAAAAATCCTCCTATATATTTTATTGAATGCAAATATCAACTTATTTTGTATAATGTATACCTGGATATTTTCACCCCTGGTTATTTTCGCCCTTTTACATTATAAAACATTTACCCGGTCTTAATTTCACCTTAAACCACAATAGTCTAACGGAGGACATATATGTCCATGCTTCAATAATCCAGCTTGACAATTTTGCTCGGCTTTCATTTTAACTTTACCTTCTTATCTAAGGGCGAAAATAACGGAAAAAACACTGGTCAGCGAACATTTCGAGGTATACACCATCGATTGACAACAATTATTGCATTTAGATGCGACTCTAGATTTAGATTCAGGTCTGAGGGAACAAAGAAGGGCTAAGATGGAAATTCAAATTAATCTCTTAATTTTATAAAGCAACCATAAGGAAACATTATATCTACGATAAGATTTAGAAATATCATTAAGATGCTCAGTTTTCAATTTTGGATCCAAATTTAGAAGGTGCAAAATAGTCAATTTGTTCAAATTCAGTAAAAACTCGTCGTGGAATCTTTGTTTACATGATCAGCAAAGACCAGAAAATATCTTTTTAAACATCTTTATGTGAGTATACCTGTCGTGAATTGATTTGAAAATGTGTAATAACATGTTTAAGAATGAAAATAAATGATTTTGGAAATAAGGCTGTAGAAGCCATCGTGGAAACAAAAAATATATTTACCAACTTTTAAATTTTAATGATGTCGAAACATCTCTGAACAGATATAACAGAATATTTAATATTTATCAATTTTAAATTTATCTTAACAGTATTAATACCGTTATTGAAAATCTTGAAATATATAATTAACTTTAAAGATTCTTAAATAACATAAATACATGTTTTATTGGTAGTATCGATTCAATATTATATTTATAAAAAGTGAAGTATTATTTATAATTTATTCCACTCTTGGTATTACCCCTGATGTATAAAAAATTGGTAATATGATTATTACATTGTAAATCTTGTTATAGACCCCTGATATAAAAATAATAACATGAATATTATATTTTAACTCTTGATGTAACCCCTGGTATATAAAAAGTATATAAAAAGACATAATAAAGTATATTGTGACTGCCAAAACATTCATTTTATGCCGATGAAGAAGACTTTTGTAAACTTTCAATACAAATAATAACTATATATTGTGAAATTTTCTACAAAATACAAAAGAAGGAAACCAAATAGAAAAGGAAACAACAACAAAACTCAAAAGAGACACTTATCACATCTATCTCATTTCAATATTATTTGTAAATACATTGTATCTGTATATGTCATCACGGTTCCAGACTCCAGACCTTTTAAACACGTTGTTGACATGATTCTCTATTGACAAAACCGATCGTCTTGAGCATTTGTTTTGGCCTATCTGGTAATATTATAACTTTGGTATTGTTATGTCTAAGTATTTATATGTTCTTTGTTAAATCAATTTAATTTGTTATTTTGAATGTCTTTAACCCATTTCATTTTAATATTCTTTGTAAATATTTTTATATGATTGATATCACGATTTGCGTTTTAAAACACGTTGATGACATGATTCTCTGTTGATTCATTTTCTTTGTATCTATATGCTCTTTGTTAAATCAATTTAATTTGTTATTTCAAATGCCCCTCCATCATCTTCTTTTAACCCCAGGTTAGAATGACTCACGCGATTTTGGTATTTTATATATTGGTTTTGTTGATATATCTTTTCTCCTAGAGGAAAACCGCAATATTTACATCTTTATACATTCCTCGGGGGTTGTAATAATTGTTACGATTTATGTACCTTGTGACATGACTAATAATAATAAAAAAATCAAATGTAAACAAAACACTTGTTTACAGATTGCAGAAACACAATCCAAGCATGGATTAAGGATACTGAATCTCTATTACCATAGCCATTTGTTGTTGACATAGAAAATCTTAAATGAAATCAACTTCAATACGGTGTACATAAAATGCAAATTGATTATATTTCCCTAATAACTCGATTTCCGTCATGGCATAAAAATTTGAGAAATTGGCTTGGATATTAGAAATCATATGACTTTTTTAAATCGTATAATTACACTAGATATTTTTTGCTGTGAAATCATATATTAAGTGTATAACGATAGAAAAAATAAAATTACAATGTCATTACCTCATTTAATTACCCGATATCAGATGATGATGATGATGATGATGATGATGATGAATTGATTTATAATAATGTCAAAAAATCATTTAAATTATCGATTCAATCATGAAGGTTTATTAATCATTATTTTATTGATTCAATCATGAAGGTTTACTAAGGTTTGTTGTCATTATTTTATCGATTTAATTAAGAAGGTTTATTAATCATTATCATATCGATTTAATCAAGAAGGGTCCAGAAACGATCATTGCCAGGGACACCTACTTCTTGTTGTCATTTGATGTTATCACCAAGAATACGAGCCATTTCAAGACAAATCCCTCTGATATTCCTGGTGGAATCTTGAACAGTGTTTTAGCACTGGTTCATATCACATATAACCAAGGGACGTGAACTTTTGCGTACAGCATTATTTTGTTATATTGACAATTATATTTATTTTACTGTTTTGTGACCTCTCATGTCAAAGTTGTTCATCATTTCATCATTAATAGTGCTGTTGATCATACCCACCTCATTAGCCAAAAATGTGTGAAATATGTGACGTACAATTAGATAAAAAAGAAACTTTGTTTCGTTAGAATTTCACTTTTTCATATTTCCACACCTTTTTAGTTTTGGGTTACAGACTTTGAATAGTTTTAATTTCATTTTACTGTGTCGTTTACCCCCATCACGCTAAACATGCTATGACGTGATAGAAAAAACGCCTTGTAACCAAGTACAAATATAAATACACGTTTGCGATAATTGAAAAGAAAGCACTCACTCCAAAAGTCACTGGCCGGTTCTTATATGAAATTGATATCACATATGCCGCTGCTTGTCAATTGCAGACTGGAAATTGACTACAAATGAATAGTACTCGAATATTTCGCTTAAACATCTGTTCAGAGTGTATAGTTTGTTTGACATGTATGATGTATACCACTCTGTCTAATTATATTATCCTCCCACACATCGTCAGTGTAAATTTTAATAGGTTATGAGCATTTAAACCTTCTTCCCTCGACTTCTTTATTTGGGTTTATGGTTTATTTTACTTTTAGTCTTTCGACTAATCAGCATATACAAATTTATACATAATACAAAATACAACAATGAACATGTATACATACAATAAACATAAAATAAAAAGTACACTTTGAGTAGAGTGTTATAATGGAGGTATGGACATATTATGCAGATCTTAATTTTAATGCTTTAATAATAAATTTTGATAAATTACACAATGCTTTCTTGTTTTTTATTGTTGTTTAATTTCATGAGTTGTAATTTTCCTCTCAAAGAGACTAGAGGAAAGAGCCTCTTTGGTATCAAAGACAACTGTTTTTTTTCAGTAAAGGTGGTACCCAAAAATTTAAATATCTAGTCTTAGGTTACCATGATACTCATTTCATCCAACACCACTCTGATTCAATACATAAATATACTGAAGTTGATACATGTATAAAAAGATGCTGAAATTTGTGGACGACAATATATTTATAATGTTTGGAGACAAGGTCTTTCACCAAACTGTCGGCATTTCCATGGGAACCAATTGTGCCCCTTTATTGGCTGACCTATTCATATCTTCGTGTGAAGCAAACTTTATTCAGAAGCTTCTGAATCTTAAAGAAACAGCTAGCGGTATCCTTTAATTTGATATTTTGATAAATCGACGATGTTTTGTCAATTACTAATGACAATCTTCTTACATAAGTCAATGCAATGTATCCCAGCGAAGTAGAAATTAAAGGCACAACAGAAACAAACATACACACTCTTCCTATTTGGACATTTTGCGTACTATAGACTCAGGCGGTTAATTAATAACCACTAAGCTATACGCCAAAGGTGACGATTTCGGCTTCCCGTTGTCAGTTTTCCAATTTTACGTATTAATATCCTGTTTTCGTCTGCATAGTGCAATTGGCGTTTATATATCAAATTATTCGATATGCCAGGACGTTTCTACATATGAACATTTGATACACAGAGGTAAACTACTTCCTGATAAGTTATTTTGATTTTGATTTTATTTTTTGTTTTACGCCATACTCAACAATCTTTCAGTCATATGATGGCGTCCAGTTTTTATTGGTGGAGGAGAAATCCCGGTTACCCGGGTAAAGACCACCGACCTTCCGCAAGAAAACTGGCAAACTGAAAATACATATATTAACATATCTAAATAATGCTCGTAAAAGTATCCAAAACATTTTAAACATCATACATAGACATGCAGTGCCCATTTATCAGCATAATTATTGTTCCTTTCTTCCAGTGAAGCAGACATCATTCAGGACCTTCAGAGATACCACAAAACAAGGCATATGTGCCTCTTACACGGACATTTTATTTAAAGACGCCGATGAAAAACTATATGATATACAATGTATGTGTCAACTTTAGCTTTCCTTTCATCGGCTTTCAATATTTAAGTAGTCTTCCTTTATCAGCTGTATGTGATGTATATTTATTCCATATGAGCCGATATTCTGCAGACTGATATGCAAACGATCATTTCACAAACAGCTTCAAACTACATCATTGATGGTTTACGCGAACATTATTTTTTTTTAGAAATAAAAATGGTTTACAGTATCCGTATAATTCCAATTTTAATGCACACACCTGTTTTCTTTGTTGTAAAATGTATAAAATATATATGTTTGGATAAAAGAAAAAAGCTGACAGTTTTTACATCTTAATGGGATTTATGTTTCAAATCTGATAGACTTTTACACTCTTTGTCAGTATAAATGAAAACACATTACTGTATAGATAAATAAATGCAATTTGTGTGTTTTCATTGGCTTTATCTAAACATAATCATCAAATCAAATCAAATTACAAGAACAGAGTTCTGTCAATCTCAGTACTTTTATTTATAAAAGAACAGCATTTTTTCTTATTCTCTGATTCTTTTATTCTAAATCATTTGAAATAATCTAAACAACTGGAATCAACTACATTTTAACTTAGTATTTTGATTCTTATCACACTAGGTTAAATGAATGTACGGATCAATGTTGCGAAGTAACGTGTGGGTGTGTTCGGAGTTAAAGTTTTGCGATACTCTATTTTACGCCAGACTCAACATCTTTTTCAGTTACATGTATATGGTGGCAGTCAGTTTTTAATGGTGGAGGTGACAAACCGGTCTTTTGAAAAAGAAAAAAATCTGCGTTAAAAATGTTAATAAATAAATTACGATTTTATCACCTTTTCATAATATCATGGTCTTTATAAAATTACAAATTTCAAAGTGCCAACCGGTAAATGAACAAATATGGTGAAATATTGAGCGGCTTCCGTGGCCCAGTGGTTAGATCATCGTGCTTTAAACCATGGAGTCTCTCACTTCTGATCAGCGCTGGTTCGAGTCCCGCTGGAACCTAAGCTTATTTTTGTGAGAAAGTTTGCCAATTTACTTACGAAAGATTGGTGGTCTTTTCCGAGGTATATTGTAATCGGGTTCTCTCTTCTACCATTAAAATCTGGTCGTCACCATATTACTGAAAAAAATGTTGAGTGTGGCGATAAACATCATTCAAATAAACAAAATGGAACATTGAAAAAGTACGGATAATGGAAATCCAGAGGTGAGATCAGATGTCATGGATTTGATTTGATTTGATTTGATTTTTTGCTTTACGCCTTACTCAACAATCTTTCAGTCATATGATGGCGTCCAGTTTTTATTGGTGGAGGAGAAATCCCGGTTACCAGGTAAAGACCACCGACCTTCAAGAAAACTGGCAAACTTCCCCACTTAATTCGAAATGACCCTAGCGGGATTCGGACCAGAGGTGAGAGGCCCTGTGATTTAAAGGGCAATGCTCTAACCACTGGGCCACGGAGGCCCCAGGTGTCGTGGAGATAGCATTCCTTGTCAACCAATTACATCCACTGTACGTGAGATCGCTGTAACATACAAGGAATAAAATCACAATCCATATTGGTGTAGACGATTTTATAAATATCTCCGAATACAAGTAGATGTCAATATTTCGGTTAGTGAAACAAGGTACCAATAGCGAAGGTAACATTTGCAATATGTTATGTTTAAACGCGATTCATGTTCATGTGACAAGAGTCAATTACTACGTATATTGACTTTTAATATAAAATGATCGTACGTTAGGAAGGTTCAGGAACTTGAGATAAATATACACCTTAAGCAGGCGTTCATTACTTAACTATTCCACCCATAAGTATCTATAAAATGTGTTCTTTTCTATTGGTTAGACTAGTCTGTTATGGTCTGTAGGGTTTAAAGGGTTAAAAGTAACCTTTCACAGCTCAATTTTTTCGCGAAAATTCTTTTAGTAATTATTTGATAACTACATCAGTATGAAGTAGTTTGATTAGTTGACTCAAAGCGGAAATAGTAGCTCAGTTGATTATGTGCCAGACCCTCAGCCTGAAGGTTCCTGGTACGATCCCCGGTTGCGCCAAATATTCAGAGGTGAGTTTTTATCGCCTGTCCACACAGCTCAATGCCTAGATAGAGGGTTACTGATCTAGGATTGTACAAGTGCAGTGGCACTTAAAAAGATCGAGACCACTCAAGAAGTACATGATAAACACACACATTAAACATCTCTCCCTGCCTGACAAGGATGAGTGGCATGGGATTTAAATAGTCACTCGTTAGATCAAGCCAAAGCAAGCGAGTAATTGACTCAATATGAGTTTGACTTTTGAATGTTGTTTTACGCCACACTCGGCAATTTTCCAGGTATATGGTGGCGGTCAGTTTTCAATGGTGGAGAAGACAACCCGGTTACAATTGTACCCGGGAAAGAGACCACCGGGCTTCCGCAAGTAAACTGGCAAACTTTCTCATAAACATCAGTTTAGGTCCCAGTGGGACTCGAACCTGCGCTGACCGGAAGTGAGAGACTTCATGATTTAAAGCTCTTACCACTCAGTCACGGGGGCCCTATAATTGACTCAAAGTGGTTGGATCAGTGAGATTGTTGCTTAAGTGAGAGTGTGGACTTCTTTCTATAAATAGTTAATAAGAAATTCAACTTCACCAGTGACAGTCTTAAATACAAAATGGCCCAAGTTCCATTGTAGTTCCATTTTAAAAACAGTTTGCCTACTTGCACCTATGACACCCCTTTCCTTCTTCAAGATTTTTCCCCATTTGATGCGGTTACGAAATTCTACTTTAATTACATTATAAAGCCATTAAAGACGCGATATGTCATCTGTTTGCATTTCCAATAAGTAAATATATGTACATGTATATATAGTTTTTTAATCCCCCGTCTGTACTTAATTCCAACCTTTATCAAATTTATTCGCGTGTACGGGGTGACCAGCTCACCAGGTTCAAAGGTGAGAAAACAATTTAGTTACCTTCCATTGTCTTTTTCATCCTACTTTACTTGAGGGTGAATGTATTTAGTTTCCTTGTTATGTCAAAAACATGTTTCGTTGCTAATCCGTTTCATAGTATACTCGAAGATTACTCGAGAACGTTTGTACTCTATGGGAAGTTGTCGAAGACGATTATTAAAAGGAATTTATAATCATATACAACACATTACAATTTGAATCACTGCTAAGGCAGTGGTACACCGCAAGTGTAGGTTTCTTTGTTATCAAACAGATATAATGTACAAACAATTTTACTAAATATTAAAATGCAATTGTTCCGGTTCCTTGATCACATAGCACTTAGTATTTTATTTGTACAATTCATAACAAGGTGACATTAGGTGCAAAAAATACAGGTGAATTAAAGACTGTTTCTTGTTTATCATAAGAAATGTAAAATTAACGCCGTTTTATAAGTTTTGCAGTCCGATAAAATATATCAGGACAACTATTTCTGGTGATTGCTTGGCGTTTGTCGTAACCGAATCGGATTCCGTCTATCATGTTTCCACTTTTTGATTTATCAGAGATTTTCCCAAAAAATGGAAACGTCTTACCAAAAAGTGAAAACATGAATGTTTCCACTTTTGGGTAAAACCCCTGGTAAATCAAAAATCTCATAGGCGTCGGAGCCGGGGGGGGCTAGGGGGGCTTAGCCCCCCCCACTTTTTTTGAAAAGATAGGCATAGGTGTTGAAAATTGGGGCTTAGCCAATGTTTTAAGTTGGTTTAGCCCCCCCCCCCCCCCACTTCTGGCGTGTGTGTGTTTTAAGTTGGTTTAGCCCCCCCACTTTCAATTTGCTTCCGACGCCTATGCATCTATTTAACAAAAATCGTGCTCCAAGTTTTGATTATATTATATATGAAATGGGAAAAATACTGATTTTAAAATTTTAAGTTTCAATTTAATTGGATCTACGGGAAATGACCGCGTTAACTGTACACGAAGCTCTCTCTCTCTCTCTCTCTCTCTCTCTCTCATCACCAATTGTTTAGACATACCTACACGAAATTGACATCATCAAAGTATATATCTATCTCACTAAGCGTCATAAACTCCTTTACTTCAATAATATGTTTATATACAACATTTGATTTCACGTGTATAATTTTCTATTTTTATTCACTGATAGTTACTTCGATGACTCATGTCAATCTATCTTAGAGTGCTTTGTTTTGAAACAGGAGATATCGAGTCAGCATACAAGAATATCTCCTTTCTTTTCATTTTCTGTATTCGTCACAATGTCACATTGAATGAATCATATTATATGCTCGCAGACTCTAAATCTGTCTTAAAATAATTAACAAAATCATCCGTTATTTTTAGACTAATCAAAATATGGTCATTGTGTTATCAATGATATGGAGTTCGATTTATTTTCATTGCTTTGGAAACAGACTCAAGTGTTTTAAAAGCGGTTAACTGAACAGAAAAATAGTTGGAAATTGATATTTAGTTTGTCGGTCCAACAATAAACATTTTGTGTGTATTGGTATAATGATTGTGTCCCAAGCAACGAGTCACCCCCCTAAAATGTCCCTAAAAACTTGACCTTCTTATTCGGGTCTTTTTTTCTTTTTTTCTTTTTAAAGTATTACAAAATTTGACAAAGCGTCTTTAAGTTCCTACAACTTTTTGGAAGTAACTATGTCTGTATAAGAATTAAATGTGTTTGGAAATTATTTTACAGTACCTGTTAGCCAACAAACGTAGATTTGCCGCAATACAAATGTGAGAATAATTTGTCATTCAATTTATTTTATTTTTCCAGAGTTGTTGCCTCTTCGCAATGTATTTTCTCACCTTATTGTGCAATGTGGGTGCGTTTGTGTATTTTTGGACTGATTCTATTTGTAGATGTACCTACATAATATTTATTATACGTGCTTGGTATCATTCTCCGCTGTATTCAGTATAAATATATGTAATGTTTTCTATTGTCTGAGAAGCCGAAAGGCTTACGGAATAAAGAGCTTTAACTTGATTCATCCGAAGGAAGGCGAGATGGTGCGGAGAGTGCAAATAATTGCATATTGTTGAAAAGATAGCATTTCCCAAGACTTTCCGGTGAAAATGCAGTGGGTCCATTTGTTTTTTATCCTTACTGCTATCCGCAGAGCATTTACTGGTGTAGTTGAAGCTCTCAACATCTCACACAGCCTGTATAGGCTGTTACATAAAATTCAAATCTTGAAATCTTATTTAAATCAGAAAAATTAGTCTGAGCTCGTTAATGCTCGTTTGATTATGAAAATCCGCGATAATTGATACGCCAAGCTGTAAATAACCGAAAAACAAGCATGTACACGTTTATTTTCTACATTTATTTTATTTAAATAATTGCAGATTCACTGCGTGAATTAAATTAACTGTAGAACAAAGAGTAAGTATTCTTTAATTAAAGCTTTGGGTATGGTCAAACTGGTTTTATTAACATCAACAAACTATAATATGTACGATTTGTAATCCAAAGAGTCTTGTTTCGTCAACTTGAAATCTTGTTATGGAATACAATTTTAGATACTGTAGAACTACATGAATGGTGTATTGCAAGTTAAAATTTTTTATAAAGTCGCAAAAAGTCTCAACGTAAATATAAAAGGTCAGGAATTAGCGTGTGTTTATCTAAATACAATCAACTCTGGTTATAACGGCCAGGTTGGAATCCAGTAAAATTGCTGTTATATCAAATTTCCAGGCTTAGCGCCAAAGTAAGATCGCATAAATATAATTTGTTGTTAAACGCCTATTAAATGTTAAAAGTCAATTCTATATGATTGCGTGAATAAGATTAAATGATTACAATAAATAGAATTGTTTTTATTATTATTTTCATTCTTTCAGTTTAATAAATTATGGCAACAATTTATATTTTATTTATAAGGGTAAAATGCATGTATGTTGCCAAAAATCACTGCCGGTGCTGGAAAGCAAATATACTGTTATATCAAACAAATTAACATGGATGTAAATTCGTTCCCATGAAATTTCTGCCGTTATCCAAAAATGCTGTTATATCAAGTGCCGTTATAACATGAGTTGACTGTAGAATGTTTTCATTTATTTAGTTATTTTTATTTAATTAGTTGATTTATTCATTTGAAAAAATATTATTATAAAAAGATAAATTGATGTATATTCCAACCCAGATTCATTGATTTTTTTTTTCATCTTGAAATTCCAAATATATTAATATCCAACATGCGAATATTCAATCCCGACATCAATGAGAGAGAGAGAGAGAGAGAGAGAGAGAGAGAGAGAGAGAGAGAGAGAGAGAGAGAGAGAGAGAGAGAGAGGGGGAGAGTATAGAATGTGTGATGTTAAACTATAATTAAGGTAGAAGTTTTTGATCGCACTAATTACAGAATTAAGAATATATTTGATTAAGCTCATTTCTTTCAGAGAGCCAGTGTCCCGTTGTGAACGCGTGGCTTGTGTCGACTACGAGTTACCGGCCTTCTAATAGGCCCATGCTGTGATAAAAATGGACAAAAAGATTAGCTTTGTTAAAAGGGTTTCTAGATTATATTGAGTTATCCAAGATAAATAGTTCCATATTATACTTATATCATAATTACATTACTGGACACGGTGCGTTTTAAAAGCATAAAATTAGTACGCAACGTTCTACCATCCAAGTAGATAACGGAGAACTTCATGAATATTCATCAATCACTTCCTACTCGATTTCATAGGTATATATAATCCAGAGCGAATTTAATTCTTCTGTAACGATATTTTAAATCAGCGGACGAACACTTCAGTGATTTTTCGATGCGATATAATTGTAATTTTGTATTTGAAAGGTTAAAATCGCTTTGCTTACACGTACATCGTATTTATTTGCATTTTTCCTTTTGAGAAATCCCCCGCGCACCAGAGCATTGAGAGAGTTTTGAGTCAGTACTCAAAATCGGTCCGTAAGAACCGACCGAGAGATTTGCAGTGCTGTGTGCTCTGAAACATTCACATATCAGGCAAATCTCATTTTAAAATTTTCCAATCATAAAAATTTCGGAAGTTTTTTTGCCTACAAAATTTATTCATTTTCCGTAAAAAAAAAGTTTGAAATATTCTTGGTGCCATTGTTTGATTGTGGAAATAGGATCTCGCAGCATCTGTACCTGGGATCTTTTCTTTACACGTTCGTCAAAATGTTAGAAGGAAAGGGATTATTCGTGTACTTGGGAATTTGTGTGTTTGTAGTTCTGTTTTGGGCATCTTCTGTTGAGGGATATCGGACATGCAAAGAAGCCCGTTATTGCTGCCCGGGCAAAAATAACCGATGCTTTGCTTTTGGACGAAGAATGGATAATGCTAAAAATAAATCTCGCTGTTTTTGCGACCAGTCTTGTCTAAAAACGAATGATTGCTGCGAGGACTATACAAGAACGTGTCAAAGTAAGTATTAAGAAATATATTTGTAAATATTTTTTCCAGTTTAATGTGTAGAATATGGGTTCTGTTTTTTTTGTCAATGATACAGGTATGACTTAGTTTTCAATACTATCCTCGCTCAACAAATGTATTAAATAGCCACAGAACCACTAAAAGTATAATGTATCGCTGGCACCACTAAATGTGAAATTTATCTTTCTCGCATTGTGATTACATTTTGTCAAATAAGTAAATTGTATTAGATATACAAATTTTTGTCACATTCTGTCATGTTGTAGTTTTTTAATTTAATGGGTGGGTGTAAATACAAAATTTACAAGACAATTCGATAAATCTTTATTCTAAATGTGCCAGCACACGATATACATACATGTAATTTAATCTGCGTCTTTCTGATGGTAAAGTTAAACGTTTGCAAATTTGATTACACATACACGCAAACACATTCATACACGTGTGTGTCTCATAATAAAAGTCGCATGACTTTTAGAAAAGTAGATTTTGACGTTACTTTTTTGTTCTTTGTTAAACACCTGAATCAGGTAAGTTGAACATCATTTGGAAAATGAACAAAGATACGCGACTTGAAACTGAAACAGGGTCGCATTAATCTGCACCCAGGGGTGTTGTTTAATCTGATTTTGTGTTTAATCGCTTGAACACGAAACAGACAAGTGCGTGATGTGAAATTGACAAAGTTTTGAATCACTTTCAGTCGATCTCCCTACTTACGTCTAGTGTTGCTTTACAATGGTTCTATTTACATAAAGATGTTAGGACTGAAGGATAGGATATCCTAAATCTAAAGTATTATAGGAATAGTCATAAAAACTCATTCATAAATTATGAGTTGTAAAATGTTTTCTGTTCATTTCAACTTTACGCCGATGAGTATTTCGTCAAAGTCATTTTCCCATTGTACAGTGTGTGTAGATGTGTAGATGTATTTTGTATTGTACGAAAGAAATATTTATCGCTATAGGGTGTGTGGTTAAAGCAATATATTCAGCAATCTTTCTACGTACATAATACACACACACACACACACACACACACACACACACACACACATATATATATATATATATATATATATATATATATATATATATATATATATGCATTTAGTGGTGGATTTAAAGGGGTTGCATCCAAACTTGTATGAAAAAAGAAATGTCATTCTTGATAAAAAAAATACAGAGAGTGAATTGCTTGCACTAAATTAACTAAGCGGAAAATTTAGTTATATAATAGATACAGTGAAACCTGTATATAGGGGCCACCCAAGGGACCAGAAAATATTGACCTTTATGTGCAGGTGACCCTTATACACCGGCCAATTTTGTTGAAGTATGTAGTCAAGGGACTTGAAATAATTGGCCTTTATAAACAGGTGATCCTTATATAGAGGTGACTGCTATAGCAGGTTTTACTGTATATGTTACACTTTATATTATTTCATATGCAAATTTGGATAAAATAATTACATATCTTTGCATTAATCAAGTAGATAATTAAGACTATATATAAGGATACAAGGGGAAATATCAACACCAAAGCTCTACATGACTAATAATATCCAAACTAAAGCTCTACAAGGCTGATATCCACACCTAAGCTCTTCAAGGCTAAAATAAGCAATGAAACTATAAGGCTAATACCAACAACAGAGCTTTACAAGGCTATTAAAATAAGCAACAAAGCTCTACAAGGCCAAAATAATATCAACAACAAAGCTGTAAAAGGCTTAAATAAGCAACAAAGCTCTACATGGCTAAGATAAGCAACAAAGCTCTACATGGCTAAAATAAGCAACAAAGCTCTACAAGGCTAATATCAACAACAAAGCTCTATAAGGCTAAAATAAGCAACAAAGCTCTACATGTCTAATACCAACTACAAAGCTTTACAAGGCTAAAATATGCAACAAAGCTCTACAAGGCTAATATCAACAACAAAGCTCTATAAGGCTAAAATAAGCAACAAAGCTCTATAAGGCTAAAATAAACAACAACAGCTTTACATGGCTAAAATAAGTAACAAAGCTCTACATGGCTAATATCAACAACATAGCTCTACAAGGCTAAAATAAGAAACAAAGTTCTACAACACTTAAAAAAGTAATGAAGCTCTACAAGGCTAAAATAAACAACACAGCTCTACAAGGCTAATATCAACAACAAAGCTCTACAAGGTAAAATAAGCAACAAAGCTCTACAAGGCTAAAATAAGCAACAAAGCTCTACAAGGCTAAAATACATGTAGCAACAAAGCTGACAAGGCTAACATTAACACCAAACCTGTACAAGCTCTACAATGCTAATATCAACAAAGCTCTACAATGCTAATATCAACAAAGCTCTACAATGCTAATATCGACAACAAATTAAAAAGCTTCAATGTATACAAGGCTAATATCTAGGTATCAGGTAATTTCGGCACTTGTAAACAAGTATTTTCAGCACTTCCTTCCATAAACATCCATTAAAACTTGATTTTAGAAATTATTATTCATCAGGAGATATTAATTGATTTATCTTAATCAATATTAGCTGCTGATTTTACCCGTTTATGTGCCGAAATAATTGTACTTGATGCCGAAAAGTTAAGAGCTGATGTTACTTGTACAAGTGCCGAAATAACTCAGTGCTGATTTTACCTAATGCCGAAATTACTAGAATTCAATATCCACACCAAAGCTCTACAGGGATAATATCAACAATAAAGTTCTACAAGGCTAATATTAGCAACAAAGCTCTACAAATAAATAAGGCTAATATCTACATCTACACCAAAACTCTGCAATGTTAATTTCTACACCAAAGGCATAAAAGGCCAATATCAGCAACAAAGCTCTCTACACGACTAATATTTACACCAAAGCTCTTCAAGACTAATATCAAGTCCTACGGTACATGACTAATACATTAACAGCAAAGCTCTAAAATGGCTGATTTGTCTTTAGTAATGGAGCCCTACATCAGTACATATGTACATGGCTCAATACACTATGAAGTTCTTTAGATACCAATAGAAATGTACAAATTGTGTATGCATTCAGAGAATAAGAAAACTAACAACTTTGGACAGATGTGTATTATGTCACAATGGAAATTAAGCCTCTACCCCTAAAAAAATGTGGACTCTAATTCAAAGCAATAAGACAGATCAGTCCATTCCATTTTTAAGGGGTGAATGGGTTTTTGTTGATTTCATATTACATGTATGTTATATCTTTCTATTCACTCTATCAATTTATGCATACATGTACATTTGTACAGTCTAAATCTGTATCTTGTAGTTTTGGGGTTTGAAAGCTCTAAAATGGCTGACTTGTCTTCAGTAATGGAGCCCTACATGTACATCAGTACATATGTACATGGCTCAATACACTATGAAGTTCTTTAGATACCAATAGAAATGTACAAATTGTGTATGCATTCAGAGAATGAGAAAACTAACAACTTTGGACAGATGTGTATTATGTCACAATGGAAATTAAGAATCTACCCCTAAAAAAGGTGGCTCTGATTCAAAGCAATAAGACAGATCAGTCCATTCCATTTTTAAGGGGTGAATGGGTTTTTGTTGATTTCATATTATGTAATATCTTTCTATTCACTCCATCAATTTATGCATACATGTACATTTGTACAGTCTAAATCTGTATGTTGTAGTTTTTGGTTTGATAAATGAGATATTGCTCAACCTAATTTATCAAATATCATGTTACATACATACAAACATAGTCTTAATAGAAATTATAAAGTTAAACGAGACTTACCTGTAAGGTGAAGTTTGACTGTAATTTCTTCGACCAGTTGGGAGACTGAGGGATCAAATGAGATGATAATGCGGTCACGTGATTCATTCTTCAGAGCTCGATATCGAAATTCATCAATAAATGAAAGGGAGGGATGTATTTCAGGGTGGGCATTTGATCCCTCAGTCTCCCAATGGTCGAAGAAATTACAGTATCACCTTACAGGTAAGTCTCGTTTAACTTTATAATTTCTTCTCCCTGTTGGGAGCCTTTCGTTATCAAATGAGACTTTAAAGCTGATGAATTTGATATCGTTAATTACTAAAAAACGAGTAATAAAAATATAAATAAATACTTAATTAATGTACAAGGAAAAAGAAAAACAACTGTATCTGAAAATGACTAATGTATTATAAACACTACACATGAAATTGATCAATTGGTATTATCGTGTAAAAAACTTTTGTGTATAATCAATTTAGCAAAGTTAGTTAATAGGCTAACACCAAAAGAATGGTCTACAATTGACTTTTGATAGAATTTTCTAAATACACAGTCTTGCGACATCCAACTGTTTTTAAAAATAGTTCGTAAAGGTACTTTAAAAAGTTGTGAGCAGCACTCGCTGAAGCGGCACGCGTGCTGTGAGGTTTGAAAATGGAAATGTCAATTCCTGCTATTTCATTAATATACTTTTAATCCATCTAGCGATGGTGTCTCGAGAGGCCGCTTTAATGGGGTTTTTGTGTTGTAATGAGTAGTTGCGTTTCTGTTTGCCGTAATATTGCTGTTTTGTTAAATAAATTGAAGAATTTTCAGCAGCATAAATCATGATCTGGCGTGAACGCAGAAAAATTCAATTCTCCCAAATGAGTTTTAGGCGTTGAATTTTTTAGTAAATCTCCTATTACAATTTTTACGCATTCATCTCCAATGTGAATATTCCGGATGTCCAGAAATTGTAATGTCTGTCCGCGTTGTCCTGATAATAATGCTAACAACATAGCAAGTTTCTGAGATAGCTTAATAATGTTAATGATCCAAAGGTGACAATGATTTTAAGTACTTGATTACTATATCAACATTCCATGTAATATTATATCTGGGTAATGTTGGTCGATTTACAAATACTCCCTTCATAAATTTTTTAATTAACATGTGTGAACCGATTTTACACCATGTATATTGTCAAGATGTAAAATTGCAGATAATGCGCTTCTTGCAGTGTTTAAAGCACTATAACCAAGGCCGCTTTTATAAATTCTGTTAAAAATGCTAACGCATTGAAAACATCGGCTTCAAGTGGATCAGCTTGTTTTTCACTACAAAATTGCAACCATTTGCGGAGATAGTTCCAATATTGTATTTTCGTCGACTCTCTCCAAGATGACATGATAATTTAAGAGTGTCGACTGATAAATTTGAACCTTTGAGCGATTCCCTGACAAGAAAAGCACCCAGTCTCATTTTCTTTAGGGGGTGAGATTGATGTTGTTTGTGTGGCAGAATTAATAGATCTCTGCGTTGCGGGAGAATAACAGACGTTTCTGACACCATCTGTAGAAGTTTTGGAAACCATGGTTGCGTTGGCCATATCGGAAACAATCATCAAAACTTCCACCTGTTCCTTTTGAATTTTTTGAAGAACAGATCCTATGACACTGAAAGGACAGAAAATGTAGCATCTCAAATGTGACCAATCGATAGAGAAAGCATCTATATAATTTGCGTGTTTATCAGGATTAAATGAAACAAGTTTCTAATTGCTTGTTGTCGTTAGACGCGAAAAGGTCAATACAATGGACCGTAACGATTTTTTAACTTATTAAACACTTGTTTATTCAACATCCATTCGGTATCTGACCTATTTTTCTGGATAAGAAATCAGCCTCTGTGTTATCCACACCGGGAATATGACATGCGGACAACCAGATGTTTTTATCATTACATGAAAACCAAATGGATCTTGACAAATCATTATAGTGTTCGAATTTTTCACCCATTTTGTTAATATAAGTTACTGCGACTGTATTATCTAAGTAGATTCTTACATGGCAGTTAGAAATATGAGAAGAAAAATGAATAATTGCTAATAAAGCGGCTTTCAAGCTAAGAAATTGATATGTTCTTTTTGCTCTATAAAAGACCATTCCCCACTGATGCATTCACTTGTTGTGTCATTTACCGCACCCCAACCTCGACTTGAGCTGTCACTTTTTATGATAATATCAGGCTTATTTGTGTAAATGACCTAAAACTTGAATTTATATTTTTTTATCCACCACTGAATATCTTGTATGCTCTCAATGACAGAGAAATTTTTGCTTCGAAATTTCCGAAATGTTGTTTTAAATGAAAAATCTTTCTCTATTTCTAACAATTTATAGTGTAATGGGGCGAATGTTACCCTGGTTCGCTAGCAACCAACTCAGAGAAAGTTCGCGAATTGTTATTTTCTGTTTTTGGAGAATTTTGTTCCCGTGTTCGATAATCTTGGATGCTTTACTCTCCGTTAATCTTACCGTCATATCAATGGAATTTATTCTGAAACCTAAGAATTGTATTTGCTGCGAGGGCAGGGAAGATTTTTTGGGTGAATAGTAAGCCCTAACTGATCCATAACATGGATAGTCTCTGTAAAAATTCTGTGAACATTCTTTAAAACAATTGCCTATCAGTAAACTGTCGTCGATGTAACCAACATTTGTATATCCTAATTTTCTCAAATGTGAATAAACAGGTTTCATGATTTTTGTGAAGATACGTGCGGAATTCTTATATCCCATTGCTAAACAAGTAAATTGATATTTTTGATCCTGCCAAATAAAACGCAAATATTTTCGGATTTTTATGTACTTTGATAGAATAATAAGCGTCCTTTAGATCTACAACCAGCAATTCGGTGTTATCAAATTGATAGCTGATTTCAGAGTTTCCTTTTAAAATGATGATATTCCACGTAATCGTTTAAAGATTTCAAATTAAGTATTATCCTGTGGCTACCGTCTTTTTTTCGGTCGCACGAAAATATTGGATATAAATTCGTCAAGATCGTTGGTATATTTTTCAATGATCCCCCTTGATATGAATTTTTCTATTTCTTGATCAATAATTAAAAGTTCAAGGAACTGAATTGAATTGGGGAAGGTATACGTATCTGTTGCGGTTTCCTAGTAAATTCTAAATTGTAACCCGATATGATTTCATATATTCAAATCGGATGTCAAGAATTTCCATTGATTGTTGTATTATTTTTCCTGCGGTAAAATTATCTGGCGTATTTTGTAAAAACTACGCTGGTGCTGGTTACTCACACAATTTATTTCCTGTTCTTGAGACTGAATTTGGAAACCTGATTTTTCCTGTATTTCTGGAACTGAGGATACCTGTATCCCCGTCCTATCCCTTGTCCTAAAAAATAATTTTGTTTTCTGCTATTATTGTCTTGACTAAGACTGTGTGGAGTACCCGAAAGAAGGTTTTCGAGTAAAAGGTTTCCTTTTTCCTGATATCTGGGATCCTACTTTGTTGCCCTTTACGATATCCTCCACAACCTTGCCGAGATCATCACCAAACAAGTTTTCGCTTATTGGATGATCATTGGAGCATGAGAACGGAATTCGTTGTTTTTGTCAGTTGGATTATGAGCTCACGTCTTCTGTAAGCCCTACACAATACACGAATTCAGACAATTTGAGTCCGTCAAGTAAGCATGAATTTCTGTCGGGATTATTTTCTCCTTCTTTGACTTCCAACAGTTGTCAATCATTTGTAGTTGTGGTACAATCGCTTTATCAACGATGTGTTCTTTGCAGCCTTAGATCTTGATTTTTGTGTTTTTAAAATGAGACCAAATCTCACTATTAACTTTAGGAGGAACAAGATTAGGTACGTTTATAGGCCGTAAATAATTTTCAGTGGCCTCTTTGATTTTTTCTGATACTAATTTACAACGTACACCGTTGTTTGCCACATCAGCTAGCTTATCATTAATTTTTTCTTTTTCCTCTGATCCGAAACACTCTTTGATCTCTTTAAGCAGACTGTCTGTGTCTATTCTCTGGTATCTGAATCAATACCCGTGAGTGTGTGCAATTTTAATAAATCACTGAAATCGTCAGATTCTTCCTCGTCAGAAATATCTGATACATTGGTCATGTGCATGATTTGGGGTATCGAACCCGAAGTGGACTTGTTCATCTAAGGTAGATAATTTTCTTTTCTTCCCCTTTTTTAAAGCGGGGTTGTACCTGTTTGTGCAACTAAATGGCTGACAAGCGATTGCATTGTTCTTTGACTTTGCAGCATGATTTCAACAAGTGTTGAGTTGTCTGTTATTTTGACAAATGACTTCTCGCCGAACTCGCGAGCGAGAGTAGTCTTATTATGTTCATTGTCCATATCAGTTTCAGCTTCCCTGCTGTTATGAGTGTCACTTCAGCTGCCATTGTTGCTTTGTTTTGAGACTTCTTTAATGGAAATCGTAAAACTACGACGATTTGCCTTTATGTCTCAACTTTGTGCAATTCGTAAAACTACGACGAAATTGCCTTTGATATGTTTTATGTATATATAAAGATGTTATATACAAAAACGGTTAATAGAAAAAGTTTGAACTGTTACGTTCTCCGTCTTGGTTAATTCCGAAAACAAAAATTACATAATAAGAAAGTTTGTGATGAAATAAGTATAACAACTACAACGAATAAAGAAACTTTTAAATCCAGAAAACTTGAAAGTCACAATTTGTATATAATGTCTAAAAATTATGAAAATTACTAAAATTAATCGCATATAGAAATGTAATTCACATAATTAATTATCCCAAAAGTAATTGCGTCTGAATCAGAATCTATTCGCTTTATCTATGAATCACGTGACCGCATTATCATCTCATTTGATAACGAAAGGCTCCCAACAGGGAGAAGAAATCAAAATATCTACTGCAAAAAGAGGACTAGGGCATGGGTAATTATTTGTGTAAGATATTGGATGACAGGGTGTTAATAATGGATAAATTAAATCAACAGTTAGTAATGGAATGTAGATCACATTACTGTACCCCTACAAATACTTAGGTTGCAATCATACATGTACAAATGCAAAACTGTGGGAATGGTACCTGGGCCTTTTTAATTGGGAGTTTTAGCAACATTTTATTGAAATTGGTCAATCTAGAAATGCACAAAACTAAATGTTTGTGAAAATAGAAGAATTCCCTCATGTTCATTGTCATTTGACTTCAACTTGGAAATTTCAATTGTAAATTTGGAATTTTTTTTTTCATTGGGAATGGGGCCTTATTTTGGCCCCCTATGTCAAGGTGGAAAATTCCTGCTACCAATAAACATATTTCAATTATTTGATTTTTCATTTTCCCAGCCTCTTCAGTCCATTCTTCATTGGATGATTTATTTTCTGGATTTTTTAGTCCATTCTTAACTATCAGCCCTTGTTGTTATTGTTCTTTAGTACAATGTATCTGTCAATCTGTGCTCTGTTTTTCTGGAACACTGATTTTTTTCACTAGTACGGTATTTTGTAAATGTCAAGTTTTTCAATTTTTCTCCATATCATTTCTGTCAATCATTCCTTTACTTTACAATCTTTTTCTTGTTTCTTTTCCTTCTACATTTTATGTAAAAACAATGCTTTATCTAGGTCACCTTATGCTTCGATAGGTTTAAGCACATTTAAAGAATCTACCAAATAGATTTATCAATTGTTTGGCAACGTCAACAGTTGCCTGGTTCATCGGAATGGAATTAATTTGCTCATCAGAAGATTAAGGACCAGCACTAAAAAATACAGGTTTTATATAATAATATATATACATTTCAATTTCGGAAAGCTGATCCTATTGGAAACATATCACTTCCTGATATTTACCATACATGTATTTACAAAGTCTGGATTTTTCCTTCCTTCCAAATAAATTCGGAATTCTGATCCCTCTTAATTAAAACAGCTGAACTGAATTTTGTGATGAAAATGGATATTTAATAATACATATAATTAAATTAATATTAATGGAACACACATGAAAAACAAAGTGTGAAAAAAGGTTGGGATTTTTTAATTGTCACACTCTTTTAGGAATGGGGCCTGGGCCTTTTGAATTGTGAATTTTGGCAACATTTTTTGAAATTAGGAAATCTAGAATTACACAAAACTGTTTTAAAATATAAGAATCTCTTCAAATTCATTGTCATTTGACTTTAATTATGATATTTCAGCTGCGATTTTGGAACAAAATCTAATTTTTGCATTAGGAATGGGGCCATTGTTTTGACTCTGTATAATATGCTAGAAAATCCCTGAAAGGTTACAATATATATATATATATATATACACAGTGGTATCTCAGTATTTCGATATTAGATGAGACAGAATTCTGCTTATTTCGCAGTTGAACAACTGGTCCCAATTTTGATTTATCGATAAATAAAGATTGATTAAATTTCTGTTATCTAGAATTCCGCATATCTCGAAGGAATAGGGGTGATCCCATGAACTTCGAGATTCTACTGTATATATATATATATATATATATATATATATATATATATATATATAATAAAATATTGAAGGGGAAAAACCCCAGACTGTATTGTCATATCCAGATAATAGACAGGGTTAAATATAGAGTGTACATTGTTAAATGTAAACAATATACAATTTATATATTTACATGGAATGTTACACCTATAAAATTTACAGCCACATTGTTATTTTGATAAACCTTGTTTGTTTATCATTGTAAATCAGTCATAATAATGTTACACCTTCCCAGTGAAGCTGTAAAAATCCCAAGTTACGCCAAGAACCTACAGTGTACTTGAAACAGTGAGGGGTTCCCATTCATTCTCATCCTGTCAATAAAATAATTCAGCTTAAAAATTATTACATGTACTTAGTTTTGTAAAAGCCAACTCAATTTTCAAAGGTCTCAGGATCTACCAGAAGAAAGCCCTTTAATTTAATGTGTCAGGTTTTATAAAATATGATATTGCCATTGGGATGACTGTTTCTTTCTATCTAGAGAGCTCTAGTACACTTTTGTATACATGGTATAAAGTGCTGTCCCTTTCCAAACATCCTTCTAAAAGGAATCTAAGGCCACCTTTAAAATATTGTTGGTTTGCTGCAACGTGACTCTGAATTTTACTGTGAGTAGGTAGGTAGGTAGGATTTTTTTTTTTGAAAACTGTAAACCATGTATAATATAAGCAATGTGCTCAATGGCCATAAGTGCCTAGCATAGGCCAAAATTTGTAGCCCTTCACCGGTATTTGTTGATGTCGCCATTTTAGTGAAAGATTCTTGAGTGGGACGTTTATGTTTATTGTTGTTTAACATCCCACTCAAGAACAGTACAATAACAACTACAGCAAACCAACATTTTTTCTGATGGATGGCCTAAGTTTGGACAAGATAAGCTCACCTTAGAAAGAAAATTTTATTTCAGTTTTACATTGTAGATATAAGCAATAAAACACAAGACAGTCCCAACAAGAAAGTTATTTATAGTAAACAAACTGTAACAAACATCTGCGTGTTGTTTGGTTACCTGATGCTCACAAGATCACGAGTCTAATTTTATAATTAGGAGATGCGTGTTATTACTGGATTTAGTGATACACATATTATGGTAGGTAAAATTATAATCGGCCATTGACTTTTTATACAAAATAAAACTTTTTCTGGTCTTTAAATACAAGGTCTCTGGGGTTTTCCCATGGGTGTTATTGTAATGAGTCCCAGGTACACACAAGAACAAAATTCCTTAGTCCTTTGTTATATTTGTGAGTCCCCAATTCAATGAAATTAAAAAAAAATACATGAATACAAAGGCACACATTTACAGTCTCAGGTTGAAAAAAAAGTTACTGAGTTTTTGTGCGTCCTTAGGGATTCACTAACATTCATGTATTGCATCCAGAAAAGATTTTGTCTTGAAAAGATTTTATGCGTCAGAGATGCAGAAATCATGCGTAAGGGAAAATCCTGGGTCTCGCATCTTTTCCATTATGTGATACCATTAGAATAGAAAATCTACTTTGATCTAAAACAACTTAAATCTTGTTCAACGTAAAGTTATGTTAATACTTGTTGTCATGGAAACAAAAAGTTGGACACTATATATACATATACTCTACGTTTCTTCAGAAAAGTATGATTTCTGCTGATAAGACAGAATTTTATCATACAGGGAAAAGTACACATTGACGGCAGATGAGGTACACCACACTAGTCTTGTTAAACACAGAAGCTTACATGAACATCTTACAGGCATCTGGTATATTATACATATATCTGTAGAGGGTACCAGACTGCTCAGGGGGAAAGATTTCGACTTGGGACGGGGGTAAAGGGAGGAAGCTCAAAGGAATTACAAATGCATGCACACACGTTAAATACTTGTACTTTTCTTGAGATATTATTAGTATGAAAGAGATTGTTTCTATAGCATGTACACAACTGGACATGGTGCATTGACCTCTGTTATCAGCTGATGGATTTGTTAATGAGCTAGGTTACCTCGGCTGGCCCTCTGCCATCGGGGAAGGTCTCAGAATACTTAATTAACATTGGAAATGTCCGCATCAATCAGATTTATTTTAAATAAGCAATAATAAACTGCTTAATTAAATCACATCAATGAGATTATATGATTTAAATTGGTTTTAATCTTGAAATTATTGGCAGTGCAGTATAATTAGTGGAAAGATTAAAAGATAAAAATATATATATGTGTATACATATGTACATATATACATTTTGTATGTTAGCCCACAAAGTTGACTTTTTTTATTAATTAGATAATACATACATATACATCACATACAATATTTACATGTATGTATATATGCTCATGAATATTTTAAAATTTACTTTAAGTACCGTATTAGTAAAATCATCTACATCATACAATACACTCACATACATATATATATATATATATATACAGGTGTGTGTGTATATATATATATATATACACATGTATATATATAATATATATATATATATATATATATATATATATACATGTATTTTCAGGTATAGGCATATATTTTGAAAATTCAAAAATTATTTTAAGATAAAAAGAAACTATCTCTCCCCTGTAAGACTAAGGCTGTTATACACAGGGACCTTAACTTACAGGTATGGTATACTTGCACTAAGGTGTAACACTTTTTCGTGCCTTAACTACCCAACTTTGGTTCAGGTGATTTGCTTACCTGTGCAGACAGAAAGAGATTTTTTTAAAGTGGAACTACATATACATGTAGATTATGTATCAGAAGGTGGTTTGAAGTTTACCTGTACACAGGTTATGTACTGTGTGTCACGACTTCTGTACTAAAAATAACAAAATTACACTTGTAAACTTTTCATTTATAGGTTAAAGATGTTAAAATATAGAAAGTTAATATTGCCAGATTATTTCCTTCGATCTGCACTAGGGGGCACTTGTCTAAACTGATCTCATTTTTGTCACCACTTTGGGTGGTCTGTATTTAATTGTGTTTAGAAGTCAAAAACTCCACAAAGTTATTGATTAATTAAAGAAAATTTATGTTTACATGTAGGTCATCAAATCCGTGCATCATATGGCCTCTGGTCTCTGTATGGTCTCCATATAGATTTTGTTTTTATAATCTTGTCAACCTAAAGTTGATTGATTATTTCTGGTTACATAAAATTAGGGGTTAAAGACTACATGTATTCCTTTTGTTGAAGAAAAATTGTTGCAACTTAACAAGATTTATAATCCATCTTTCTTGGCTAAATAACTTTTATACATTTATGTATACAAAATATATTGTGTGCTCACAGATATCGCTAGCATTTGTAGTTCTCTTTAATTTAGTATTAGTTATCCTTATTCATACTTGCCAAGTTGTCCCATTAAATAGCGAGACTCCACATTTTTTATGTAAAATTTTGATAATTTCTTCAAGAAAAATGTATATCTCCCCCATGAAACTTTCCTATTAATTCTTATTAAAATTTAGAGTCCCCCCCAATGAGATTGAAAAATCTCCCCATGAAAATTTGTCAAGGTTGGCAAGTCTGCTTATTATAAAGTCCATTTAAAGTTAAAAAACAGTAAATTTCTTTTGAAGAGTAAATAATTGAATAGTAGTTTGTATCTAATGCTTACATGTAGGCCTAAATGTACTTTTTTAGCTCACCTGGTCCTTCACACCATATGTGAGCAGTCGTGGTTGTTGGCCTCATCTAGGTTTAAATTTGTTTCTGTATTTCTTACTGATGTACATAGAGGCAGTACATGTATATATTTTAAACATTTGTTTTTACACGTTTTAGACTGTAATATTGGTATACATCTTAATTAATATGTTGGTGAAGATAACAAAAAGGACGAGAACTTGGTCTCATCAATGAGGTACTGTCCATTCAAAAGTTATATTTTGGCCTCATCTCTATTGATACATGTATATGTATGTAGTAAAACTTGCATTAAAGGTCTCCTCTGTATAAAGAGCACCTGCCTATAAAGGTCATGGTCATTCAAACATACATGTAACCATGGTTGACATTTTTATAACAAATAAACCTCCTTATAAAGACCACCTGTCTATAACAGCTCCTTTTGCCTGTTCCCGTGTGTGAGTTGCCTTTATAGACAGGTTTGACTGTACATGTACAGGACTGCAAAATTGTTGAAACATGAACAAAATTGTCGTAACATGAACAAAATTGTTGAAACATGAACAAAATTGTTGAAACATGAACAAAATTGTCGTAACATGAAGCTTGAGAGCCCCAATTTAAATAGGGTACAACCCACTGTTAATTCATCGTTATCAGATTTCTGTTTTAAATTTTCGACTCCAGTATCTTGAATCTCTGGGTTATTACCACTTAGGATCGGTAACCTTAGCCTTCGGATGTTGGTGATTAACGTGTATTCTTAGCCTTCGGATATAGGTGATTAACATGTATATTTAATTTCCATGGGAATGAAGAACATGGATTCCTCTGTTAATGAAGTTATTCTGAAATTTAAATTAGTGAAATTGATTAGAAGATTAACGTACTACATTAATGTTTTAATTTTCAACCAAATAGTACCCAGTCATGATCATTTTGTAATTATTAGTTTGGTAAAGCTTTAATTTCAACGGAAATGCCTTTATATCTATACATGGATCTAGTACATTTTGTACTTCAGTAGTGATTTTATTGAAATCAAACTTTTTTTTTAAAGGTAAACTTAAATTTCCATCAAAAAATTTATTCTTTGGATGTGTCTAAAATGGAGAATAGCTTCAGTATATGTATAAAAATGTAGATATTTGCAGAAAAAAATAGTACATATATAGTAACTCAAGGTAATCTACATGGATGCATTTGAATGTATGTTCTATTTATATGTGCATACAGTACATACACATATACATGTACATGTATGCATTTGTATTCATAAAAAAAACCAAAAGAACCTAGAGCCTATATAATAAAGAGTAATAGAATTCTTGTAAAATGCTTTTTACATGTAAAATATAACTATTCATTGTATATGTTACTAGCAAAGTTGTCTACTCTCAGGAGTGACTGTGGCAGAGCAGACATTTTGAAATAAAAAAAAATTACTGGTCAACCGGACCAGTGAATAAAGGAATTCCACTGGTCAAAGACAATTTTTTACTGGTGTGTATATATACACAATTGAAAAGAAATGGAAAATTACTGGTCATTTGGACCAGATATCGGATAGATTTCATCGGACTTTTGTAGAATTTACTGGTTTTTCTGGTAAGACCGGTGAATTTCAAAAACTCTGGCAGAGTGGTTAGAGCATTTTGCCTTTTGACTGCCAACATATAATTGTTGAATGTAGCATGAAACTAAAATGAAGTAGATCTAAATCAGAAACATCCATGCACTCACTGAGGTGGAGAATGATACATTGTACAAGTACATGTGTAACAAAATGTTACTGCTGAAATCTACATACATATACAAAGTATATTTCAAGACTTTCACCTGCTTTCTTCCAAGTGTACATTTAGTATGATGATGTACAATGTAGATGCCGATAATATACATTGTATAAAATACAAGCTAACCTTAACATACATGTAAACAACAATATCAACAACTATAATAGAACAAACATTGTAAATACACATGTACATGTATTAATTTACTGCAAATTCACCCCTTTAGATTATAAGTTTTGAATTCATCTTTTTTGACTGGAGGATTCCATTCTGTGTTTCCAGGGGGGAATGCCATAAATACAAGCCATAATTATTCAAAAACATAAAATGGAAAAAAGGGGAAGAAAAAAAAACGGCAATACTTTAGTGTATTTTAATGTAGAACATGTAATTGTAGATGATGGATGTTTAATATAGTAGAACAGGAACTATCTTAGTCTTATCTCTGGGTCAAGTTTGACAGCTGGTAGTACAGAATTCACCACAAAACTATAGACAGGAAGTGGAAACCACATAATGTAAAAAACTTGTATAAATAAATATTATGAAAAGCCATGAATTACTAAGAGAACACTTGGCTGACATAATCTAAATATAGCTGCTGATGAAATGAAATGTAAATTAGTCCAATCACTGAGTTGTCTTGGCATCGTTGTCCTTTTTAAATAATGTAGTTCCGTTCTCACTCTGCATTCCAAAACATCATTTACTTGCAAAAAAAATTTATATTAATGGTCCAATACATGTAATTTGTCTGGCTTTCCTCATTATTCTCATTTTTAAAATTAACGTTTATCAAATGTCATACCTTATTTAAACTACTTGAAATTATTTGGGGGAAAAATTAACTATGATTTATATTTGATTTTGGATACAGATAAAGTATGCGGAATATTTAATTTGAAAAATGATGTAATCGTGCTGTAAATCCCTCAGTTTTAAATCATGGCTTCCCATGAAACACTGAAGATAATTAGCAGACTATTTACATGTGTTTACATCTGTTTGTGTATTGCCACTAACAAACATAATCCATGCAATACCATTTCCAAGTACATATGTACAAAATGTACTTAACATACATGTAGGTCAGCTAAATGACTCAAGATTGACCACTGAGAGTGTTGGCATTATTGTTGCTATCTGTTTTGGTATGGATATGCATTGTGGGTAAAACAGTTAATTACCCCAGAGTTTATTCATTTCTTGTTTTGAATGGTGTTTTTTAATTCACCACCCTCAATGCATGTAGTAACCCAGTAACCCTTCCCGAGTTTAAGCAAGCAGTAAAGATTATATGTAACAGTTTTCCACCTAGAAATTTGGAGTGGCAGGCTTTTCTTGGAAAGATTTCAGAAGATGCTTTTGTTTACCTGGGATACTTGCATTGCATCCATTGAGATAAAGGGGAAACATTAAAGAACTCAATTTTCTAAATTACCAAATTTTCATATTGATATATTCTACAGCCTTGACTTCACAATATTGCATTGTTTCAAATCAATGAAAATAGGCATGAGTACAAAAGAGGCACAATCTTGTTATGATTTTTCTGATGGGTGTACATATAAGGGACAGGTAGAAGAACAAGGCAAAAAGGGCATGGCATGGCAAAATTTGGGCAGGGCAGGGTAAAGCTCCTTGTTAAAACCCTCTAGCTAGAACATGAGTTTGTATGCATATACTGATGTATTTTAGCAAAACTTAAGCTAAATATACCATCACTAGATACTGGTACATGCATCTACATGTACATGCATGACTCAGTTTCGCACTGTTTCTGAACAAATATCAGAGGGCACTAGCACTAATCGTCTTAGTGTCCTGTTACGGATGCTAACACTAACTTAAGACTACCCGGATTATCGTTTATAGTTTACAGGTTACCAAGCTACAGCTTCATGTTGCATTAACTATTCCCTGTAATGGACAGGTAAACGAAGGTGTGATGTAACAACACTTGATCAATCGAAAGGGTCAAATCTGTCGTTAAACGGCCAATAAACAGATACTGAAATGTACGACTACTTGTAACTTTATTATTACATCCAGTGTTAAAGTGTTAGCTGTTTTATTACCGTCATTTGCCAAATATTGCCTAGCCACAATAGTTATCACACCTGCCTCCATCTGCCGTCACTGATCACATGACTCGTTTTCCTCAGGTGAGAATTAAAGTGAGGAAGTTACAAACTGGGTACAAATGGAGCTTTAAAATATTTTCACGTCTTAACAAATCGGTGATTTGCCTGATTGATAAATGAGGCATTGTAGCTGGATTGAGGGATGTGTATGAACTTTAAAAGACCAACAAAGTCATTCAAAACAATTATCTGTATTAATACATTACATACCTGTAGGACCTGATGTGTGGAGCAAGAGTTATGCCCCTTGGCTATACTGATAATAATCGTGTTAAGGACTTATTGTGGTGATGATACTGTTGACACGAGTTTATTATCTATTATCAGGATATTTTTGTAGTGGTCATTTTATCACCTTAGTTGATGGTCAGTCATTTAATTATGGACTCTATAAACACACCATTTCTATTGAAATTTTATTTGTGTATCTAGAATGCTTCAGGTAGCTAGAATTTTACTTACAATTGTTGTAAACAAACAAATGTACACAAACGAAGTCTTGGCTTTGAAATGTGTTTTTTTCCCCAAAAATGTTTGATCATGTTATAAAAAAATGAGTTACGGTTATGTTTGATGCAGGCATGACCTTACAGATAAGTAAGTAAACAG
Source organism: Atrina japonica (assembly GCA_030159075.1). NCBI lineage: Eukaryota > Metazoa > Mollusca > Bivalvia > Pterioida > Pinnidae > Atrina > Atrina japonica. The sequence goes on from BROG01000642.1 coordinate 143,397, forward strand.
ATATATAAATGTCAATAAACTAGAGCGTAATAGTTTTTGAATTCATCTCTACTTGTAGCTCTCTCAGGGTTTTTTTTTTTCTGTGCATTTGAAATCAGTGCTAGTTTTACACATATTTTACTGTTTGCTAGAGGTCATTGGTCTCTTATATACATATATGTGATTGTTTTGACCAGTTTAATAACCAAAATTATACATGAAAATAATTACAGGTCACAATGAACTCCAAATAGAAAACTAGGTCAAACTATATATTATATGGAGTGCCTGATTTGTATGGGACATGAGTAGCAATAAATGTGCTACAGGTAATTTGCATGGACTGATACACCTAGTTACTTGAATTACTAATTAAATAATGTATTGACCCTCACATGGATAGATAAATAAAGATGACATCACAAGAAACGTAAACAAGCACCTGCAGCCCCAACTTATGCATATATATATATATACATGTACATGTACATATACAGTGAAAGCTGTCTTGAAAGTCAACTCTCACGAAAGACCACATTCTGAAAACGATTTAAATGAAACCTCTTTTGAGAGACATTTTTGTGGTTGATTGAGTCTCTCAAGGCCCCACTGCATTACAACTACTCCAGGATATAAAACAAGAGTAAAACAATGTATAATGAAATGCAGCCTTGAGTGTTCACCCTGTCTTCCATTGAAATATGGTCTCTCAAGACAGGTTGTCTCTCAGGAAGGGTTGTCTTTCAAGACAGGTTTCAGTGTATTTGTAACTTTTTTACTGTACATGTATACCTGGAAAGATTTGTCCTATGTTGCTTGTGTAATTTTTCTCTTTCATGACAGAAAACATATTAACCCCGTTTTAAATTTGCCTTAAATCACCTGGATGTCATACATGTCCTTACCACATGATCTGTTATTTAATTTGAAAGTTTCGCCTTCATTTTAAAATTACCCTCTCGTCTCAGGGCGAAAATGGCAAAAGTTAAATGGAAGTGAAAATTTGCAGATATAAAGTATAATACAAATTATACATGTACTACTACATCCTGTGAGCTGTGAGGGAGAAACAAATGTTGGACCAAACCCTACCCTGACTTGACCCTTTGTCCTCTATCGTGTAACATTTGGTAACCAACTAGATACATCATTATCCAGTAATTAGGTTCCTCAGGCCCATTGTGATCTGTAGTGCATGAAATCTCCAAAGAAAATAAACCTATGTAATGATAATATGGTATGTTGAAACAGGTGGTTCTATTGGTTAAGTATATCTGCTGGAGAAGTCGGAGATAGAGAACTGTTTGGTACCACACATGACATCAGAATTTATTCCCTCCATCATCGATTTCCTGTTGTTTTTGTTCTCTATTCAACAGAGCATGACTGTGATTTTGGTAACCATTTCTGTATTCTATCAAAATCCAGTTTCATTTTTTTCAACACCTGAAGAAATAATACACCTGCTTATTTTTTATTGTAATTAATTGTAAAAAAAATAAATTCCCAGGTGTGTTATGAGAGAAATCCTTTATCCTGTTTTGCCAAATATAATCGATACATTTATAATCTGACATTTATCATATGGCCTCATAACTAAATACTGTAATATCACCGTGAAGTGTGTGATATGGCAGATATCACATGCCCATGTAACTGACAACTTTTACTAGTTAATAGTTTTGTGTTTTTACATCTGTGATTGACAAGATTATAATTATTTCTTTTGTTTAAAACACATCTTTTTATAAAAATAGTACTAGTTTATTATTTTTCTCCCATATTCTCACATCTGTTCAGTTGTGTTTCATCCTTTTCTTTGCAATACATGTAAATACAATGTACATGTATCTAATGCTTGTTTAAGGGTCAATCAGAACACCTGATAGCCACCAAAAGTTAAGAATTATTGGTTGTGTAAAGAAACTTAAGAAAAAGTGCATGAAACAAAGTAACGATTAGAACTTCAGGTGTATATTATGTCATATTTTCTACTTAAAAGGAAAAACGATAGTCTTGATCAGACAGGTGCTTTATTTAAGACCAGGGCCGGAAGTCACCTAATTTACCTCAACACTTAAGGTCTGCTTTAATTTGATTATTTTGACTATGTAGTTATTTGTATAACTTCTAGATCCGACTAAATAGGAAACATATTATTTTTCATCATTCTCATAAAATATTTGGGTCCCACTTATGATTTTCCGGTAAAATTGAATAAATACCTTGAGTATCAGTTGATGGTACTCAGAAATGGAGTGCCTGGTACAATGTACATGCATGTACTACAACAATTTCTTTTAATATTTCTTGAAGTTTTCTTCAAATTAGCAATAATATTCATTATCATTTACAATTGTATGCCATCTATATACAAACATGTCCAGTTGCACACTAAATCTTGTGTTTTTGGTTTTTTTTACCGTAAAATAAAGCAAAGTTTGTTGAGCTTGAGTATTGAGTATGTAAATTTGGTGACTTCGGACCCTGATTGGCATATACATGTATATAACACTTTGATATGGTAATTTGTTCATATTTGCAGCTGACGGAATCTTATAATTACCTATAGCTTTACACCCCAAATGATGATACACTTAAACTGAACTACATGTATGTCTTTAGTGTGAAGAAGATTCCATAATTTTATAAGGGTGGACAAGATTACTACCTAAAGGCAAAGAGACTTCCGTCAGGAATTGTTTTCTCTGTGGTCTATGATACACACTGTATGGAAGAAAAACAAATAAAAAACTAATTAACTTACTGCTGTGATTTAATAAATGATACATCATGATGCACACAACCCCAGGGACTAATCCAATTCTGAGACTGGGGGGTAAACATTAGATACATGTAACTAAAGGGACTAGTTAGTTTTTGAGTCAAAGGTAAACATGGAATAGCTCAGGGGACCAAATTAATTACCTGTATATTCACAAGTTATGAAAATAAAATTTGTTCAATTCATCATTTTGGCTGAATAGATATTACAATGGAAGAGTAATTAAAAAGCCAATCACTTTTTTCTGTTTTAATTTTTAATAAAAGATCACCTGTAGCGATAAGAGAAACATTGTAGAAACCCCCCAAAAAACCAATGTACAATGTATGCGAGATGTTTTGCCAAAGACAAAACATAAAAATCGAATTAATTTTCCAATATCATAAATCTGTGTATATTCATGATCTGACATTCATCATATACATGTAAAGTGTGGTGAACCCCGGGTTTTACCTTACGCATTATTTCTACATCTCTGACGCACAAGATCTTTTCAAGAGGCAAAACATGAATATTAGCAAGTCCCTAAGGATGCACAAAAACTCTGTTTCAACCTGAAACTGAAAATGTGTGCCTTTGTTTTCATGTATTTTCTTTAATTTCATTGACTTGGGTCTCAAAAATTTAACGAAGGACTCAGGATTTTTGTTCTTGTGGGTCCCTGTCCATGGGACTCATTAAAATAACACCCAAAGGAAAACCCTGTGAACCTCTTTAGTAATACCCAACAGGTCAATAGAACCTATATTTTGAAGCCACTTGTCAAACTGAGACACCACATTTCAGTGACTAATGGAATGACTTCTGAAGAAATGTTTCACTGTACAGATTAACATGGAATTATTGAGAATTTGTAAGCTTGATTTAGTCATGTACATGTACATTGTGTATATGCTACATCTGCAATGCAACACAGATACACATTAGAATCATGTTATTTGATAATGATGAGTCAAAACTCCGGTTTTTGTCAAATTTGAACAGCCGACCCAAATATTTATGTTAAGAAAAATATGTTAAATAAAATTTTAGTTACTGTATTCAACTCATTAAGTACAAATTTCCCTATTAGCACCCCTCCCCCTTTTTACATATGATCGAGAATCTTTTCTAACTGGTTGACAAGGAGATTTGGACCTGAAAAACTGTGAGTAACAATTTGTCTGTAGCCCCCAGCAACAGAAGAATGATGATAGGTTTCCTCGGTTTGCTATTAGTTGGTCCCTTTAAGCGCCAACTCCTTTTTTCCTGATTTTTCTAGCACCCTCGGAACTTAATGGGTTAAATACTGTATATCGAATCCCAGATATTGAGAAATAATGGGGGCAGTCCCTTAAATTTCACAATAACAAGATTCTACTGTAGGGTATATGAAGATATGCATTGTGATAATAGAATGCATCAATTTGTATACATTTAACATCAGCAAGAATGCATCTCACAGATGTGATATTTACAATCACCTCTCTATCATTGGAATTTGTAAGATAACATTGATGCGTCTATTAACACAAATAATTAAGTCTGCCATGCCAAACCAATGTTTACAATATATAGACTTTGTTATCTGATTTTCACTTGGCTGTGCTTGGTCATTGCTCATGTACAAGCATGTAAAGGGACATTACCTGTGGTGTTTGTTTTTTCATTTTTTTTTCTGGGCCTTTTTGAAGTGGAAATTTCAGCAATATTTTATTGAAATTGGAAATCTAAAAATATACAAAAAAGCTTGAAAATACTAAATTCTCTTCATTTCATTGTCATTTGACTTCAGTTGGGAAATTTTGACTGAAAATTGGGAATGCATTTTTTTTTGCATTAGAAATGGGTCCTTATTTCAACCTCCTGCTATAGGGTGGAAAATCAGTATAAACAGAACATATATTATGTAGTACACGTTGCATCTACCACAGACTTACATTGTTAACAGCTGTGACACATATGTCATGATGACATCTATCTGTCATGACAACTTTGACACCGTCAACGTCCCACAGTGAGACTTTGACAAATTATATGAAACCTTCTGTTTTCGGTAGATTTACTCTGTTTTGACAAGTTACTATTCAGTATTTTTTTACACAATAAAGCATTGGTTGCTGAATGAATCGCACCGGTCGATGACAAGTTAGGTTTACTACGGGTACGATTTCAGTGACATTTGCTATTATATAATTTAAGTGAGTAATTGATTGATGTTAAACACTTAACATTACATAAACGTACCGATTTATCTCTATAACAAAGACTTCTGTGTGTGTTTGTGTGAGTTTACTTATTTAATTAGTTTTAAAATGCTTTATTGTTATTCATATTACCTGTTTGCTCTGTGTGAAAGTTTGTCTTTCTTTCTTTATTTATTATTATTTTTTTTTTTTGCAAATGTTTTCGCCACTTGAATTTTAATGTGGAATCATGTAATTCATTTAGGAAAGTGGTAGGGGTGAGGGTATACAATTACCAGAATGTTGTAGTTCAGGTCAAACAAATGACATCGATAAGGTAACCTCTAGACTGACATTTTACACAAATTTAAACAAATCTGGCAGCAGTCAGAAACATTTCACATTTTTCAGTGGGATATCATTTTTGTGCATAATAAGCAAATGCTTCCTCCATTGTTAAGTGATTAAAGCATTCTGCTGTAAATCATGGCATCCTCCAACATCCTCTCACCTGTAGTCAGTGAGGGATGGAGCTTTGCTAGATATCAAGCCACGTATGCAGGCCACAAAATAATAATAATCGTCGTAACTTATTTACAGGTTATGCTAAAAGGAATGTCTGTAACCTGCAGGTTACGACAGCAATAATGAAGACCTAAATATGAAATTCAACGAAAAACGAAAAGGAGGTTACGTGATTTGACTTTGGTGTAACCTCCACATAACCTGAACGATCGCTCCCATTTTGTTTTGTGGTCTGTGTATGCAAGGATTTTTTAGATGGTGAAATTAAAACCCGAAATAGATTATTGAACCACTACTGCTCCCCAATCATGTAACCACAAGCATAAATATAAAGATGGCCATTGGCACCTCTTGGAGCCACTGGCACCACCTGGAGTCAATGGCACCGTCTACATGTACCTTGATTTGGTGATCAGTGAACTTTACATGTACATTGTGTATAAATATCTAAAACTGTGTGTGGGCCTCCGTGGCCAAGTGGTTAGAGCATCATGCTTTGAACCGTGGAGTCTCTTACTTCTGGTCAGTGAAGGTTCAATCCCCACTGGAACCTAAACTAATTTTTGTGAGAACGTTTGCCAGTTTACTTGCAAATGGCCGGTGATTTTTTTGCGGAGTACACTGTAACCGCGTTCTCTCCTCCACCATTAAAATTTGACTGCCACCATATAACTGGAAAAATTTTTTTAATGTGGCATAAAACAAAAATTAAAAAAGAAAAAATTAAACTGCATCTCTTATAAATAGACATTTTCGATAAACATTTTAGGTGAGAATCTGAAATTATTAAAATCTGTTGTAGGGTTATGTTTGAAATTACACCGTTAGTACATGTAGATTAACCTTGTCAGATATCTGTACTTTTCAGTCTTTAGCAGAACATTGATATGCCTGCCATCTTTGAAGTCGTAATTTTTCCTGGCTGTAATTTCAAGTAATTTACAGCAGATATACCAAATTGAAAAATGCCACATGATAAAGTTATCTCCAGACCAAATGATTCTCCATTCTCGACAGCTAGTGGAAGTTGAGATCAACCATCTGTTTCAGAAAAAAAACAAAAAAAAACATGTACATGTAGCGCTATGGCCGAATTAGACATATACATTGTAATAGACATCATGTCATGGTTTCGTATTTGCTGCAACCGTGCAGCAGTATTGCCGTACACAAAAGTTCATCAATCCTCACTTACATACTTCTCTCTCCGATACCTCCCAGTCAAGCTAACTGACCTGATACAGTTACATAGTGTTCCTATTAATGGTGGAGGTATTATTGTTCATTGTGTACACTCTCTTTGATCATGTTTATAATAGTAATATTTGATACCTCTTTAACTTGTTGTGTAGATGTGTGTGTGGATAAATCCTTGCTTGAAGCCCAACCACCTTGAAAAGGTGAATAGTCTGTAAATGCCATATTTGTATCTGTATTGCTGTCTGTCTGTCTGTCTGTCTGTCTGTCAGCCTCCTGAAATTACTGTGTAGATGTGAGTATGATAAGTCATTGTTTGAAGTCAAACCACTCTGAAAAAGTGAATTGTCTGTAATGATGTGTGCTGCTGCCTGCCTGTCTGTGTTGAAGTTTACCTGTCTATGTTGTAGTTTCCCTGTCTGTCTGTCTGTGTTGTAGTTTACCTGTCTGCCTGTCGGTGTTGCAGTTTACCTGTCTATGTTGTAGTGTACCTTTTTGTCTGTCTGTGTTAAAGTTTACCTGTCTTGCTTTTTATCTGTCTATGTTGCAGTCTGTCTGTCTATCTTTCTTGTAGTATTTCTGTCTATGCTACAGTTTACCTGTCTGTCTGTGTTGCAGTTTACCTGTATGTCTGTTTTGCAGTCTGCCTGTGTTGCAGTTTACCTGTATATCTGTGTTGGTCTGTTTGTCTATCTTTGTTGTAGTATTTCTGTCTGTGTTACAGTTTACCTGTCTGACTGTGTTGCAGTTTACCTGTATGTCTGTGTTGCAGTCTGTCTGTCTGTATGTGTTGCAGTTTACCTGTATGTCTGTGTTGCAGTCTGTATGTATGTGTTACAGTTTACCTGTATGTCTGTGTTACAGTTTACCTGTATGTCTGTGTTGCAGTCTGTATGTCTGTGTTGTAGTTTACCTGTATGTCTGTGTTACAGTTTACCTGTATGTCTGTGTTGCAGTCTGTATGTCTGTGTTGCAATTTACCTGTATGTCTGTGTTACAGTTTACCTGTATGTCTGTGTTGCAGTCTGTCTGTGTAGCAGTTTACCTGTGTGTCTGTGTTGCAGTTTACCTTTATTTCTGTGTTGCAGTCTGTCTGTGTTGCAGTTTACCTGTGTGTCTGTGTTGCAGTTTACCAGTATGTCTGTGTTGCAGTCTGTCTGTATTTCTTTCTGCAGCATGTTTGTCAGTCTCTTTAAATAATCATGTAGATGTGAGTATAATTGATGAATCCTTGCTTGAAGTCCAACCACATTGAGGAAGTCTGTTTTTAGTAAATGATGTGTGCACCTGTCTTGCTGTCTGTCTTCATCGAAGTGTGCCTGTCTGTCTGTCCTTTAAAACTGCCATGTTAATTTGCGAGTATGGATAAATCATTGGTTGAAGCCCAATCAAACTGAAGCAGTGGGTATTCTGTAAATGTGTTTATAATTACACATGCATCTGTTTTGCTGTCGATATGGAACCCCCTCCCTCTTGCCCCTGCCTCTCTGACAAGAACCATTCACTTATAAACACCAATAGCTATTGGTGAATTGATGAAATATCTTTCTATTGTTCTTACTGTCAGTCTGTCTGGGTCTATCATTCTGTCCGTTACTAAAGCATACATGTACCTGTATGGAACCCCCCCTTTCCAACCACTATCATTCACTTACTGTTGGTGAGGTATAATAAATATTTTTATCTTTGCTATGGAATCTTATAATTGCAATAAATCTATCTGTAGAATACCGTACATGTATCTACTGTGACACAGGACTTCAAAAGTTTTGTGTTTTGGTGCTCAGACTTTTAAACAATTAGACCTCTGACAAATTGTAATTAATTTATTAATTTCTTATCAGATGTCATTGGCCTGTTCTGGCATTTAAAATGGCTGGTTTTTATCATAATAGCAGTAGTTCATTCATTTTCTTGATGTTGAGAAAGTTAAGATTTTGTTTGCCGATTGTTGTCCTTTTATGCCAGTGAATTATCTTAACTCTACCCTGAATACCTGATTTGCATTTTATAATTTAAGCAGTCATTGGCAATTACAGATTATCAGGGTCCAATAAAATGTGACCTCCAAATGACCTCCATAGGTTCATTAAAAACACAAAAAGAATTGGAGGAATTTTTTTGAAAACTTTTATGATCAAAATAACATCATTTTATAATAAAATGGAATGAGGAAGAATTAATGCAGATCATTCATGATGGAAAACACTGTGTGATCCTGTATGAAGTTAGCCTGACCATAAAATGACCTACAGTGTATGAAGTTAATGATTGATTATAAAGAAGTTCGGCATAGACTCAAATTAAAAAGTGGTGTAGCCATGTACATGTATGACCCAGGAAAAAGCCACATTTTTCTGGGTTGTAAAACAATAAATAAAAAAGTAATTGAATTGCAGAAAGAATTTTGTACAGTGAAACTTGTATATGAAGACCCTCTTATGGACACAACAAAACTGGTCTTTATAAGGAGGTGGTCTTTATAATTATAGAGGTTTATTTCTACATAGATGGTACTGTTGGGGACAGCAAAAGATAGTGTTTGTGACCGGGTGGTCTTTATTCATAGGTGGTTGCTAAAATTAGTTTTACTGGATAGATATAAGGAAAAAATGCTGCTGGAATTCACTTAACTCCGTATTTTTTACATGTACTTTTAAAGTCCTTTAATCCATGTAACTTCTCTAAATTATCTGCTCTGATGCTATTCTGTACATGTAATGTACATTTCTATCCACCAAGATTGATGATGAGGGGGTGGGAGGGGAGGTATATTACTTTTAGTGTGACTGTTCCTTTGTCTGTTACGATAGTTTGAGTTTCTTCGAATTTTAAAACACATTTGCTATGTTGATTAAAGTTTGTCAAGTCTGCAATATTTTTTATCCAGAGTTATGGGACTTTAAAGTAACTTTGCTCCGTGGATCATCATGTTTCTCAAATACTGCACACCTGAAAAATTGGCTCCCGTTTAATTTTTTTTTTCCATTTTTGCCCTTAGAGGAGAGGGCAATTTTACAATGGAAGTGAAATTTTTAAGCTAAATAATTGAGGCATGGACATTATACATGTACATGTATGTCATACAAGAGACTGTGGTGATTTAGGGTGTATTTAGGACGAGTTATTATGTTTTCTGTCATAAAAAGAGAAAATAACTAGGGCAAAGGCACTTGTTTCTATCAATGGGGACTTGAGAATTACATACTACATAATTCTTAACCCCCTCCCCATTGATGGAAACAAGTGCCTGTGGATACATCATTTCTACAAGTTAAACCTTTCTTACCATGTAAGCACCTATTTTATTTCTACAAAAAGAAAGAAATTTGAATGGTATTGTAGACTTCACTACATGTACCATACAGGTGCAATAAAAACAGCATGTATGAAAATAACGAGAAAATGTTTAGCTAATGAACATTGTAAGGGTGGGGGCAGACAGACAGACAGACAGAGTAATGATATGATACAAGATCATCTATCCCAGAGGCATAAAAAGATTTAAAATCATAATACATTTGAGCCCATTTCTGGCTGTACTTAATCTACAGAATGAAAACTACAGGTACAAACACACCTTTTAAATACACACTTGCACTGAATAATCAGGACCAAAATTGTCCAATCAGCAGATTTACTATTTACCAAGATAAAAAAAATGGCATGCCCAGTCAGTTTGTAGGTAACTAGAACACAGCAGTAATGCTCTGCCAAATTTATCAGAATGTAGTACAACTAAGCTTGATCTGAGCTAATTTACTGAATGTTTCCAGTGAAGTTTTTTTTAAACCTTTGGCTATTGCAGTCATTGATATGTGCACGGTTACACTAAGGGATCTTGTCAAAAGTTTATCAGATAACACCTTCCCTTGCAGTTTTATGTGTGTTCAACTTGTAAAATTCATTATATTTTGGTAAACCTTTGAAATATTAAAATCTAAAGTGATAAAACTGACAACAAATAATTGTTTTCAAATACTTTTGTCCTAAATCAGTCAGCATTTTAGTAATGCTTCATTTCCTTAGCCTAGACTATTCTTCATGCGTGAATCAGTAATTTCTGTTTTTGAATATTGCATAACTTGTGTACATGTATTTAATACTTTTGATGTGTAAAATGGGAAATAGTTGATCATTATCTAAGAAATATTAGAATTGTATTGAAAAGAGTAAAGAAATTCTGAAAATGTTTTAGTATATATCTTATGAAAATAAAATCAATGACTAAAAAGAAAATAACAGATTACACAAAAATCCATAAAATATCCCCCCAAAAAAGAATTTTAATAATGCTTTGGCAAATTTTATGATGAATATGGAAAATCTGGTTGCCTTTAACTCATTTTTCCCTACAGACACATTTGGACTGGTTCAAGTCATTGATTTACAGAAGAGTCTATTGTTTTTCAGGGGTTGATGAGGTTAAAGATTATTGGTGATGCAATCACAATGTCACTGAATATTATTTATTTATATATGTACATGTGAACTTCAGGTCATTATTCAGATGTGCTCAAGATTACTATTGCTAGGGAAAATTACATGTATTTTTCAATGTGTTTTAATTACAGTTATGGGATGTACTATACTTACTGGATTTGGCTATTCACTATTTACATGTATCACGATTGTGACAAGTCAAGTTTGTCGTGTTTCTGCTGTATTTCATAACAGCAATGCACATGTGACAGCTTTTGTCCATACCACTCTGTATTTTATAAATCCAAAACCGACCTCATGTACAAAATGGTAAGAAAAGCATGTACAGTAAAACCTGCTTTAGCGATCACCTGTGTATCAAGACCACCTGGTCACAAAGACCGTTTTTTTTTATTTTGCTGTCCCAAGTAATACCATTTGTGTTACAAATCAGCCTCTGTATAAAGACCACAGGATTCTTGTGTCCCTAAGGAGTTGATTATCTACAAGTTTCACTGAAATAGGGATAACTTGATAGGTTGATGCAATGTTACATCTCTACATATAAGAAATAATAACTAACAGAAATATTGAAGATCACGGCAAACTATATAGAGGACTTGAAATATTGGATTAAAACCATGTTAAGAATAAGATTATATGATCTAAGTATTATTTTATGATACACATTTATCTCCCTTGTCCATTCCAGACAGAAGAAATGAACTGTCCAGTTTGTAAATTTAAATGTCCTAACTCTTAGAATGATAAAGCTAAAATGCTAGGCTACCACCTTCCAATACATTGGTTTTTGTAGTCCAGGAAATGGAACACTCGGTTGATCATTGCCTGACTAAGAATGCCTTTAAGTCTCTGTGGCATTTCACCTTTCAAGCTAATTGGCCATTAGATGTACATATAATATCTCTATCAACATCTGTTGTTGCTCAATGAACTATTGAGAGCATAATTCTCTTTTACAAGAGCACATAATTCTGTCATAACCAGCCACAGGTGGCACTTGTAACTCTGACCAGACTTTTATATCTGTTAGATCATGTTGTGTGACAGGGGGCCAGTCTTCTATAAGATCCAGTTGTCAAGATCACACAATAAAAGATCAGATCAGAGTACATTAGCTCACCAACCTCTGAAAAATAATAGACTCTTCTGTAAATCAATGACTTAGACTAGTCCAAATGTGTCATTAAGGGTGAATGGGTTAAAGTCAGAAACTGAAATAAATTGTGTGAAAATGTTCTTTATTGTAAGGCACAGTAAATATGTATGTTTTCCTCTAGTCATCAACGCCAGGAACTCTTTGCAGTTTTCTTTACATCAATGACACGGGCCAGTCCAATGTTATTTTTTTTATTTTGTACTTGCACAACCAAGTAGATTAAACAGTGTTGATTCTTGATCAAAAGTAAAAAATGATTGCCAGTATCAATATCTGCAGTGAAGTAGTTTGAACCGTTGGCAAGCAGAGTAATCGTCATATCTTACGGGTTACCCTACATTGTGATATACTTGCGTAATGCATCTCGTATACGGGGTAATAATGGCCTCATATCTAGCGATAAACTAACACCAATATCAGATAAAGATGTCATAAAAAGTCCTGAATGAGAATTGCAGAAGATGTGTGTACTTGACAACGGTTCATCTACGATTTGAGACTTACGCAAACACTTAAAAAATAGAGAAGTTGGAAATAGTACAGAACTAAATAAAACAAGTAGAACGGTATACAATAGTAGATAATATAAAAGCACAGACAACGAGTGTTGACATACATTTTGTACTAGTCAAGGCTATATTGGAGAGTGTCGTTCTACCTTGGCATGTACATGCAAGTCTTTGCAATACAGTAGAATCTGTGTTGAGAGACCAGCATTACAAACATTTTTTTAAATGTTGCTTTATTACACAGGCGATCCCTAAATAGAGGTCAGATATTGGCAATCATTAAGAATTGGTTATCAAAGCAGGTTTTTAATTTGCTCCTTCAAGTATTTTTCCTATTTCTATTAACTCATTCACCCCTAAAGACACATTTGGACTCGTCTAAGTCATTGATTTACAGAAGAGTTCATTGTTTTTCAGGAGTTGGTGGGTTAAACATGTACATGTGCCATTATTGAGGTTGATAGCAACAACATGTAGGTGGCTTCAAAAGTGATGTACAGTACGTCATTATCTCATTCACCCCTAAAGACACATTTGGACTGCTCTAAATAATTTATTTGTAGAAGAGTCCATTGTTTCTCAGGGGTTGATGAGTTATTTGTATTAAAGTATTAGTATGTACATTTTAGAAGACGTGTAGAAGATACCTTGGTGGCCGAGTGGTTAGAGCATCATGCTTTGAAGCATGAAGTCTCGCCTCTAGTCAGAGCACGTTCGAGTCCTGCTAATACTTTATAGCTGATTTTATGTGAAAATTTACCTGTTAACTTGCAGAAGTTTTATGGTCTCTTCCTGGGTACATTATAATGGGTGCTTTCCTTTATATGTACCATAAAAAATGGCCATCACAGTAAAACTGAAAATTGCTTAATAAAACACCATTTCAAGAAACAAAAATGAATGACGTAAGTAAAATTAAAAATCTGTATTAAGAATTTCTTGGATGTTATTTACTTAAATATGAAACATTTTACTGTTTTAAATCCTCATTGTTCTTTAATTTTGAAATTTTGAATTGAATTTTTCTTTAAAATAAACATTTGATTGAAGATTAAAATGTTGGCTAGCTTTATAATGCTGTACAATTTATGCAAGCTAAGCATGAGTAGATATATTTTTTATTACAAGTTTAAATTGACTAAACAGACATATCATAAATGTATTGAGGGGTGTAAGACAAGGTGTGCACTTTTGTCCTGATGTTAATAGAGTAGTAACTGTGTAAACCTATTATAACACTTCATTTACTCTAGTTTCAAGATAAAGATCGCATCTCTCCACAAAATCTAAGCAGTTCAATACCATCACAGCCTTGCGTAACCTTATCCCCGTCTTTTGTAGGTTCAGACGTATATATAATGTAATCGGAATGAACTCATCAAGTGAACCGGAAAATTGATTGTAATTCATTTCTGAGGAAGATTTGCTTTAAATTGATGTGATAATTCTCTATCAGTCAATCTTCAATTTTTTTCAAAGATTTAATTTATCTATGCAACAGGTTTTACTTAAGTTTTTTTTTTTTTTTTAAAAAAAGACAAATGTTTGACAGCTTTTTAAAGTTTAAAAGACTTGAAAATTTGAAAATATTAAATCACAAAAAGTTGGCAAAATGTGTTGATAAAGAGACTAATTGCAAGAAAAGCTAGAAAGATTGAAAGACGATAGATATGAGAAATTAGGAGAAGAACGATATACCAAACTGAAACTCAAAAGAGAAAATGAAAGCAGTTTACAAAGAATTAAAATGAAGAGCATGCAGGCCATTTGTTGTGTGAATTACACAGAGGAAGAGAGAAAATGGAAAGAAGCAGTTGTGTGAGATACATGTATTCCTACTCCCTTTAAATATACTAGTTTTTTAAAGGTAAAGAGATACCAAAAGCAGTCGGGACTCCAGTGGTGAAAATAATACAATTTTACTTGCGGAAGGCCAGTGGTCTCTTCTGGGTACAGTGTAACCAGGTCCTTTGCTCCACTATTAAAAACTGGCTGGCGCCATATAACTGACAAATTGTTGAGTGGTGTCAATTAAAAATCAATATCAAATCGAACAGATAGAATTTAATGAGAAAAATGGGAACAGACTTGTATGGGATTTTTTATTTAAACTTTAAACTTGCTGCTATTAAAGGTTTTATGTTTGTTTCAACTACATTTGTAGCTACTGATAATTTATTCAAAATAACATAAATGTTAACCGTTATTTTGTTGCCTGTGCCATTATATTCTCATTGTTATTGCCAAAGCTGTGGGTCTTTTTCTGGGTTCGAAGTCCACAAATGCAAATGTACATGTACCCTATAGTCAAAATAAGCTTCATGTAATGGTATGATTTTAAGATGAAAACACACAGAATTTGTGCTGCAATTGGACCATTTTGTGTTCTTTAAATTTTCTTGTTTTCACATATTTTTGTGGGGTTTTAACATTCTCACAGAAAATTTCTTGCATAACCGTATAAATGTTTCATACGAGTGGAGTGACATCAATTTTGACCACAAATTTAAGGACTTCATCCGGAGCGTTTACAAATGGACAACAACTTTTTACTGTCGATTTATCCGATGTCGGAGGAATACTTTTAAGTTCAGTAAACTGTCCTCCCATTTATTGTCAGTGAAGTGTTAGTTTATTGGAGACCATTAAACTTCAATACTTAAAAAGCTTTGTTGACATGACGATGGGATAGTAGAAACATCAGAACAAATATAAGACAGGGCTTTAAAACAATCTCAAGTGGCACTTGAAATGCACAAAAAAAAAAATCTGGGACATACGCGTCCCACAATATCAATCTGTATTGGGAATTATATATATAACAGTATATACCCAGGTGTGCAAAATGACCTCATGACCTGTTTTATTTTTGGTTTTTTGGGGGGTGGGGTTATTGTAACAGATTTGTACATTTATACAAATGTTTTTATTTCAATTCAAAGAAATAAAGTAGCGGTACCTGTGTCATTGATCTTTAAGTATATTTTACCTATTGTAAAGGGACATACAGGTGTATCTTGATATTTGGGGCAATGAACCACGCTATTGTATTCTTGCTCTATTGTGTCACACATGTGAGTGTGGGTCATGCTCTGTAACCAATGTTTACATTTTTTATTTTGCATAAGTTTAGAGAGAGAATATTCATATATTTGTCTCTTTCTTTCATTTCCTCTTTCATTGTTTTTCATAGCTCTTTTTATAAACTGCAACCCCGCCTAAAGACAACCTTGCTTAAGAGAGAATCTTACATTTAAGACCATATATTCAATTGCTTGATGAATTTCTTAATATTCTACAAGTCCAGAGCCTTACTTAAGGGACTACCTGACTAATCAGACCTCTTTTAGTCAGTCATTTGTACATGTATGCCTTTAGGAGTGAAAATCTCACAAAATAGACCTTTGAATGCAAGCCACATGCATTTATTTTGTACAGTCAAACTTGCATTAAAGACTACCTCTGTATAAAGGGCACCTGCCTTTAAAGGTCATTCAAGCATCACCTTTATTATCTTTTTTTATAATGAATAGATTATTTATTATAACAACGACAATAAAAAGTAAATGATGACTACTATTGCCTGTTTAGTGGCCTATATACATGTAGACAAGTTTAACTGTATATTGAATTACAACTGTGGACAGGTTATACAGTTTATAAGAAATACTTAATAATGTGTCATCTTTTACAGGTGAAGAATGTACAGTTGAATTATGGTCAAAATGGGGGCCATGCAAGCCCGAATGTGGAATTGGAACGATGACAAGAAGACGAAAAATCATCAAGAAAGCTAAAAATGGCGGCAAATCTTGTCCTGTACTTGTAGAAAAACGTGCCTGTGTAAATACACAATGTGATGCACAGAGTGTAGAAATCCAGTGGCGAGAACTTCGAGGTAAGTCACACGACTTATATGATACTAACGTAATGGTATACCTAAGTTTATTGTGGTAAATCTGCCATTGTAGTTTACCTATCAAAATGGTATGTTTATGTAACTTTCATGATGGTTAATCTGTCATGGTGGTTTACAAAATGGTATGTACATGTGACTTCCATAATGGTAAATCAGCCTTGTAGTTTACCTGTCAAAATGGTATGTACATGTGCACGAAACTTTAATAATGGTAAATTTGTCCTAATTTTAATGAGTTGTGCATATTCAGTACGATCTTGTTATCTTGATATTCAAGGGACAACCTCTATTTACTTCGAGATATCTGGAATTCGAGAAACATGTAATCGATATTTAAATCATCGTATTTATCTGTCCATAAAAATAAAGACTGGCTGTTCAACTTTGACATAACCAGAATTTCCACTCATCCGATTTCATCATAACGAGGTTCCATTGTATTAATGTCAGGTGACCAATAGAGGCATAGGTGGGCACTTTTCCCCCATTGTAACCAGGTTCTATTCTTAAATTAAGCAGGGCATAGGAGTACATGTATGTGGTGACCACTCACAAATATTCTCATTTATACTCGGAAAATCACAGCCACTCTAACTCCACTGTAAACAATATATAAATGACAGTGTGTATCATTGTTTATCAAATAAATAATTCACATAGCCAGGCCAACAATCATCCAAATTTTTACTTACACTTAGTTTGCAAATCTACATGTACTTGTCCAAATGCCACTTGTCAGAACAGAGAATTTATTATACATGTAGGTACAGTAGTTGTCGTTGAATAACAGACTTTAAGCCTCTGAAAAATATAGAAGCACTGTACTTTATACATGTATATGTTAACTCATGATTCACCCATAAAACAATTTGGACTGGTCAAAATCATTGATTTACAGAAGAGTCCATTGCTTTACGGGGGTTGATGGGTTAATAACCTTAAGAAAAAGAGGTTGAAAAAAATTTACATTTTGGAAATTTTCTTTTTTGAAGTCAGTATTTTTATGGATTATTTTTCTTTTGAGTGGGAAAGGGGAGACAATTTTAAACTGAACAAGTGCTGGGTAACTCATTTTTATAGAAAAAATCTAACAGCAAAAATCAAAATAAACGAAAATAAATTATGTAAACTTACATGTGTCCTGCTACTGTACATGTATATTGAAAAGGAACAACATAATAGGTTAAGTTATTTTTATATGTCAACCCTTAATGCTGTTCCTTTTCTGTAATAAAAAAAGAAGATTTTGTCAAATGTAAAAGATTTATGTCCACCAGGTGGAGCTTACAACTGAAGCAACATATATTTACAATATAGTATAACAGTTGATAAGATTGATTAGAAGTTATAAAAATAAAAGAAAGTAAAAAAGAAAAAAGATTCTTTTATTTCAGTCAAAACTTTTTTTCTAGATGTTCCCATGAAAACCTAGCCAACAAGTTAATCATACATGTTACAGGTGGAATCTCTTTGATTTCACACTTCAACTGCAAAACAGTTAATGGCGATTTAACAAACTCCGAAATTGAATAATTGAGTGAGCTGCAAACATGATTTATGTAATGTGAAAATCGTTAATCATCGCATATGAACCAAATGACCTGTATTTTGTGTTTATGCTACTCTCATCTGTCACTTTAATTTTCACATGGTGAATTATTTTCTAAGGATGAGGACACACGGTTATTGGGTGATGTTAAGATGATTGCAGGTATTGGTCACTACTGGTGTCAGAGATAACACTTACAGAATTATAGTCTAGAAATTTGTACTCACTGAACTTGAAGGACTCTTTATTAGGTTTCACCTTAAGCTTACAAATGAGTTTGTCATATTTATGATAAAAACATCACAGGCTACAGGTACAAGACACAATTACATTTGTACCTATGTCAGACGCATTGCCTATATGTCAGACACATTGCCTATGTCAGACACACTTCCTATGTCAGACCCATTACCTATTGTCAGACACATTACCTATTGTCAGACACAATGCCTATGTCAGACACTCTTCCTATGTCAGACACATTGCCTACTGTCAGACACATTGCCTATCGTCAGACACATTACCTATCATCAGACACATTACCTACATGTACTGTCAGACACATTGCCTATATCAGACACACTTCCTATGTCAGACACATTGCCTACTGTCAGACACATTGCATATCGTCAGACACATTACCTATCATCAGATACATTACCTACATGTATTGTCAGACACATTGCCTATGTTAGACACATTGCCTACTGTCAGACACATTGCCTATGTCAGACACATTGCCTACTGTCAGACACATTGCCTATGTCAGACACACTTCCTATGTCAGACCCATTGCCTACTGTCAGACACATTACCTACTGTCAGACACATTGCCTACATGTATGTCAGACACATTGCCTATATTGTCTCCTGCCATCCACTTCCTGTCTCTGTGGCTGAGTGGCAAGAACATCACACTTTAAACCATGAAGTCTCTCATCTCTAGTCACCATTGGTTGAAGAGCCAATGTAAACCTAAGCTGATTTTGTGAGAAAGTTTGCTAGGTTACTTGCAGAAGATTTCTCTCCTCCACCATTAATAACTGGTCGCCACCATATAACTGAATAATTGTCAAAAGTGGCATAAAACACCATTACCCAAAGACAAGTACAAATACACTTTAAAAGATTTAGAATAATTTATATGCAACTGTTCTGAAAAATAGATCTGACATGTACTTCCTAAAACACAATGGACTCTTCTGTAAATCAATGACTTAGCCCAGTCCAAATGTGTCTTTAGGGGTGAATGAGTTGATGTTAAATCAAGAAATCTTGGGTTAGAAAATACAGGGGAGGGAAGTCAAGCAGATTCTGAAACAACACATTTTCTGCCAACTACAATTGCTTGAGATGGACTGACAGCAAGCTGGCAGTTGATAAGGAATATTTGAGATAATGGTAATCTCTTCATCATCTGCTAGAGGGGGAAATAGTAGATATAGTATAACAAAACTTAAAGAAACTAACACATTCCCTATCTCATGTTAGTATCAGCTCTGTGCAAATGTATCTTACAATAATGGCCACCACTGGCACCAGTTTTATCTGTATTGCGGTAATATTTACTAGCCAGAGGAAGCACTATGTTTCCTACATCCAGCTGGGTAGAGATTTGTAGATATTATGGAATCTATACTGTTGATGTCTAAGCTGATGCCTGTACCCTATAGGTTATTGATATTTGTTTATCATGATCCATATTAGTCACCAGTTGTGGTAACTATGTTATTAACTCATTAGCTAATCCCTAAATATGCATTTGGACTGGTCTACATCAATGAAATTTAGAACCATTCATTGTATTTCAGGGACACATGTATATGAGTTAATCCATTTCACCTTGAGTTGTTGTGTACATGTATTGGGAGCCTGCACTGAATCATCAATATGATTTCCTACATGGAAATCGAATTTCAGTTTAAAAAAAACATAAATTTATCGTAATAAGCTTATGCTCCCATTGACTGCTCTGAAGATCAAGGCTAAAGGCTCTGTAAATCAAGACTTAAGGCTCTGTAGATCAAGGCTTAAGGCTCTATAGATAAAGTCTAAAATCTAAGTAGATCAAGGCGAAAGGCTCTATAGATAAAGTCTAAAATCTCTGTAGATCAAGGCTAAAGGCTCTGTAAATCAAGGCTTAAAGCTCTGTAGATCAAGGCTTAAGCTCTGTAGATCATGACTTAAGGCTCTGTAGATCAATTCTTAATGTCATGTAGATCAAGGTTAAAGGCTCTGTAGATAAAGTCTAAAGGCTTTGTAGATCAAGGCTTAAGACTGTAAATCAAGGCTTCAGACTCTGTAAATCAAGGCTTCAGGCTCTGTAAATCAAGGCTTCAGGCTCTGTACATCAAATATAAGGGCTCTGTGGATCAAGGCCAAAGGATCAGTAGATCATACATGTAGTATACTTGCTCAAGCTAATTGGAGCACAAAAACTTCCATACTGACATCTTTTTGAATTTAAGTTCAAAAGTTTCATATTTATGACATACCAGTATTCAATATACATGTGTGCTTAACGCATTGCATCAGTGGTTTCCTGGATTAGCCACTGATTATCTTATAGATTCGATCAAACTACAAAAAAACTGAACAACATTTTATACATACAAATAATGACATTTGCAGATGATGTTTTTCATCGATGTTTATCAGGGACCCTGGCAATTGATCAGCTACGGTTGTTGGAATTTTGGTGTACCACAATGTTTAATCAGGTACAAAGCTGTTTTGACATTCCTCCGAAGCATCTGAGAGTATCGGTGATGCCCGATGTTAACATTTCGTATTTTGATAAGTGGTTCAACAAACGTCATTACAACAAGTGGTGCGTCCTGCATCCATAAACAAACATGTCAGAAACATGTGCTAACCAATCAAACGCATTGTTAGATAAGTCATTTTATTCTAGATATACACTTTTTTTTATCATAAATGCATTCATATTCATCTAACAACTGGTATTTGTAAAGCGAGCAGACCCTCATAGGAAATGAAACGGTGAATTTTTAACAGCCTAATGATGAAAAATATGCTAGATGATTGCACAAAAAAAGGTGCAGCATTAATGTTCTATGAATTAAGAGATAGAAACCCCTAAATTACTTTTTCATGTAGATAACCAGCAAGAAAGAAATATGTTTACTTATTCTTGGTTAAAGAAGAAAGGAAATAAATAATTGTTTATGGGATAAAAACGTTCTCTTTGCCCACAAAAATATATACAAAAATTAAATAGTATATTAAAGTTCATTCCCATAAAAAAAATGAAAAAAACATTTGTTACTCTTGATAAAAATACATTTCCCTATCTTGCATGTAGATAAACGAGAATCGGCAAACGGCACACATCTGGACTTCTTATACTTTGGACTTCAACTTGTAGTTGATGCCACTGGGGAGTAAAGAGATTTAAATTCAGATCCATTCTTTTCATACCGTTGTCTCATAATGGTTTTTAATCTGACAAGATTATGCTAATAAACTGATGATCAGAACTCTTCTAACTTTATCATATATGCACTTGCTTCAGTGAAGTCCATTCTGTCTCTCTCTAGTTTTTTCCATTGAGTTCATTTTTTTGTTTTTTCCAGTATAATTTCCATGCATGTTGTCCTGTCTTGTCTTCTTACAGAAATGTTCCCATGGAATCCAGTCTTTGTTTCTTTCCAGTATAATTTCCATGGCATCCTTTCTGTACCAGAAATAATTCAGTGGAGTCCATTCTTCTTTCCTTTGCAGCATTATTTCTAATGAGTCATTTATGCATCCATTTGTTGTCCAGTTTTTTCACCTGGGAAACTTTTGGCTAGCCAATTTCTTCACCAACCTTAGGGAAACTATCGGAGATGAAAGATTTTGTTGTTGCAGTATACATGTACAATGGTCAATTTGGTGTTGTACAATTATAACCTGGTACTGTTTATGAATTGGCACATCTTGTGTTCTAGTTGGTGCAGCTTGTGTTCTAGTTGGCGCAGCTTGTGTTCTAGTTGGCGCAGCTTGTGTTCTAGTTGGTGCAGCTTGTGTTCTAGTTGGTGCAGCTTTGAATTTTAACACAATTAAGTATCTTACAGACCACATCAGTTTTCTTGTCATGGGAATATGAATTTCTTTTCATTCGCTTCTGTTTTGTACCCATGACTAACTTGATATACCATATTCATAACACATAATTAAGTATTTTCATTCATTGAAATGTTTGCGATACCATTCAGAGTTTCAGTGTACATGTACATGTAAACATATGTTTTATATTTGTTTTTGTTTCTTATGAAAACTAAATTAACTCTAAACTGTGTAAAAGTTTCAAAACATCTTTTTTTCTCTTTATGTTTTGACATCATGTAATAGTTGATTTTATCGTAAAAATGAACTTTATGAAATATGAGGATATAGCGATACTAACAAATGATGAACCTGCTTAACCCGAGAACTAAGGATAGTCTGTTGTAGTTAATGAACCGTAGCTGAACTGTGATATAAGGGCTACTGCGTACACTCTTCCCGTTAAATTGTAATTCTGTCGGGGTAAGGTATAAACAATAATTTACTGGCACTCATAAATGATATTTACATACCTGCAAAGTTGATGAGATATCAAAATTAACTCATCAACCCCTGAAGGAAATGGACTCTGACTGAGACCAGTCCAAATGTGTCTTTAGGGATGAATGAGGTAAGATTGAAAAGATGTGAAATCCTTTGCAAGTTGCATTATACATGTTATATTATGGTATTCACCCTTGGAAAAGAATGGATTCTACTATATACCATGTACATCAGTGATATATTTAGACCAATCCAAATGTGTTTTTAGTTTTTGAAAGATTCAAAATAGGACATACAGGATAATCATAATAATTAACTCATCAACTCCTGAAAACAATGGACTCTTCTGTAAATCACTGACTTAGACTAGTCCAAATCTTTTAATGTCTTTTAGACTGGGTTCTGTTGTACATACATGTAGGTTTGAGGTATACACCTACCATCTCTCTTTCACATAAATTTCTATATATTCAGTGCCTGTGTTAAGAGGGCATATAAATTGAAAATGTAAGTCAATAGCAAACTGAATTTCCAAATTTGGTTAAATCTTGAAAACTGGAAAAAAAATTCTTAATATATATATGAATCAAATCATTTCAGCTATCATATGTACTGTGTTGTCCACAGTTTTATTTGCCTGTGGTCAGATAATATGTGGTCATTTACTGAAACTAAAGATGTGATATGTGTTTACACTTTAAGTTCGCATAGGGGTCAGTGTGGTCACTTATTCAAATGAAAGGTGTGATTCATTTTTCCACCTTTAGAACACATAAGGGGTCAGTGTGGTCACTTATTCAAACTAAAGATGTGATTCGTTTTTGAAGCTCTAGTACACATAAGGGGTCAGCGTATGGTCATTTATTAGAACTAAAGGTATGATTCATTTTTGCAACTCTGGTACACACCGTGGTCAATTATCAGTGTGTTATATGAATGAATAACATTTTGGGGCAATTACTTGTAGGTATAAATTGGAGAGAACAGTTTTATCTTTAATTTGTAATCTGTTCAAGCAGCCAGGCTATCAAATTATTACCTATCCCCAGAATGCCATAAATGTTCCTCTCAAAATATAAAATATGTACTACGAACCATAAAATTGATTTAATTACGAACAATGTGCTAACACTTTAGATTTTGTCTACGACTTGTTACATATTCTGGCTGATGTACATGTATATACATGTTGTAGAACACAGATATACATATACAGGTACATACATTTATAGCATAACTGGAGGGGGGGGCAGCCCCCCCCCACCCACTTTTTTCATATACAAGCAAAATTCTTACATTATCAACACCTGTGTATAGGGGCCACCCAAGGGACCAGAAAATATGTGCAGGTGACCCTTATACACAGGTTCAATTTAGTTGCAGTACATAGTCAAGGGACTTGAAAAGACTGGCCTTTATAAAAAGGTAATCCTTATATAGAGGTGGCCGGTATAGCAGATTTACTGTATATATATATATATATATATATATATATATATATATATTTATTTATTTTTTTTTTTGCTCCGCCCAACCCGCACATGCAGCACACCTTTGATTCATTTCCTACAACACTGTATAGTGACATGAGATGTGCTAAGCCATCTTCCAAGGCCATTTTCAATATTCCTTAAACTGAATGTATTATAAAAGACCACTTGAATTACATGTAAGAGGCCACATTTTTCTGGTTTATAGGTGGTCCCTTACAACACTAAACAGTCACCAAGACTATATGTTAAAGTGCACCACTTCAGACTAACCAATCAGAAATCAAGAGGAAGTTGATTGTAATGAGCATGTAATAAATTTGAATTTTATAGTTTCAGATGTAAAAATTTGAATTTGATTCATACCATTATTTGAAACATTATTGTAATTTACAGGGTACGTTATATGACAGGTAACTCTGAATAGTTTTTTGAAAGTTTTTATTTCTTTTTATGCTTGACGAGATAGTGAAGATATTTTTTTTAAACAGAATAGCAACGTGATTTATTTTTTGAAATGATCCGGATTTGATAAGAGCATGAACTTGACACATATCTTTTACAAATTGTAACGGAACATCGTGATTACCTATGGAATGACCCCACATCTGATTGACCGATATAAATTCTTTGATAATCTACAATGGCTGATTGAAAAGAAATGAAGGACAAAATCTACCTGATAAAATTATTAACAAATAAATCAGACGGCTGTCAAAAATTTAAAACACAACTACTATGGAAGCTTGCTATGGGGTTATTTTGTCAAGATATGGGTAGTTGGCATCTAGGTATAGTAGGAATAAGCAAATCTTTTGTAGCCAATCAAATGTTTTAATATATTTTATCTTGTATATATATGTACCGGTAAGTAGCATAGTAAAACACTGTCACATATCAAATTTTCCACCATTCTCAACTCAGGTGCTTTCACCCCAAATTTGGGGAATGGGTCCAGGGGGGCCAATCAGATTGGGTGAGATTAGCATTATTATTCCTGAAATTGGCTAAATCATGACTAAATTGTAAATTTTATTTAAATATATGTACATTTTGTATGAATAGGCATAAAATATGTTCTGTGCTATGCATCATTATAAGTTTACATTGAAACTTTTCTCAACATTTTTAACACTTTTTCGTGAATCTTAAAATTATACTATTTCATTAGGAAATATTGTTGTTTTTTTTTTATTCCTTGGACGAAAAAGTGACCTTTTAAAATTAGAAATCTGGCCTTTAAACATAAATTAATGATACTATGAAACATGTCTTGAGAGATGAACCCATCTGCCACTGAAATGTGGTCTCTCAAGACAAATGGTCTCTCAAAAGAGGTTTTATTTAAAGGATTATTTAACCAAGTCATTTTCAGACTGTGCAGGTCTCAGAAAACAGGTGGTCTTTCACGACAGGGGTCTTTGAAGACAGCTTCCACTGTAGTTATAAGTTGTGAATGGTATGTTCAGTGTTTTATTTTTCGTTGTTGGCGCAGATTTAAATGTATGTCTTGTCAGATCTATGAGAAAGATCCTAGGAGATCAGGTAATACTGTTTGACGTTGCTGTAGAATGAAAACACGAGCTTCACTTTTATGGCTGCAATATTTTGGCTACATATGTATTGATCAGTTATGAAGCAGGATTTATCAGGTATGAAAATTTCAGAAAATAGCAGGTGAACTTGGAACGTGGCCCAGTAATAAAATGCTCAATGAAATACCAAAACAAAATCCCTGTATGTGTTTGTGTGTGTATGTACCACAGTATATATATATATACATTTATATACAGTGAAACATGTATATATGGGCCAGCCAAGGGACCAGAAAATATTGCCCTTTATGTGCAGGTGACCCTTATACACAGGTTCAATTTAGTTGAAATATGCAGTCAAGGTACTTGAAAAAACTGGCCTTTATAAACAGGTGGTCCTTAAATAGAGGTGGCTGATATAGGAGGTTTTACTGTATTTAAACAAAATACATCACAAAACATGGCATGATAAGAAAGGACTCCAAAAACTTTACAGACAG
Source organism: Atrina japonica (assembly GCA_030159075.1). Lineage (NCBI taxonomy): Eukaryota > Metazoa > Mollusca > Bivalvia > Pterioida > Pinnidae > Atrina > Atrina japonica. The sequence goes on from BROG01000642.1 coordinate 169,706, forward strand.
ACTGACTGATAATTTACCTAAAAAACGAGAAAAACAAACAAACTAGATGACACAGCTAAATACATGTACCAAACAATGGATGTGACCTTTGTATCGCTTATTTTTTTTTATTTTTATCTCTAAAGGCAAACATCTTTAAATGTCAAATGTCGTACTGTCGTGTCATAACACTTTAGATCTTGCCCCCACCCATCATCAATTTCACATATGTCTTCTACATAGAGAACTGGGATACAGATTTTTTTATATAAATATCGCTGTAATATATGTATGTGTCACCTCTCTGTACTCTCTTGTTGTTGTTGTTCATAGTCTTCTTTTACCTGCCTTTTTAGCATTGATTCAGCTTCTCTATAGGATACGAAGTCTTTAGACTTTATTTATTTTCGTTTCCGTTCATCTTCAAATTTTGTGTTTAAGCAAGATTATCTGTGATCCATCTCAGAATGTAACATTACCTGTGATCCATCTCAGAATGTTAAAATGATCTCCATGCTCAATCTCAGAGTTAAATATTATCTGTGACCCATCTAATTATCTAATTGTAAAATAATCTATGATGCATTTGAGAATGTTAAATTATCTGTAATCCATCTCATAGTGTAAAATTACCTGTGATCCGTATCAGGAAATAAAAAGGTATGTTATCAAACACAGAATGTAAGATTATCTACATGTACATGCTCTATCTCAGAATGTAAAATTATCTTTAATCTGTCTCAGTAAGTAACATTTTCTGTGATCCATCTCAGTGTGTAATCATCTGTGATCCATCTCATTAAGTAACTTTATCTGTGATCCATCTTAGAATGTAATCAGTAAACAAAACCAAAATAAGTAAACACTACTTTATTTTGTTGAATTTGAGAAAATTTTAAGTACATGTATGGCTGAATATCTGAAATATCACCTACAACAATGCTAATTACCATCTGTTAATTATTAGATAAAATTACAGTCTGTTAATTATTAGATAAAATCAATTAGTTTCTTGATCGCTTTGTAGATCTCTGATGTATATTCGACAATGAAATTCAATGGCTGTTTTTCTCAAAAATCATATTTCCAAAAAGTTGAAAAAAAACCTTATACATTATTTTTTTTATTTCATTGCAATATTAAAATAAATTCTTTTTTTTCAACGGACTACAAATATATATATATATATATATATATATATATATATATATATATATATATATAATGTAGAATCAGAAATTTTTGTTGGGTTAAAATTTCGTTGTTTTAAAAATAGAACAAATTCGTTGACATGTAATTTCATTGAAATAAAAGCTTATTTGTAAATGAAACTTTTACTATTACTTCAAATAATTTAGGTAAAATTTCATCATGGTTTAAATTTTGTTGATAAATAAAAGCAAAGAAATAAATGAATTTAAAACCAAAACCAAATATTCTGATTCTACAGAAGATGTCTCATCTCATTGTTTACCAGAGCCATTCACAAATATAATATAAACAACCATTATAAAGTCAAATTTTTTCTTACGATAAGTAGATAAAATCAGATAGATATATTTGTAGATATAAATGCTCTCTTCTTAGGATGAAGATACAGACGTATTATACCCCTCTTTGTGAACTCAGCGTTATAATATGTACGCTCACAGTAGCGTGTAATTAAACTAAGTACGGTATCTATGACAATTCACATATCACAGTTAAAGAGACTGATACTTATCAAAACTTCCGATTTCTTTACCGACCACAATGAGCCCAGTGACAAAACCACAACGGCCTCAGTGACTAAAACCACAACGACACCAGTGACAAAACCGACACCAGTGACAAAACCGCAAAGACAAATAATAACCTCTCAAATTAACAATTAAACTATAGAATGATATTGTTTACATCAATAAACATCAGAGAAGGATTTAGGAATACATACCTCATACAATTGTGTTACTGGGATAAATTTTAGTACGTATGTCATGCGAAAATATTTACATTTAAATTTTTTTCTTTTGAGTCTCAGTTGCTTGATACAGTGTTTTATTGTCTGGTAAAGAAACCATCAAAATTCACACTCGGTGTGGGATACATAAAAATTTGTAAAATTAATGGCTGCGTCTGGTGAGGTAAATTGGAGAGTGACTATAAGACAGGCATCAATCTGTATTATTGATGTATAAAAAACGTTAAAAATATTTGTCTTTTTTTTTTATTGAGAAATGATAAATGATGACACACGTTCATCATTCATTTTGAAAATATTTTCACCAAATTGCGTGAAATAATTCAAATCAGTTTTATGTCTTTACCTGGTTCACTGACCATGAATGCATTAAGAATGACAGACGGACATCAAATTTAGATAAGATAGATATTTTAATGGACATAAAGATAAAATATTTATGCAAACAAAACTTCATCAATCATGGACGGGAGTATTGACGAATTAGACTTAATACAATAAAATGATTTTGACTGTTTGTGTGTATAATGTATATATATATATACATTGTTTGTGTGTGTGTGTATGTGTATATATATATATATATATATATATATATATATATATATATATGAGAAATACAATGTAGCCTGCGGCAATGGAAGTCGATCATAGGAAGACTATCCACTAATTCAATTGAAAAATACAGAAATTATGCATATTTGGGCTAACAACTTTGTCTCTATATATATATATATATATATTATATATATATATATATATATATAGTGAAACTTGAATAGAAAGACCCTCTTAGGGACACAACAAAACCAGTCTTTACAGGGAGGTGGTCGTACTATTGGGGACAGCAAAGAAAACGGTCTTTATGACCAGGTGGTATTTATACATAGGTAGTCACTAAAGCAGGTTTTACTGTCTGTATGTATGTGTGTGTGTGTATATATATATATATATATATATATATATATATATATATATATATATATATGAAACCTCTAAAACCTTTTGCACATCTGATAGAATAGATGATTAAACACTAGCATATCCATAGTATAACTGCCATTTTGTGATATTTCACCTGCATTAATTTATGAACATTTAACTTATCAACCTGAAATCACATTTAAACCTGCCAAAATGAAAGAATGTTAAATCCACTTTCAGAATTCAGGGATTTATGATTATAAAAAAAATTCATAATCATTTTACATGTGATAATATGAACTTGTTCACACCTGAATTATGACAATAGACCATTCTATTTATTGATCTGGGTGAGTCTAAATGTGACCGCAGGGGTTCTTGAGTTAAGATACCGTACTGATATTTTTATCAATGAGTAGGGGTAGTGTAAATGATGTTTTTTAACAATCCCTGGTATGCAAGCAGTAGTTGTGTAAGTTCATATGGCCAACAAGGTGCCCTTCATTATATGTTTTCAGATATATCAAAACTTCTCTGTCTTTGTATATATTTTTGTATATGTCGGGTTCTTTGTCATAAATATTTTCAACATCTTGTGTAGGCTTATGCCAAGATTTGAAAAATAAAAAAAATATTCTGGTATGGTGCACCTCTATATATCTTAACAGAAACCTTACTATGTACATGTATATCATACATCAAACCCTTCTATTTGATACGAGGATGAGGCAGCTCATCTCTCAAATGAAACGAGAAACTTGAACAACAATATATTTGTGTTCTTATAATTGATGCCGAGACTTCGTTTTGAGAGATTCTCTCACACAGAGGTAAGTTAATTAAAGGTAATCATTTTCAAAGCACAAGCCAAATATTGACAAAGATCTTGTAAGATAGACACTGCGAGACATATTACCTGCCTTGGGCCACAGGTAATTGAAAACATCTGGGTGTAAAGAACGGTTGAAAGGTAGGACAAAAGAAAACAGTACATATATACCAACTGTTGTACAAAATGGCTGAATGATGGTATGAAGTTAGAATTATGTTACAAAGAGAATCCTAATATAATATCCTGAATTATTCAACAGAAAAACTTAAAAAGTTGTGTAAGTGAATAGTTTTCTTGTATTAGTTAAGACCTTCCTAGCTAAATGATGCTCTCTCTCTCTCTCTCTCTCTCTCTCTCTCTCTCTCTCTCTCTCTCTCTCTCTCTCTCTCTCTCTCTCTCTCTCTCTCTCTCTCTCTCATTTGTTCTTTTTTCTCTCTGTCCCTTTACCTCTCTTTTTATGTCCTCTCTCTCATTTCATGTATATATAGATGTTCAGCCATCTGATCAATTACCGGTACTCTGTTTTCATTGGTCATAAAAGATTTTGTTCTTTTTATCACATTCAAAGTATCAAAGTTTGAGATATACATGCTCAAGAATATTTAGTAGATACCAAGTATTGTGTTCTTAAATTGGAAGTATGAAGGAATTTCTACCATTGTTTACAACCAGATGATAATACAAAGATAATTTATGTATTTTATCTGGCACAGGACACTTGACTTGTTGTTGATCATTCTGTTAAATTTGATTTCAAATAGCTGATAGGTCTTAACCCTAGATACCTCTGTGTGGAAACTCCGGACAAGAGAATTTGTTATAAATCTTACACACACTGTATCTGTGATCAAGCTTACAGTCCAAGTTAATAGGTTTATGATAAAAACACTATAGTGTTAAAAGACTTAAGAAGTAAATGGAAATCTGCTTATATAGTGCCGGATTACAGAGTACAAAAGCTTAATGAAACAAGAGTACAGTAGCGCATGTTTTGTTTGTATAAAGTGTGTAACAAGCCATAATCACTTACCCCAGATGTGTACAAATGTTTAATAAGTATATACTTAAGAAGTTAATACAATTAGGTTTGTATTATACTCTTATGATCTTAGTGCATATTAATAATAGGTTGGATTGATTTGATTTTTTGGTGTATACATACATGTACTGCCGGTCAAAAATCTTTCAGCCATCTGGTGGTGCCCTATTTCGCAGAATTGCAAAGCTACAATTGTCTAATTTACATAACAAGGCGGGATGAAGTAACCTTTTGATTATCATATGGCGGATTCTACTCACTTTTCAGTTATTTCAATTTCAATTTTTACGGGGGAAAAACATTTTATTCATGTTGTTGGATTGGTGTTTAACGTCCCACTCAAGAATCTTTCACTCATATGAAGGCGTCACCAAATGTCAATGAAGGGCTTCAAATTTTAACCTATGCTTGGCTCTTAGGGCCATTGAGCAGTGAAGGTATTTTAACATGTTGACACCTATTGTGATGTAGGACCTCGGTTTTCACTGTCTCATCCCAGGGACAGGAAAAGCCAGCCGCCTCCATCGAGACATTTTATTCATCACTGAGTACTCATTGGTACATGTCTGATGACAAGTAAGAACAAGTACTCTTACCAGTCTAATTTTGATGTTATACTTTATTACCAAAAATTTAATCTCATCCAAGTCAAGAAAGGGTTACCGAGAATCCATCCCACCTGTCTATGAATTGAGGTGTGTGTCCATCCATTTGTCTGTTTGTGTCCACAATTTGGTTTATCTGTTGTGTTAAGCTAGAGGTTGTGTGTTGTTTAGCTAGAGGTTGTGTGTTGTTTAGCTAGAGGTTGTGTGTTGTTTAGGGTATCACACAGTGATAGAACATGAGGACATAAGTTGATGATGACCCTCATTATGTTGACCTTCAACTTTCACCTTGACATTTAAGGTGTTTTACTTTGCAATATATCTATACCACATTAAGCGGTTTGTTGTTTTTTTTAATTAGCAGAGAAAGACCAGTTAGAATTTTCACCTCTGACCTTTAGCAATAAATTGTCACATAATTGTGTCAAAGTTGAGAGTTCACAAAATGTAACGAATGTTCCTCACTACATAAGTACTATGTATAATAATCTTAATCTCTTCACTTTTAAAACAAATTTAGGTTCAAAATATGTAACTTACCCTAAAGTTCAAACATTTCTCTTTATATCAGAGCTCGCATTTTGTAAATGTTTCTCTTTGTAAAATCGGTGACATATTTTTTGAATGATTAGTACAACTGATATTTCAATGGCAATTTACTTCATATTTGATTGACTGATTAATGTAATACAAATATGATTAAAATGTCAGGGAAAGTAATTTTAACTATTACTTGAATAATGCAACTGATTTTTAAAGTATTTTGAAGCATATATTTTTATCATACAATGTACAAATGAACAGTCCAATGGAGCCTGAGCTAATTATGTGACAAAGATTGCCAGTTTTCTAGTGGTCATTTCCTGTATAAGATTGCTTGTAGTGGTCCAGTGGTAGAAACTTTGTCTCACAAGTGGGTAGTCCCAGGTTTGATTCCCGGTACCGGGTCATACCAAAGACTATAAAAAATGCTAGTGACTATTCCTTTGCCAATCGCTTAGCATTTGATATGTAAGTCATGGATCTTTAAGATGAGACACAAAACTGAGGTCCCATGTTACAGTAGGTGTGGCACGTAAAAGATTGCTAACCGCTTTGGCATCAGTCCATAGCACAGGTCAAAATTTGTCGTACTTCATCCAAAGCTGGTGACGGCTTCATGTAAGTGAAAAATCCTTGGCTGGATGTAGAACAATAAACAAAAATAAAATCCAACCGCCATTGTTTATAGATTACAAAATAAAACTTAGGATTTTACGCAGTCATTAATTAGTGTTCTAGCAGCTGAAGTAGTTTTTGTTTAATTTAAAGTAAAAACACAAGTGACAGAATTTTAATGTTTTTGTTGAGCAGTTGTGTTTAAATTTACCTTTTATTTTTAGCACACCAAAAAAATTGTGTACACATACATTTTATCTTTGCAAAAAACAAAAAAGTCACCCAAATTATGTTCTTTTGAATTATAAAATGACTTACAAATGTGTCAACATTTTGGGGATTCATTTTAACTATTTAAAAACAGCAACATTAACATGCATATATATATAAGTCCCATACGTATAAAAGATGAGCAAAAACCTTTAATTTGAGTTTTACAGATGTAACTGTAGGTTTCAGAAAATTCTTGGCCTAAATAGCAATTAATCATTTTAAACAAACAAGTGCCAAATGGCAGAAAATGACTCCAATTTTTGTGAGGTGTACAACATTATCAGATGTACTCAGACACAACTGGATCGTTATCCAACACAGTTGAAACCTACACTGTTTAGACTCAAATGGCTTCATATTTTTTTATTTCTCCTGTACATCTATTTCATCTATTTGAAGGTTCTTAAGCTTTTATAATCTCACTGATAAATGCCATTGTCCTACATATCAAAGATTATCTGTCAATTAAAGAAGCTTTACCTCTCTGTGAAACAAGCTTTTGTCAAGTTTTTAACCAGTGTGTTGAAGGTTTAAAACAAGCAATGGAGAGGATGGTGATTGGAATAGCACTGTGTTTATTTTCAGTTACATTTGCTTCGTATCACAAAGAAGATGTATTACCGCATAAAGAGGAAGGTAGGACAATGAATCACTTTTTTATCAACCCTGTTGGCCTGAAGTTATTCATCATTAAAGTTTACCACAAAAGTAATTTATACACTGGTTACTTTGTAGTTTTGGCTGAACACGAATGCTTTGGTCCCGGAGTCTAATCAGGACCAAAAATACACCTCTGTCATCAGCAATCCTTTTGCTATTCTCAAATCCATTTCACTTTATTTATCAAAATGAAAAATAGTTTTTTTCAAGTTAATGTTTTTAAGGAAACTTTAAACTACATGTACCAGGCATTTTAAGTCATTTTGTGAGAAAAAAGTTTGTCGGTTGACCTATGGATGATGGTGGTCTCTTCTAGGGTATATTGTAATGGGGGTTCTCTCCTCCACCATTAAAAATTTGTCGCCAATATATAAGTGAAAACTTGATAAGTGAGACATAAAACACCTTTCAAACAAAGAAAAGTGCCACCTTGTGGTCATTAATGGATAGTGTTGTTGTACTACAGTATGTTCTAAGAACTGGTGGCATCTTATAGAAACTTCAAAAGTGGTTACCATATACACTAAATCATGTGGCATCAGAGACAATTATAGGGTATAGTGGAACCTGTCTTGAGACACCACCCCATCTGCCACTGAAATGTGGTCTCTCAAAAGAGGTTTTATTTAAATGATTATTTAACCAATTGGGTTTCATAATGTGGTCTCAGAAGACAGGTGGTCTTTCATGAGAGTGATCTCTTAAGACAGGTTGCACTGTACTTTCTTTATACAAAATATAGCTTCCATTTATAATAGTAAAGTGGCTACATGTATCTTTTTAAAATGCTCGCAAACTAGCAATTTCGTGATATGGAATTTACAGAAAGATGTCTTTTGAATTAGAGAACTTAAAAATCTATTAAATCTTGTTTATGTCTGTCTGACGATATCAATACTATATTACAAATGCTTGTGGAATGTTCTCTTCTAATTATCGTATACTTGTGTATGGTTAATATTGATGTTGAAAATGTCACAATGTAAGAAATTTGACAAATGAATTTTAAAGCATCTGCCTCATAAATGTCAAATTCCATTATTTGTTAAATCTTCTTATATTATATGTGTTAAGTACAGTAAGGTTATTATATATATTCTAATTTTTGTCTTAATTTTTATGCTTTTCACAACACCATGTTAGATTTCTCCAATGACATGTGATGTTGTACCTTTAATATTTGTTGTTAAACAGCTTTTTATGAAGAGTTATTTAAAATAAACCTTTCTCGCGATACACAGACACATACACAGTGATACATGTATATACACAACAGATACACAAATACATATACACACACATATATATACACATACATATACACAATGATACATACAAAGTGACATGTATATACATGCATACAGATGCACACATACATATACATGTACACACATATACACACATACACAGTGAAACATGTATATACACACAGACAGATACACAAATACATATACACACACATATATATACACATACATATACACAATGATACATACAAAGTGACACATGTATATACATGCAGATAGATGCACACATACATATACACATATACACACACATACACAGTGATACATGTATATACACACAGACAGATACACATACATGTACATATACACACACATATACATACACATACACAGTGACACATGTATATACACACAGACAGATACACATACATATACACACACATACACAGACACATTCATATAAACACACAGACATGTAAACATATACCGGTACCTCTTCATGGTGAGACTCAATACAGATACACTCAACCCTTTTTATACCATTTCATTATCTTTTACTGAAATATTGAATTGAATATCAAAGATGTACTTTTGTCATTTTAAAATACAGACATTTTATCCAAAAGAAAAAAAAAAAAAAAAAACAAGCTTTAATTACATGAAATTTGGGATATCCTGTGTGAATATACAAATAATGTAAAAGATGAAACAGAACTAAATCTCTTTATTAATCTGAACTTATAAAAAGTGCTGAATTGCATTTATATCCTGGATGTGTACTGTCACTGTTCACAGGTATCAGAGTGGATTAAATCGTCAGGTCGTAGTCATTGTACTGTGAACGGCTTTGAGCTGAAATTCACAAAAGTATCATGAGAGAGCAAAACTGAACACTTAACATTTTGTCACAGGGGAAGTTTTCTGACCCAAATCAGAAAGATTGCATCATCTAAAACACAAGGGTTTTTGAGATAACGAGATCTATTCTTGTTACCTTTAAAAAGGAAAAGCTTTGAGCCATGAAGAAAGATTTTAAAACATTGAAAATAGAATTATTTAGACCACAAAAATAGGAGATGTAATTATACCACTAAAGATATATATAATAAAAAATTTAACATTTTGTCTCTGATTAGTCAGATAATTTATGGCTCTGTAAGATGGAGACAAAGTCTCAGCCTCTTTCTTCATAAAAATCAATTTAGCTGAAACTCTATATGTTATTATGCAAATTAGCTCAATCTTTCAGAAATGTAGATTGGAATTACAGCTCTTATTAAAATCTTATTGTACAAATACATTGTAATCCAATTCATTTAGAGGATAGAAATAATCTAAATATTTCTTTTATTATAAAAAAATATATATATCTGTAAGATTGTAATCCAAAACTTTGTGATATATTTTAGCTGACTCCCCTTTCCCCCTATAATATTTTCATGAGGCCAAGAACCTAGTGTAAAGTAATAGTATATAAATGTATTGTTTGTGTAGTTACCTAGAATATCAGGGGTAAACAGGACAAAGTCAAGTAGACTATGATATCAATGGTTATTTAATATTTTCAGTATTTATAATTCTGTTGGTTAAAGGTGTATAACATTTCGTTCTCATGACAGTTTGAATTTTTTTTTTTTGTGAGACAAGTTTTCAAAATGCAAATCTGTCACAATTGATATGTGTAAGTGCAGTGGAGAATGTACTTGCACTCAATTTAGAAAGTGCAAGATTCTGTCTTGAGAGGTAAACCAGTTTGCTGTTGAAATATGGCTTGTCAGAGATATGGTCTATCAAAAGAAGTTTTTAAATATTGTCTTTCAAGACAGATAGTCTTTTCTGATAGTATTTTTCTCAAATATGTTCTAGTTTAACTGTTTCAAGGAAGACTACGTAAAGTTGTATAAAATGTACTTTTTCGGTATACAGTGGTGCATTCCAACATTTGAATGACCTCTGATACACAGGTTATTGCAATGTATAATATCAAGACCAGGAAGTGTTACAACTGAAATGTCTTGTTGCATCATATTTTGGTTGAAACTGTCTTTAGGGGTTTACATTTCCTGTTCTGACCCTACTGATTGTCACAATGGTTTTCATTTCCTGTTCTGACCCTACTGATTGTCACAAGGGTTTTCATTTCCTGTTCTGACCCTACCGATTGTCACAAGGGTTTTCATTTCCTGTTCTGACCCTATCGATTGTCACAAGGGATTTCATTTCCTGTTCTGACCCTACCGATTGTCACAAAGGTTTTCATTTCCTGTTCTGACCCTACCGATTGTCACAATGGTTTTCATTTCCTGTTCTGACCCTACCTATTGTCACAAGTGTTTATACTTCCTGTTCAGACCCTACTGAGTGTCACCATTGTCACAAGGGTTTACTTCCTGTTCTGTTCCTACAGATTGTCACAAAGGTTTATAGTGACTATTCTTCCCCTGGGAACTGTTATAGGGATTTATACTTCCTGTTCTGATCCTACAGATTGTCATAAGTGTTCAGTCTTCTTATTTTTGTAAGAATCAGATTTAAAACTTACAATAGATGTCACTGATCAGCTAAGATATTATTAAACTTCCTTGGCACCTAATATCAGCTCTTGGATATCCTGCAGGTTTGTGGTATTCTAATATTCTTTAACCCTTTCAGTCTGAAGTATCTAAATGCTATGTTTGTTTTATTATCTCGGACCAGTCCATTATGGTCTGTAGAGTTGAAATGATTCAAGTTTGTACATATTGTTGTGGGGTCTGGGTATGACTTTTGTTTTAAGTCTGTTTACATTTTGATGTCTATTTATAAACCTATTCACCCTGAAGACACATTTGGACTGATCTGTGTCATTGATTTTAGGTAGATTCCATTGTTTCTTAGGGTTAAACAGTGGATTTCTAGTGTTCTAGTTCACCAGTTTGTCTGGTGTAATTGTCATCAAATGATTCCATTGATCTGTCTTTCTTCACTGTTAAGCAGTTGATTGCCAACAGGAAGGTATTGAGCTGATATGATCATTTTGGTTCATCCAACAGAGTTTGGACACTAATCTTACCAGTGAGTTGTCTGAAATGTCCAACTGAATTATTGATACACATCAGATCAAGTAGAAAATTATATTCCCCTGAATCCAGTTGTTAGGTACACCATCAAATCAGCACATGATTTAGCTGGGATGAATTCTTACATGTACAATTCAGAGCTCCAGATAAGGTTTTCATGTAAATGGTATTTCACTCCCAGAAATAAAATTTAAAGGGTAAACCAAAATTCTTAAAGGGTATTTTTAAAGATTTAAAGAAGTTTTTACATAATCATATATAAAGTATCACTATTACAATTTGTAACTTCAGTTTCCAATGAGTAAATTCACCTCCTGTTCTAAATTCCAAAGCTGATTTTCAAAGGGTAAATACTCTCTTACTCCCCTTGTCTAGAGCTCTCTATATTGTACATGCATCATAAGTCCTCCCACTGGTTCTCATCCAGGGAATTGGTCCTGTAACTTGACCCAAAATGACCTTGGAAAGTCCCTAAATGATAGTGTTCCCTTTTGAGTAAGGTACACAATTCATGCATAAGATGATAAGTGATGACCTTTTAAACCCATTCACCCCTAAAAACACATTTAGATTGATCTAAGTCATTGATTTTCAGAGGAGTCCATTGTTTTCCAGGGGTTGATGAATTAACCTGTTCAACACTACTGGCCACAATAGAATGGTCTAAGTCAATAGAAAAAAGCACACCATTTAAACACTAAGGGATTAAATTATGAGGGGGGGGGACAACATTAAATCAGCAGAACGTCAAAATCTCAGAGAATATATCTCACTTGTATTTATATTGTGTAAAACTGACAATTAGCTTAGAAAACCTAGATGGAGTAAAAGTTATCAAAGTTTTCTAATTAAGTTGCCAGACACCAGGTTAGCGGTTTCTACAGGAACCAGAATTTATTTTTTCTCCATTTATCACAACAGATGTCTAATTGATGAGAAATTACATCCTCGTATGATTCCTAGTAGAACGTTTCTTTGACCAAGACTTTTTATCATTCTAACAAGATGCGACATGTGGAGTATAATTTAAGGGGCAATTGAATTCTGTCAAAATTTGTATGAAAACGTCAATCCTTGTTTACAATGGCGGTATATAATGACCGTTTTAAAAACCTGTCATTTTCCCATCAGAAACTGCTTGTTATAATGCTGTGTGCATAGATTGAAGTTGGCCTAACCATTCATTTTTGTCCATTAGGGTTGAAATAAGTTCTCAAGTGTTTACAAATGAATTTTTTACAGTGTACATTGAATTTGTACAACTTCTGCCACCCTGAGAGAAAGTGTTTGAAACCTAGCAATATCTTGCTTGTTGTTAAAATTGACTTTTAAATCACATCAAGCAATGACCCTTGAACTTCAGAAAATCATAATTTTTGTTAAAAAGTCAACTACCATCTTGTTTATCTAAAGAATTTTACAAGTATTCAGTGTACCAAATATTTTCAATTCATACAAATTTTATGGCCTGGTACACGCGCCTTATTTGAGAAAAATTGTTGATACCCTTTTCGGATTGCAATACATTTCATTATATTTTAATTTCATGAACCAGTTGCCATTAAGCCAGAGGACATCCATCTTGCAAAATGTGAAAAAAAGGAGAACATTGCTTAAAGGGGCATTAGCTGTGTTTACCAAAATAAATTATTTCAATTTTTTTGACAATTACTAACTGTTCCTGATGTACAACAACAAGAGCTATACACAGGCATAAAAAATCTTATATTCCTATATACCGTGTTTTTGAAATTTAAGGACTTACCAGGCATAAATTTGACAAAAGTCCAATGAAATCTATCTGATTAGTGGTCCAATATACCAGTAATTTTTTTCATTTCCATTGTGGTGTGTGTGTGAAAGCCAGTATAATATATATATATAAAATCCAATGAAATATATATATATATAACAGTGGTAAAAAAAATGACCAGTAATTTTCCATTTCATTTCCATTGTGTGTGTAATTTTTTTTTTTCAAAATGTCTGTATATACATGTATTTTGTTAAAAATAAGGTCAGGCCCCAGTACCATAAAACTTAAGAATTACTTAAGTCTAGAAATTTTACTCGAGTGTGTCAAATCCTGAAATCTGATTGGCTGAGCAGGCCAATTTGAGAATACATGTATTCTCAGACTTGAGTAAATTCTCAAGTTTTATGGTGTCGGGCCCAGGTCCAGTGTGGTTGTTGATTTTTTTGTTTTACGCCATACTCTGATCTCAACAATCTTTCAGTCATATGATGGCGTCCAGTTTTTTTTTTATTGGTGGAGGAGAAACCCCGGTTACCCGGGTAAAGACCACCGACCTTCCGCAAGAAAACTGGCAAACTTTCCCACTTACTTCGAAATTACCCTAGCAGGATTCGAACCAGAGGTGAGAGGCCTCGTGATTTAAAGCACAATGCTCTAACCACTCTGCCACGGAAGCCCCTTCCAGTGTGGTACTCTTATACAAATAAACAAATATAGTAAGGATGTGCTTTTCAATTGCAAGTGAAAAAGTGCCAAACTCAGGTTTATGAAGCATTTTTCACAAAATATAAAGGACTTGAAGAATTTTTATGCCTTTGTTAATCTTTTTTTTTGTTATTATATTTAAATCTATGTAGTGAAGAAAAAAGTGGGAAACAAAACTTTGAAAAAACACAGCTAATACTCCTGTAACTTTGATACTTCTTTGGAGTATGCTCTTTTAAAAAATGATATAAATCCGAATTCTTGCAGCTGTGTTGTTTACAAAATCTTCCGCTATCAGACTAGATAACGCAGGGCAACTAAAAGTGGGGGATGTTAATATAAAGGTCACGCTGTAACATTATAATTGAAACGTAAACATCATGGTTTTCTGATGTACATTACAGATCATACGTCATACCCCTTATAAAAGTACGCCTGTATAACACGCTATCGCTATGTTTAAATCTTTGTGATATCTAAGATCTAGTTCATGATTTTGGGAGAAGTCGCCAAGTCTTACATTATCGTTTTAAGACTCGGGAGTATTATAATGATAAAGAGCATCACCGGTGGTGTTTATAATCTCAAAATTCATTGTCAGCGTGAATTCAAAGTTTTCCGAATAAACTTTAAAAAACCATAAAAGAAGATAAGGTTAAGTAGATTTCAAATGGCCTTCTGACATATTGTTTATTTCGTAAGACTGTTTTGTAACACAGAATCCAGTTTAATCATGATCCTTCATACTCTGAGCATTCTATATCGAAATTTCTATTTTTTCGTTTTTCCTTTTCTTATTCCTCTTCTTCCTTAATAACATTTTGTTCCTTCGTGAATCTTTCATTTTTCTGTGCTGTTATTACCTGTAACATTGCAATCAGACTTGCAGGTGCTTGGCTTACGTAGATCCAATCAGACTTTATTTACCCATATACATTTCTGTGTCACGGCAAAGCTTACATTCAATCATTTTCATTTGCGTTCTGCTGACATCTATTTTTTTAATACTTTGGATCAATTTCGTCTGACCTTTAATTCAATCAAATCGTCTTGTCATTTAATAAGAAAGTGAGTAGTCAATCCATTCATGAGACGGATAAAGAATCGCAGGAAATACACAATGTTTGCCCTGTCTCGTAATATTAATGTACACAAAGAAAGTCGTTGAACGAATGCAGGTAAAAACCCCGAATACAATGCAACAGGAGTCAAATTTAACGCAGATTTAACACCTCCGGGAAATCTTTTAGTGAGAAAAAAAATCAATCATCATTTTGGAGTTTGAATGAAATTGAATATTACGTCAATTGACGATTTAAATTTGTCATACCTAGGTCAACATCATCTACATGTTTTCTTCTCAATACTTTAAGAATGTGACTTTTAGAGTCCCTCTAGCGATCGGATACTGAAATTTAAGAATACAAAATTATCTATTCAGTAAATTTCACCAAAATCTTTGCAGAGTGAATAGATTGTTTAGAAATCACTGATATATATATATAGCTGATTTAGATAAAGGCACTAGTAATTAAAAATCTGTATGGAGGAATTTTTTTTTTTTTTTAAAATAAGTTGTTAATTTTTATCAAAAGAATCTTTCAACAACCTGACACACACGCTGCAAGGTTTGTTTAAAGGTCATAGCGAAAAAACCAAACTAAACAAGTCCACCAAATCTTGAAATGATTAAAAAACTGCAAAATTATGTTATTATTATTGCTAAAATTGCGCAAATGTTTAATGAAGGGCAATTTTGAAAGGTTACACATACTTGACATGTTACTAACTTTATCTTTGATTGCTTTAAAAATCGAAGAGAGAGAGAGAAAAAAGTCATGGTGCTTTTAAAATTGGAATGTTAAATACAAGTGTTTCAAATTATGTTAATAAAATACAGTCTACATCAACAGAATAGTCGTTCTATTTTGGGGTATCTACATGTATTATATCAATCTTCTTCTTACAAGTTAATACCATTTACTAATACATTTTTATATAACTAGAAATTTTCCTGAAACGTATCTTGTTAAACTAAGCATTTCGATGATTTCTCTTATTTCCAAACTTTATTGGTTAGTATCAACAGGTTTGACCCTACCCCGCAGTCTGTTTTGCGTTAATGGTTGCTTTGACTTCACATTTTCAGATGTGTTTCATTATTTCAGAAATGAAAATAATTAGAAATGAATTTCTACAATCTGTGCTCTGCACTTCATTCAGACAAATTAAGATCAAAGAGATGTTGCATGATCTTTTGCTACTTAAGTCATTTTCTGTGGTTAGGAATCGGAGATTCTCATTACAGGAGGTCAGTGCGGTTAGGGTGTTTTGAACGATTTAGATAAAACAGGGCAAAAAAATAATAATGATAATAATACATGTACATGTACTTACAATAAAGTCAATTTAGAACAGAGAAGTAATCATTATATTAAGTCATAAAACATAAAAAATTAAATGAAAATCACAACTGCAGCCATTATTGAAACAATTTGAGTGAAATTTTGTCTGCCATATTTTAAAAAATAGGTTAAAAGTCATTGTATGTAGTGTATCTGTGAATTTCCACCTGAAACACGCATCCACATAATGATTAAAGAGAATCCAGAGCACCTGGACCCATGCTGGGAAACATCTTCTTACATCAGTCATTGACATACATATGTACATCAGTCAGAATTATCATAAAAACATGATGTTGTACACATGGCTTCATAATTACTCTGGGAATTAACTTCTGCACATAAAACTTGTGTTTACACGTACTCAAAATGTACAGAAGGCGATGGTTACATCAGCAAAGGGCAGAAACAGTTGTTTAATTGCAACCTGCTGTCACGACCTTAATGAATGAATGAATTCATACCAAACCTCATTTCCTGTGAATCGGCTATATATCCGAACCATATGC
Source organism: Atrina japonica (assembly GCA_030159075.1). Classification (NCBI taxonomy): domain Eukaryota; kingdom Metazoa; phylum Mollusca; class Bivalvia; order Pterioida; family Pinnidae; genus Atrina; species Atrina japonica. The sequence continues at coordinate 186,817 of BROG01000642.1, forward strand.
CATATAAAGATATCTCGATACCAATATAGGGGAGGATGATTTTTAATTTCATTAAATATTTCACGTGTCCATAATGCTATGATTAATCCATGTTCTTGAACTAGTTAAAAGGAGTACATGCACCAAATTATATAATTACATACCATGTTGTACATTTTTTATCAAACCTGTTTTTCCTAGGATTTAAATGTGCTTTTCAATTTTTTGTTAGATTTTTGCATTTTTTCCATCGATTTCCCATAGCAGTTTTGTCATATTTCTTCTTATTTTCTTTTATTTTGTTCCTGTGTTGTATTAACACATTAACACCTGAAATCTAATGGACTCTTCTGTAAATAAATGATTAGTCCAGTCCAAATGTGTCTTTAGAGGTATATAAGAATACTGTTAAAGGTGCCCCAGTTCATTTGAGATATATATTGTTACAAATACATGTACATATATAGATTGTATTTGTAAGTCAAGACCACACCCACTCCTCAAATCAATCATACTTTCATATCTTAGTTCAGCATTGCCTCTATGGTAGAGTAGTTAGAGCATCGGTCTCCAAACCTTAAAGTCTCAGACCTTTGTCCTTTGGTGGTTCAAACCCTGCTGGATTATTAAAGCTGACCGTGCAAAGTTTGGAAGTTTGTAAATCTAGGTGAAAAATTATTTACTGCTGTATAAAACACCATTAATACAAACAAACAAACAAAATCTATGATTTATGACTTGAGCTAGTTAAAAAGAGAGAATACCGGTACACCAAATTACATAGCTTATTGTCTTTACTGTATAAAACCTGTTTACTGTGGCATAAAACACCATTTAACTCGTCGACCCCTGCAAAACAATGAAATCTTCTGTAAATCAACGATTTAGGCCAGTCCAAATGTGTCTTTTAAGGATGAATACATAATAAACAAACAAACAAACAAAATGAAATCCATGAATTGCATTGGAGCTTGTCTTGACTCTTGAAAGACCACTTTTGTAAAAGACCACCTGTCTTGGGAGACCGCATTCTCAAAACCACTTGGTTCAATAATTCTTTAAATAAAACCTTTTTTGAGAGACCACCTGTCTTGTAAGACCACATTTCAATGGAAGATGGGGTGGTCTTGCAAAATGGATTCCACTGTATCTTCATATATTTTGTATCAGTTTACTTTCTAGCTCAGAAAAACAATTTTGTAACATTTTACGTAACCTAGGCAAAATTTACACGGGTAATGTGGGTCACATGTTCTCATTGCTTCAGGATTTACAACTGTTTAGATCCCAGCGGATGTATCTTAGTACAAACAATTTACCTGACGCAATTTACATTTCACTGACGATTGACAACGAATGTGGCTATAAAATATCGGTCATGTCGGCATAATTTTTATGTCGATTGTAAGAGTTTATTGAATCTGAAAATAAAATTAAATTTCAAGGATTTGAATTGCAAATTTCCAGAACTTAAAGGGATCAGGTTCAATAGAATTGACAGAAAATTATGTAATTTGTCTTCACTTTACATTCTTTCCATATTCAAATGATGATATTTAAATTCTAAACATGAATTTCTAAACATTTAAAGAATGATTAATTTTTATCAAGAGGGGTGAAATAATTTGTCTCTGTAAATCTTTATCTGACGTCCACTTTTATAATCCATCTTCCAATTAAAATCTTACTGGTATCTATTTATTGGTTTACCAGTAAAAGTCTAAACTACCTTATGATTTGTTTTTATTTGAAAATCTAATTGAAACTGCACTATTGAATGAACAAAAGGGTCAGTCCACAGATTTGGGATCTTGTGTAAATAAAAAAAAAATACAGAAATTAGTCTCTCTGACCTTTGGTCAGTACAGGCTGCAGCCCTGCTGGAAATTAAATACATGTATGTAAGCTAATTTTCTGAGAAAGTTTGCCAGTTTACTTGCAGAAGAGGTTCACTCCTCCACGATTAAAAACTGGTCACCACCATATAACTGAAAAATTGATGAATGAGGCATAAAACACTGTACAAACAAACAGATATAAGGGATGCATATATGTAGTCAGATAATTTTACAGTGAATTTAGTGTGTGTGGATAATATTTTTGTAAATTTTACAATTAATTTTGTATATTTAAATGTGGGTCAAATTTTACAGATAATTTTATATAAGTACTTCAGATTTTACAGTGAATTTTGTATACGCAAATCAGATTTTACAGTGAATTTTGTATATGTAGGTCAGATTTTACAGTGAATTTTGTATATGAAGATAAAATTTTACAGTGAATTTTGTACACAGGTCAGATTTTACAGTGAATTTTGTACACATAGGTCAGATTTTAGTCAATTTTGTATACATAGGTAAGATTTTACAGTGAATTTTGTGTATGTAGGTCAGATTTTACAGTGGATTTTGAATATTTAGATCAGATTTTACAGTGAATTTTGTATATGTAGGTCAGATTTCATAGTGAATTTGGTATATGTAGGTCAGATTTTATAATGAATTTTGTATATGTAGGTAAGATTTTACAGTAAATTTTATATATGTAGGTCAGATTTTACAGTGAATTTTGTATATGTATGTCAGATTTTATAGTGAATTTTGTATGTGTAGGTCAGATTTTACAGTGAATTTTGTATGTGTAGGTCAGATTTTATAGTGAATTTTTATATACATGTATGTCAGATTTTACAGTGAATTTTATGTGTAGGTCAAAATCTACTGTGTATTTGGTATATTTAGGTCAGATTTTACAATTAATTTTGTATATGTCGGTTAAAATCTACAGTATACATGTAGTCTGTGTATGTAGGTCAAAATTTACAGTGTATTTCATTTTAATTTCCTATAGCTTTGATTGCATGAACATGCTTTGACTTTTGTTTGTTAGACAATGTGTTTTGTTGATGAAAGAGATACCGTAGTTGATGCAACTCGAAGATAAAAACATGTAGGTCTTATATCCCTCCTCTGTAATCTGTGTAGTGTTTTTATTCTGCAAGCCAATGTTATCACATCTTAGCAGTAAAGAACCTGTTGTGAACTTAAAAAAACAATGTTATAAAAACCAGAGCCTCTTTTAGCAGGTAAATTGTACAGGTGTGGACAGGTGATCAGATAGTTTTTAAGAGTTTTATCAGCTTATTTATAGAAGTTATAGATTTATAGAGGAGGCATGGGTGTGACACTATATTGTCTGAATGTATACGACCTCTGAGAGAGATGCCATACAGAAGATAAATTATCAAAACTGTCAAGTAAAGGTTTGAAGACAAAATTACTGCAACAATTTATCGAGATGACCTTAGATGGAAAGAAAGATGTTGTTGCTGTCTGTTGCTATGGCAAACTATTAATATATAGAGTAATTGTTGCACATACAAAAGAATGGAGATTGAATTACATACAATTCATGTACATGAAATGCATGTGATTGTGAAGTTATTGAAGTCACGTTTGTTAGAAGAAATTTAACCTAATGTTCTTCTCCTAATAGCTAATCACAACAATCACTGTTAGTTAACTGCCATCAAACTGTCAGATTAATTCTTGTAGATCTTGATCATCCAGTTTAATTCATGGACAGATTTTGTAATTATGCCCAAGTGGATCAAAACGAATTCTATGGCTACTCCTTAACTTGAAAATGGGGAACCACTCAGAAATTCATTTTAGTTCCTTACAGGGGAGGATGTGGCTATAAGTTCCGTCCGCCCATAAGGTGTTGTAATTACCGACCATTTACTTAAATGATCCACCCCTATGCTCACATTTAACTAACCAAAATCAATAAAAAAGTAAGTTCTACTGTCATAAATCGGGAATGAGCAAGTTCATAATGTATATTGAATAATTGTAAAATTTGGATGCTAAATACTCCCGAATTCTGCCAGTGGACTTTACATTCTTTAAAATGGGTGAGTTCAAATTTGACCACAGGGCTCAATGAATTAATGATAATGGTTTCATGGTTAGGGGACATGTAATGATTTATCAATAATATGTAATGTGTTTCTTTTTTTTACTTGTGGAGTTTTGCATCATTTGTAATCTCCATAATACTCACGCTCTTTTAGATGCATTAACTCATTCACTCCTAAATACACCTTTGGACTGGTCTAAGTCATTTATTTAAAGAAGAGTCTATTGCTTTTCAGGTGTTGATGCCTTAAGTTGTCATACAAATGAAAGTGTTAATTCTGTCATTGTATTTATTTCTGTTCATGTATATTTACTTACGTTGATTGTATCCACTGTCTTTTACAGAGATCGGGAAGATCCTGCCAGCTCGCTTCAGTAAATTCCGATACAGCACAAAGTACAATCCACAATTGGACATCAGAAAGAACTTGCAAACAACTAATAACAGAGTTCCACGTCGACCCGTGTAAGTAAAAACAAAACATTTTGTGTACAGCAGAATCTGAACTATGGACCGCCTCGTTTAGTAGACCACCTGGCATTTAAGATCATATGTACCAGCATTCAGTCTCTTTATCTGTATTTGATAAGAACAGACCCTCACTTAAAGAGACCACCATGCTATTTGTAATCGGACCTCTTTGAGTCGGTCCGTCAGTAAAGTGGTCTTAACAGCAATGTTCCATTGAATTCTAGTCCTGCGTTGGTCCCTGAAATAATACAGAGGAATCTGGCCTAAAAACCACCTTGCTTAGAAGACCACCTCATACTTAAGAACATAAATATTAGGTCTCTTGAAGAATTATTAATTGATAATAGATAAGTCCAGATCCCCCTCTTACGAGACGCCTCACTGATCAGACCACACTCTGTCATTTATGTGGTCTAAATAGCAAGGTTACAGTGTACTTCAAATGCTGAAGAAAATCAAAGTGTGGACAACTTTTAAAGAACTTTATTTCATATACGTGGAACATATACGTGATAAAAATTTGTTGCCTAGCTACAAAAATTTAGGAAGCATCATGTTTGTTTAATCCATCCATCCATTTATATCTAGGACCGATTACAGTGGTCTAGTGATGTTAAGTGAAAGCCACAGAATTTTCAAATGAGAGTTAGAAACCAAGGACTCGTGGCACGAAATATGTAAAAAAAAATTCTTGGCAGGTTGTAAAACAACAGTTAAACTAAAATCTGCATATAGGGCACTTTTCGTGTGATCTTTGTTACTCGTTACTTATTAAAACCGTTATCGTTATTTAAATACTTTCTATTTCTTCTCCCCATTTATTAACATGCAGACATTTTGAAATAAAAAAAAATTACTAGTCAACCAGACCAGTGAAAAAAGGAATTTCACTGGTCAAAAAAATTTTTTTTACTGGTCAGTAAATATATACAATTGAAATGAAATGGAAAATTACTGGCTATTTGGACCAGTTATCAGATAGATTTCACTGGACTTTTGTAAAATTTACCAGTTTTTCTGGTAAGACCGGTGAATTTCAAAAACTCTGCCATGTCATTAGAATCAAATTTTTCCTTAATGAAGATATGAAATAGATCTGTCGCTTGAATATCTAATGCATCTACATGAATGTCATAACTGAAGCACACATGAATGCCGATTTAAAATTTTATTCATTATTTTGTCTGTGTAAGTGTCGGCTAGATTCTTGAAATACAATGTATTTGTACTGATGATAATATCTATGACTGCATTATGAATTTATCTGATTTAAAAATGGACCGAAATATTACATAATCATGTAAAAAAGATTGAAATCTTCTATAATCGTTTGAGTGATGATTGATGGCTTGACTAGATTTGAGAATGATTTAACAAAAAAAAAACAACATTGATTTAGTTTGTTGTCAGCAAATAATCATGATGTTGACATAGTTAGCTGGTTGTGTACAGATTTGCCAAAACCGACTCCCGTTGACCAGCTGTGTTTGGAGACCGGTAATTGCTGGACTTACAAGAACTTCTTACAATAAATTTGTTTAGGTTTTAGCATATTTTCATTGTTTATAAACCTGTTGTCTATGTATGCCTTCTGTCAACAAAGCACTCAGACCACTATAGGGACATCCAAGTCCGTCTGATAGGGTTTACCAGGTGACAATCATTGAGCTCATTCACTTCTTCACATCTTATATAATAAAACAAGGCAATATTTGATTGTCTTTTGTTCCCATCTTTAATTTTGTTGACTGTTTACGTAGATAGTTTGTTGTGTATGCTGATATACAGATTAGATCACCGTTATTTGTTTTTATGATCAATCTTATGTCTGCCTGTAGGTAATATATTGTCAAATGCTCTAACGAATTGTTTGATTTTCTGACCACACCTTGATTTACCTTCAGGATTTGACCACTTCATGTTATTTTTCCTGTATTTGTTAGATAAGGTCTGTGACTGCTTCCAGTTAGTTTAACTTGACCAGCAGAAATAAATCCTGACTGGAAAAAATTAAAAATCCATAAAAAAAAGTGTACTTGTACATACATGTAGGTGACACTGATTGATTTTGAAAAAAGAAATTGCGTAGTTTGTTGGACCATAGCATAATATGTCACTATCTTTTATCATATATACCTGTGAATATATAGCTTAGCTTGAGACTCTCAACAAGGCCTTGAGTTTAACTCCCAAGTTTAGCCTATACTAGGATGGTTTAACTTCCAAGTTTAGCCTATACTAGAATGGTTTAACTCCCAAGTTAAGCCTATACTAGAATGGTTTAACTCCCAAGTTTAGCCTATACTAGGATGGTTTAACTTCCAAGTTTAGCCTATACTAGGATGATTTAACTTCCAAGTTTAACCTATACTAGAGTGGTTTAACTTCCAAGTTTAGCCTAAACTAGGATTCTTTAACTCCCAATTTAGCCTATACCAGGATGGTTTAAGTCCCAAGTTTAGCCTATACTAAGATGAATTAACTTTTATTTCCAATGTCAAACAAAAATACAAGAAAACTGGACACCTTTCAGACTCTGCATTTATTGTGCATTTAGAATGTGTAACCATTTTTTATAATTTTTTCATTGTTTACATATATTTATATATATATATATATATATTTTCATTGTGTGTATGTATATATATATATATATATATATATATATATATATATATATATATATATATATAATTTTGGATCCGGTTACAGGACCCATTACTAAAGCAAAAATGGCTTGTATTTTCTCCCAAAATATGCAAAAATTCCCAATTTGGAATTTAAAAATAAAAAATAATGTATTTTCAAATGAAATTCTCAAAATAAGTTGTTCTTTATTAGTAAGAATGTTGTATATTTTCCCAATTATCTGGACACTGGACCTAGACTTTTGGAGGTAGGAAATTCCCTGTATATATATATTAATTTAAATAAATTTGTGTATAGGTGTGTGTGTGTGTGTTTGTGTCTGTCTGTGTGTACATGTACAGAAACTTACAATTTCAGTCACCCTGATTTTAAGAAAATATCTTATAATAAAATGAAATGAAAATTTTTAACATAAAAAACAAAAATTGACCTACATTGTATATATAACATTATTTTTTTCTCAAAAAATTTATATCAGTAAGGAGCCATTTTTCTTAGCCATCTGCAAGATTAATATCTGGTCCAATCATTTATGGTTGCTAATGGCTACCAGTGGATTGATGTTAACTGTATATTGATATAAAGAAAATATGAAATATATATATATTTTTTTTATTTCGCATTTACTCTGTCTTTCCTACCTGGTAACAGGTGCTTCTTTTATCCAAAGATCTAAACCGTCATTTCTATTTAAAGTACTCCCATGTTTTGATAAACAAAATAAGATCTGGGTAATTTTGGATCGGTATCCTAATGGGATATTTATCCATAATACTGGTTACATAGAACAAGGCCGGCATTGATACAAGCTAATTAAAGTATTTCATATCACCTGAGTTTTACCTGGACTTCAAAAGAACAAGGTACTTTGGCCATGACATAAGCCATCAACAGTTTACAAGTATAAAACCACAATGTTCTCGGCATGTTGGCTCGAAACATTGTTTGTGACGGAACATTGTTTGTGACGTGTTGGGGTAAATCTCTTGACAGTGAGGTGGGATTGATACATCTGGTTTCATTTTTGTAAGAAATTTTACTTGTAATCCGACACTTTAATCCGAATCGATTGCTGTGATACATTTTATGTTTTGTCATGGAAATTTCAGAGCGAAAAAAAATCCAATTAACTTGCTTTACATAGCCTGTTTCTGAACCTTTCTGAAACAAGATTCGTATCCTATCTTCCGTAGGACAAAGCTATAATTATGTATTGTATAATATGAGATGTTATGCTTTGAAGACTTCGTGTTGTTCATAAAAAGAATAATTATAATTCCATCGCTGCTATCAGTATTGAGCATTACTTCATTATGACCGATCTTTTTAAGATATTTTTGTCGAATTGTATTGTGCATTATGAGGTTACATTTTCATTATCCGATCGTAAAAAGAATCTGTGACATCATGGCGATATTAAACATTTTCATTTGAAGTAGAATATTAATTTTCTGTGTTCCTTGATTAGTTTCATATATGTTTTCCTTACAATGGAATCACATTACAAAGACCACCCAAAAACGCAACTCAATATGGAATGATGAGTGAGGTCACCTTTACGTAAGGGTCAGGTTGTTCCAAACAGACTGTTTAGAGCATCATGTCTTTAAATCATTGATTTCTCTCAATTGTACTCAGCATGGATTGAGTCTCACAGTATCCATAACAGATTATGGTTGGCAGTTTGCCAGTTTACTCACGGAAGGCTAGCGATACATCATAAACGGGTCTTCTATTCCAAGGAGAAATCGTTTACACCTTATAACACTGCCAGAGACCACAATACACTGGTCTTTCACAATAGAAAAGAGCAGTTTCAGTTAACACATATAATGTTGGTTCTCTCCTGAGAGCCATGCTTAGGACACATGACATATAAGTTACAATTTGGTTTTTTTTTTTTGGGGGGGGGGGGGGGGGGGGTGGGTGGGGGTGCATGGAGTGGGAAGGGGGGGGAGGGGGTGGGCGGGACGGGAGATGGGACGGGGGTGGGGGGGTGGGAGCGGGTGGCGGGGATGGGGGGGTGTGAGGGGGAGGGGGGTGGGGGAGGGTGGGGGTTTGGAGGGGGGGAGATGGAGGGGGGGCAGGGGTGGGGGGGGGGTCGGGGTGGGTGGGGGGGGGGGCATTGTGGGGGGGTGGGGGGGACAACGGGGGGTGGAGGGATTGGAGAGGCGGGGGGTTGGTGGTAGGGGGGTGGGTGGTTTAGAGGCCGGGGGGCGGGGGGGAGGAGGTGGGTAGGGGCGCTGGGGTTGGTAGGGGGATTGGGGGTCTTTTTTTATTTTTTTATTTCTTTATTTTTTTGTTGTCATTGTTTTGTTTTTTTCTTGTTATACTTTTTGTTTCTTTTTTTTTCTGCTTCGTATCTCTTTTTTTTTTTTTTTGGGGGGGGGGGGGGGGTTCAAATGAGATGTAAAAATGGAATTGTGTCATGGTCAGCATTGAATGTACAATGTACCAGAAATTTTACCAAACTCGCAAAAAGCCTGAATTTTTCTCTAAATTTATTCCATTCTACTTTATCTTATGGCATCTGCTGTCAGTAAAATATTCTTTTTTCTAAAAAAAAACCCCCAAAATCCGATAAATAGCCAAATACATGTACCTAAATACTTGTGTTATTAAACAAACATAAGTACACACAAGATGAGTAGACAAGTTTGCCTGAAATACTACAGACAACCGTAAAGGGGAACAAATTTTGTATTTCTGGTCGAATGCTCATAGATTTTGTGATTTCAGATCAATTTCATGCACAGTTGTACATCTTGATTGGTTCATTTTCTGACAAAATTCAGGACTCAGGTACATAGAAAAGGGAACACAAAAATAATAAAAGGTTCACAATTTAAAAGTCATCCGATTTATCAAGCTTTTGATCATAAAACTAACTGATAATTACTTCCACTTACATTGGATATTTTTACCGAAGTAATCCATCATCATCTTCAGTATGATGGGCAATTGATCGTCTGTCATCTGAGATGTCATTTAGATTCTATGTAGATTTCATGCTCTTTACCTCAAATTACCAACCTGTAATGAGTCCATTTGCTCTCAGACCTCCTACCAATATGTGAATATTTTAGTTTAAATATATACCATGTATTGGGGATATGTAAAATAAGAGAAATGTGACCTTTATATCACATCCACCGAAGAGCTCCGCAATGTAATATTATACCAGCCACCATTATCCGGAGACTTAAATATGTCCAAATATCGTTGTTTTATTCAAATTATGGATGATTGAAAAGTGGCGTCAATCTTTTATGGCAGTTGACCTGATAAATTCTGGTTCAAATTACTGTGAAAATTTAACAGGTAAAAAGCAGAAAATGGAAATCTCTTTTGCTGCATGTTTAACCTCCGACCTTGGTTTAAGTAGGTTTTGTGTTGACCGTATCACAAATGACCTGAAATTACAGTATGTCCTTAAAGTTATTTCTGCCTTATTTAGATATCTCTTGGCAGTATAATGCTTTATTGCTTATGTTACCATAGCAACAGAGTATGGTGTGGCAGTTGCCAGCTCAGACACGTGAGTTTCTTCTGAGTACTCTGTTTTCCTCCAACAATAAGGAGCCCTCACACCAAAATCACCAAAAACAAGAGACATTAATATAAGTTGTACAACTTGTTTGTTAATTATGGTAAATTAAATAGAATTAAATTTTATTGAAAAAATTATAAGCATACACGTTTATGTTCTAGATATAGCTACCTGTTCATAATAAATATTCTGGATATCAAAGTTATTAGAAAACTACTTGTTTTTTATTTTCTTGATATCAAGGATGTAAGAAACTACCTGTTTAGCATCTTCCAGATATCTTACTATGTAATTTTAGAATTAGCTTTCCTATGGTAATCCACATTTCATATGTATCAGAAACTACATATTTAGGATGTCCCAAATATCAAATGTCATAGAAACTGCATTTTTAGGATGTTCCTGATATCAAAACCTTGGACATTACACGTTCAGGAATTCTGGATGTTTCAGATATCATACACTTAAGGAACTACATGTTTAGGATGTTCCAGAGAACTACTTGTACATTTTTAGGATGTTCCAGATATCAGGCACGAATGAAACTGCATTGATCATGATCTTCATGAATGTATGATGTCCATGATATCATAGATGTAAAAACAACTTATCTTTGTCATTTATGGATATCAGTATATGTTAGAAATACCAGTGCTTGTTTGTGAAGGGCCTCTGTGGTGTCGAGTGGTTGGAGCTACATGTTTTGAACCATGAAGTCTCTTACTTCTGGTCAGCACAAGTTTGAGTCCCACTGGAACCTATGCTGATTTTTGTGATATAGTTTGCCTGCCAGTTTACATGCGGTAGGCCTGTGGTCTCTTCCTAGGTTCATTGTTACCGGACTTTCTCCTCCACATTAAAAACTGGCAGCCACCATATACATTGTAACTGAAAAATTGTCTAGCAAGATCAAAGATCAAAATCAAATCAAGCCTGTTTGTGATGTTTAAGATATCATAGATGCAAGAGAACCAAATATTATGTGTTTCTGTAAAGCAAAGGACAAAAATCTTAGGATTTAGGTCATAAACCAGTACAAACAAAATATGAAACTATTACAAACACAAAATTTACAAACAACATGCAGGGCTATCTCGCAGATATTAATTTAAATGATCTTGTTTTCATGTTGTTTGAATTATATGTACTTACAAACTTGAGAAAAACTTTTGACTTGGGGCTTTCAAAATATAATCTAAGAGATAAATGGAAAATAAATCATATTTCTGTAGTCTAGTTATGCAAGATAAACAGAGAGAAAAGATAAGAAATATTTCTTTTTATAATTGATCGACTGGAATAAGCAGAACGGTACCACTTCCAATGATAAACAGTATTTCGGCAGACATTGTGTGGGATATGTATGTATTAACTTTCAGTTAACTTATCTATTTGCTATTATTTTTCTTTTTTGTTATTGATTCCTGGGGATTTCTTATCATTAGAATGTACATAAATACTTTCCCTTCTGAATAGGACCAGAAATAGCATGGCGAAATATGTGAAAATTGAATAAGAACCAGACTACGAAATCGTTAACATTTTTATTTTATCTTTATTGTTGTTTTTTTTAGATCGTCTTAGATCACATAATGAATGAAAAATTATCAAAGATCTGAATTTTTATTTTTTTTTTATTTTTGATTTTTTCTTAATTTTAGTGGTGTTTGTCGGTATCCTGATCTTAGCTATCTTCGTTTTTCGTGACTTTGTTTACAAGTCTCATTTTATGGATGTTAAAGTTATATTTTATTACATGAACACAAGAGCTGATCACTGGATGATAACCCTTCCATACAGCTGTTCTAAACAGCAGTAAATCGGTTAATTGAAGAAGCATACAGAGAGACTCTGACGTAGAAGAATCAAGCTCCGTTTTTTTTTTGTCCCATTTTCACAAAACACTTGAGGCATCTCAGGAATTCTGAAATCATAGTTCAAAATTCTTGTAGTTTCAGTCTGGTGCAGAGGGACCTATGATTGTACTGTATGATACATGTATACACATGTACATAATAATCTCTATTCTGACATGTTTATCATTTGTCTTGTAGGTCATGCTACCCAGCAAGCATTTTTGTTTTTTTGCTTCCATTATTGTTTATTTAAAAGTACTTACCGTGTGCAACCCATTAAGTGACCCATTAAGTGCCCGGGGCACTACAAAAATCAGTGAAAAGGAGTGGGCGCTTAATGGGAGCCATTAATAGCCAAATTGTTAATCTTTTATAAGACACAGTGGTAAAGTTGTTGTACTTGTGGTTATTACAGAGGGCACCTGTCAACATAATTCCGTTGATTGTGGGCTACAGATAAACTGTTGCTTACAGTTTTTCAGGTCCACAGCTCCTTGTCAACCAGCTAGAAAAGATTCTCGATCTTATGTCAAAAAAAAAAAAAAAAAAGGCGGGGGGGGGGGGGGGGGGGGGGGGGGGGGGGGGGTGTTGGGCACTTATATTGATATGAGTGCTTAATTGGTCGATTAAGGTATTCAAATATACAAATGACATGAGTAGGATGTGATCAAATAAAGTGAATAATTGCAGTGTTCCTGTATTTCTACCAAGGCAAAACCCCCATGCTTTCTTTTTTGCTCTTCTGTAAGCTACATGTAAATATAAGCTAGAAAATATGAACTTGTGTTAACTCACCAACCCCTGTGGTCATATTTACACTCACCCAGATCAATGAGTAGCATGGTCTACTGTCAATTTTAGGAGTGAACAAGTTCATATTGCATTAAAATAATTATAAAAATTTTGATTCTAAATCATGCTCTTCTAATTTCTGCAGACTTTCCAACCTTGAACAATTTTCATGAGGGAGATTTTTCAATCTCATGGGAGAATTCTAAATTTTAGTGAGAAATAATAGGAAAATTCAAAATTTTCATGGGGAAAATATGCATTTTTCTTGACAAAATTATCAAAATATTACATAAAAAATAGGGAATCTCCCTATTTGTTGGGGGACTTGGGAAGTATAGTTCTGACAGTGGACCTAATCAATTTTTGAAATGGGGAGGTCCAAATGTGACCTCCAGGATTTCATAAGTTAACTCAACAACCCTTGAAAAACAATGGACTCTTCTGTAAATCAATGCCAGACCAGTCCAAATGTGTCTTTAGGGGTGAATGAGTTAAAGAAGATTCATTTTGTATTCATGAATACCTGACATTTTCATGGCTGAATAGATGAAAATTTTCACATTTTAAGTTTCTGTTCTATATTTGGATGACTAATAATTTGCCCTAATTCCAACAATAACATTCATCATTTTTATCTTTTTGTCAGAACAAAAAAAAAAAAAAAAAAACAATACAAATGGAGATTTTTTAGATTAATTTGTTTTGTGATGTACATTTTGTATTGGCTAGTGCTGATGTCAATTGTTCCATAACAGGTGCTTGCCATTAGTCCTGTGTATATAAATATTTTTTTTTTTTTTTTTTTTTTTTTTTTGAATGTGGCAAGTTTCACAAAAGAAACAATGTATACTGATGCTTATAGGAATAAAGATAAAAACCCAATCTTGTTTGGGATCCAATGATTTTTATAGATAAGTAAGACATAGTTATACCCTGGTGATTGATAAATTCTAGCTTTCTGTTTTGGGGGTTTTTTTTCTTCTTTTTTTCATAAATGGTGGTCTGTACATCAGTGGAATTTTCATACAAAAGAAAATGAGAGATTAATGACTTTTTTGTGGAAAAGCTATACATTTCTTTTTCCCTAAAGAATCAAATAGATCCATTAAATATACTGAAAGTTAAACTTTATAGTCTTCAGAATATAAGTGGGTATCGTGTTGAACCAAGCTCAGCCAAGGTGAATGGTCTGATTGAATGACGTATACATGATTAATTGCCACCTGTGAATTCTTTAAATATTTCAATTCTTTCAGGAAACAAAACTACATTGATGACTCTTTTTTCCTTTAATTGAAATTTTTGAAATTCTGCCTAATGACATTCAATTAATAATGAAACGGAAATTTTGGGAGGAAATATTGAATATGACTCATATGCCTGAAATAGAGGATTAAACATAATGAACTGATCACATGTAGTTAATGATAGTGGTTGAATTGTTTTTCCCGAACTTTTATTAATCGTAAAGTACATGTGCAGTAGAACTTCAGTGAGTCAAATTTCTCAATGTTCAAACTATTGTTTAACTCCCAATTAACTTTGTTATTTAACACTACTTACAGGTATAAACAATTTATGAATCAAATTTCTTGATGTTTTGAATAAATTTCTGTGCCCCTTTCTATAAAAATAGAACATCAAAAATTCCTACAAATAGTTTAAAGTCAAAATTTACATGTGTATGAAATCTCCCCATGGCAATTCTTCTCCTTTACATTAATTTTAAGAAAATTAATTTAATTTTAGCACAAATAATTAAATATCATGACTGTGTATGTCTTATATGGTTTCAAAGCAGTCATAATTATACACCTTATGGATCCTCTGAAACTAAAAATTGTATGATACCCTGTTACATGTACCATCCATGAGTCGAAGTCCCGATTTTGATTTTTCCAGGTGGTCTCTTAAACTTAAACTCCTTTTACTGTACAGTTAACATTAAATATAACAACTTTCTTAGGGACACAAGAAAACTGGTCTTTATAGGGAGGTGGTCTTTATATAGAGGTTGATTTGTACTCAAATGGTCTTTGTGACCAGGTGGTCTTTATACACAGGTAGTCGCTTTAGCAGGTTTTACTGCATATCAAATTGACTTCAGGATAATTAAAATTATGAATTTACTGTAAAGAAAATAACCTTATTGCGATTTCTACATGTAATTTGATTCCGCGTTTACTGTAAAGGAAGAGTTCATTTGTGGTTGTTAGTGTTCACTGTATTCAAATCTGTGAATTTAACTCATCCACCCCTGAAAAACAATGGACTATTCTATAAATCAATGACTCAGACTAGTCCAGATGTGTCATACTCTTTAGGGGTAAATTGGTTAAGAAACAATGAATAAGTTTTTAATAAAATTATAAATATATATATATATATATATATATATATATATATATATATATATATATATATATATATATATATATATATACATGTATATAAATATGCAGTACCGTATAAGTGAAAATTTTAGCAAGACACAAATTTAGGATTTCGTCCTAAAAATATGGTATATAATTTTAGCAAGAAGTAATTTTAGTGATTTTATGATTTTAATAAGATAACCTTTTCCATCAATGAGGAATGAATTGTTAGTATTGTACAATTTTATTAATCTCAACAACCTGGCTAATAATGCCAAAATGCAAAATTAAATACTCGATAAAATGTCTGCTTATACAGTATATTGTAGACTGCCTTTCCAGGACCTGGTGTTACATTCATGCTATTCCTGATTCATGAATTATTTTAAATAGTAAATAAAAACATGATTGTGCAAGAAGAGAGAAAAACATGAAAATTACTGTACCAGGAATTAAACATATTTACAGTAAGAAACAAGGGTAACAAACTGACTTCCCTGACCCTTTGGTGTGAAGTAGGGGGTGTGTCACTTACAAGCCTATGTCATACCTGAGTTGTTTATTGATGGAGTAGGGCAAGTGTGGTTATATGATTAGATTATCAAACTTTAAACCATGAAGTCTCTCACCTCTAGGCAGGGTGTGTTTGAGATTCACTTGAGGCAGGTTGGCAGTCTCTTCATAGGTACAATGTAACCTGGTTCTCTCCTCCACAGTTTAAAAATACTGACTACCACCATAATACTGAAAAATTGTCAAGTGTCATATAAAAGACCAATAAATTAATCTAAACAAACAATTTATTTAACCCATGTTCCCCTTAAGGCACATTTGGACTGGTCTAAGTCATTGATTTAGAGAAGAGTCAATTGTTTTCCAGGGGTTGATGAAATAAGGTATGGTGTTATATTTACTGTACTTTTTTTAAGATTTATATAATTGATATATCTCATTTTCGTTGTTTTTCCAGGTACAAAGCTGTCTACAAGATCGAGAGCTCCAGATTTTCATGTCAAACTAAAGAGGCTGGCAAAAAATGGGCAAACGCTTTTCAACCAGGCAACACAGTTTGTGTACAATGTGATCCTGCAGCCATGAGTACGGAGTATGGAACACGTTGTATTGGGCACGGCGTTTACAATGAAATCACACGGTGGAAAGCTGTTCATGTACCTTACTGCAATGGCAAATGGACAATGATTCAGAAGCACCAACCAGGAGCATGCACCCAAGATGATGGCACCGATTTCATCTTCATCTGAAGTGTCCCGTTTCTATAGGGATCATTTTCCTTGAAAACTCTTGTTTTGAAAGTGACATTTTGGGAAATTTTATCATAAAATCTGATACAACATAATAGCTGAATGTGACATGAAAATTCTTTTCATTCATAATAGCACCAATCCTGCCATTTATATGAAATGTACAGTATTTTATCGTCAGTCGCGATCATCTTCCGATCAAGCTTATAATGTAAATATTTCGACAGGTATAAGCAGAAAATCTCACATAGAAATAGCAACGTAAATGCATAAATTAATCACAATACAAGTATGACATGTTTTTCCAGAGGATTTCTTATCTACATGCATTCTTGCTTTATTTTTTCTCTCTTCATATGAAAATCGTTTAAACATATTCTGGTTTTAGAAAATCTCATTCATGTTCATTTTGGTTTTGATTTCGGCAGCTGGAAGTTAAGATTGATATCAGTTTTAGTGCTAAAAAATGGATACTAAAACAGTAAAAAGCTATGGCAACAAATTCGATATTTTTTGTTGAAAATTTCTTATAGAGGAAATGAACGTATCGATTCATGGCCAGTAAGTTATCTCAAGTCCTCGTATACAATAAATGGATGATTAATTGATATTTGAAGTGACCTTTTGAAAGAATTCTGCATGAATTACAGATGACTATCTGCAGAAATATTTTCGTGAAGCAAATTTTGTGAATATTTTCATGTTGAATAATTCACTCTTTGATGAATTGTAGTTAAAATGAATGACTGGAAAAAAGTATTGTATATCACAATTTAGTCATAAATCACAGTTTGAAAGAAATGATAAACATTTATTTGTAATTCTGTTCATACTGACATGTACATGTGAAGTAATTATTATGCTTTAACTGAGAATTAATGTCAGAATTACTTTTAGCGCCAATGCTTTTTTACTTTGAGTTTGTATTTCTTCAAAAGGAAAACTACAATACAAAACTTTTCATCCATTTTTTAAGTAATTTCAACAGCATTTCTGTAATAAAAACAATTTCATATATTTTTTACATATCGTCACAAAAAATACTCAGTAATTATTGTACTCTTAATACCCTCATGATGGGCTTGCCTCCTTGTCAGCTTTGACAGTGACCTTTTTATAGGTCAAGTTGCTGAAATGAATTTTGATGTTAGTCATATTGATGGAGGAATGAATGATTGTTTTTTTGTAAATGATAACTTTCATTTTGGTGAAGTTTTGGACGGTTAAAGCAATTATTAGCCAAAGTACCTCAACAAACAAAACAAAAACTGATTTAATGGTGCTGTCACTTGTTTGGCAATTGATTACCTTAGTTACAGGTATTTTGATTGGCCAAGATTAAAATCATGTGATTTGTCACATGATGCCTACTTTGCATACTCAGCTGCATATAGACATGTATAGATTCAATAATTGAAATATTATCTAGGCTAAATAATTAGATAGGAAAGGACAGTGCATCTGAAATCAAAATAAATCAAATTGTAAAATAATGTCATTTGAAAAAAAAAATGTGAACTTGACTTATTTGTGTGGCTTATTTCATGGTGTCTGAAAAACTGTTAGTATCTCTGTAAATAAATCTTGTGTAGTTTAATGTCTGTTTCATGTTTCTGTGTCTGTATAATATCTAGAGCATACTCGTCAGATGCAATTATGATGATGCTGAAAAGAAACTCTTGGTTAATAAATGTTTATGCCTCATTTAACTCTTACAGCACTACAGACACATTTGGACTGGTCTAAGTCATTGACTTACAGCAGAATCCATTGTTTTTTAGGGGTTTATGAGTTAAAAAGCTCGATACATGTATACATACCCTGTACACTATAGGTCAGGCGAGGTCAACGTACTTCTTTATCTCATTAGATCAGGAAGCAAACACAGCATTTTTCAACAGCTCTGTTGAAATTTGGTAACTGGTTCATACTGTAAAAGTCTTCTTCAATAAAGTATCAGTCAAGGTCAAGGTCAACTTCAGGTCATTGCCATAATTGCATTTGAAGAGTGAGTTTGTTTCTCTGTATTGCTTTATAATGGCTGTTATGCAAATGTATATATTATATATATTTACTACTAGTACGTAGTTTTATTACTCAGTATAAATGTATGCTACAATTTCTGTACATGCATATGTATGTAATATTTAAACCTAATGATATGAAGGTCAGTAGGGGGAATATGCCAAATTTTATGAATAAGCCTGTATATAAAGGGCACTTGCTAATTCTGGACACATGAATTCACAATTTTTATTTGATAATTTTTTTACTCTCAGTTTTCATATTCAAATAATTCATATGTAGACAAAAAATTTTATCTCAAAACATTTTGTTACATATTCTGAATTTTTAACAAGATATCCTCTCTTTTCTGTTCTTATTATTACCAACTATTTTATCATCAAATATTGATTTTGATATTTGTTTTAGAATTCTTGGATGTATGATATAACACACTTTACCTACATCAGTATGGCCTAGCAATCAGGAAGAGTGGTCTAGTAAAATTATATACAAGCTACTTAAATTTAAAAGAACCATCTTTAAAGGTACTGAACATACATACAAAGGATGGAAATCCAAATTTCAGAAATCCTTCCATAATTTTTACTTTTTATTTACATTTTTCCTTCATTCTGATACACATGCTCTCATTCACCCCATCACAGGCTGTCACCCACTTATTGTGGTGACAAAGCAAGGCACCTCCCATGAAGGCAAAATATACTGTTTTATGAAATTTCAAAAACAAGTGAAAATTTCAAATTTTTCATTTATGTACAACTTTATCTATAGTATCTGCCATTTCAAGTCTTTCATTTAATCTACAACAGTGTCCCACAAACGCACTTATTTATAGCAGTAAGACATATGCATACGTACATATATTTATATAATTATATATATATATATATAAAATCTCCGATATTATCGTGTTGTTAGCATCACTCTTCCTTGCTACAATGTAATTTCTTAGTTTTATAAAACTGTATACATGTTATTATTTTATATGAGCTTTAACCCTTCCAACCCTACATACCATAATGGACTGGTCCTAAACAGTAGAAAAGAGCATATTACTCAGATATCCAGGGTTGAAAGGGTTAATATGAAAAAAAAAAAACATCTTGATCATTCTCGTATCTTTTGACATATTAATTTGGTGGCATTTTGGCTTCTCATTTTTCAAGTACATTGTGTATTTATAATTATGATTAGGTGTATCATTATTACTGTTATTATAAGAATTATATTGCGGTAGATTTCAATATTCATTATTTTGAACAAAAGGAACAGGTCACGATGACTTAATAATGAAAATGTTATTTTTTTCAATAAAAACACAAAAGAACGGAATTTCCCATTGATGTTTCATGATTAAATTGTATGTATTGGCAATACTCTTTTAATAGTGTATGTGGAATTTTTAATATCGTAATAAAATTTTTCTAACCCAAAATTCAAGAGTTTGATATTTTTGTAAAATAACTTGTTCATCTTGATAATGGCATAGCTATTTTGCTCAGTTTTACTGAAGGTGTTTCAACAAGATCAAAAACTTGAGAAAGCTAAGTTTTCTATAGACGTACCTTATTATCTTCCATCTAACTGGAGCTATTCTCATTAATTATCATATGTTTTTTCCTCCGTATAAGAAGCCACTTATAAAGCTTTATATTTCCCTGGTATCACATGGATATCTAAAACCGTGTTTGATGTCAACGTTCTGCAAATTTTGAAATATTATGTTACAACAATGTACCTGTTTGATAGCAGTTGTAAGGTCGTCTTTTCCTTTAGTGACAAGGATTTGTTCCTTACTTATTTCATTTATTTTTAATGCGTACTCGCAGCGGTGTGACCAGTCAACAGGGGATGCTAACTCCTCTGTGGCACCTGATCCCACCATCTGGATTTCCAGAGATCCGTGTCTGTCATTTATTCAGCATTTTTGTATATGCATCCTGGGCATCCTGAAGATTTATACTTTCCAATCTGAGATTTTTATACGTAGTTGTATTTCATAGAGTATATATGGTCTACAAGAATTAAACATTTCTAGGAATGTAATTCTGAATTTGGACGGAGAATGATACAGATTCATGGAAAGTGACACCTCCAGGAAACAATTAGTTACTCTGGCGACATCTATGTTATTGTATAATTTTCGTTGTTGATCGCTTGAAATTGTCAATAAGAAACGATATGGGAATCTTGTTAAACAATATATAAAGTCCCCTACCCAAGAATGTTATATAGTATTCTGAAGCTCGAGCATATACAGTGACTCCCTTTCGCCATCCAGATCTAAAACTGACTAACTGATGACATTTTCACTGAATTCAAGTGATTTCTATGGAACATTTGCGACGGTTGTTGCATGCTAACAGGTGACGCTGACGCCTTCCGGACATTTGATCCCAACCCGTTTGGGATTCGCAATTGTTTTTCATGTCGAGATCGATATTATAGCCACTCTGTTGTATTCTAATGGACTTGGGAGTTTTTCGAATATCCACTCTTACTTCTTCATTTTACATTGGTGTTCAGAGTTACGGGACTGAAAATATTGTAATAAATGTTCGTGATGGATCCAAGATTGAACGCCAAGTGATTGATTAGATTATCAAGTGCATAAAGTTCAAACTGTAAGCGTCCATGTTTAAAGTGGTTCGTACTGGCGGTGTACAAGAGTTTGGACGAAACATTTATTCAAGAGTTCACAATCTATATACATGTAGTTGTAATTTCCAAATACTTAACTGCCGAACTGACATTTGACATTTTCATTTTTCCCTACATAGATTATAATACTTTTTGTTAGCTCTTTGTAAAGGGTATATTTTTTAATTGTCAAAGACACTTGTGCTGAAAACCGCCTTGCCGCTCTATATAACAGACCAAATATAGGTCAAGTACCAAAATAAAGGTTTGATTAGGGGAATAAACTATAAATAACTGTTTTTCATAGTAACCATAGTAACAATGATCAGTAAACAGTGTTTAATTGCTATACCTTGATCAGTAACTGCTGTCTTGCATATATCAACAGAGACAAATATAATGGTGAATGGTAGTATGCACATAAAATAATAAAATAACACATTTAAATGAGTCAATCACGTAACTATGACAACATTTTCTAAATAATACATCATAATGTACCCATCTTAAAATTATTTTAAAAGTTTTGTTCATTTCATTACCGTTTTATGCTAGTATGCAAAATAATTTTAGTTATACATGTGATGTGATGGTAATGTTTTAACATGGAAGATTAAAGCTGAGCATAGTCCCAAAACAGATAGGGGTATCGGACAAGGTCATATACTAAACCTGAATGTATATATTGTGAAATCCGTCAACGAGTAACCACTGTGAGGAAATCAATAAAAAAACAAAACAGGATGCTACAACAAACAGAAATGTAATTTCTTTCATGTTCTCACATTTTGAGAACCCATTTTTTTTGGAAAAAAACCCTAGTACATCAAAACGTGAGAACAGTGTTTTGCTGAAAAAAAATGAACCTTAATTTGCAAAATGTATGATTTATTTATCGTTTGCGATAGTAACAAAGGGTAAGATGGATACCTGAGACGATACTACAAAAAGCGCACTACAGTATGTGGTGTTTGTGAGAGGTAATGTAGGCCGGTATTGTGGTGAGGTCAATGTAGAAGTCCATGGGAGCTGCTGTTCGTGTATACATATGGAAAACAGAGAACAAAATAATATAGGGAAACACAATTACATACTTAGAAGACAGTGTCCAAAATCGTTCCTTGTTACATACGTAGGCCTACATGTAAATGTAATGTGTGTGTGTGTGTGTGTGTGTGTGTGGGCCTACATGTATAAGGTGTGTGCCTACATGTAAATGTAAAAGGTGTGTGTGTGTGTGTGTGCCTACATGTAAATATATAAGGTGTGTGTGTTGTCGTTTTTTCGGACACCCGAAATTATGGTTACTGATAATGATTGTTAGAAAAACATATTTTCTTTTCAAAGCCACCAAATAACGTACTATCTACAATTGCGCTACATCCAATATCCTAAATGTTTTGGATATTAACTACCAAATGTATTTTAAAAGCCTACTGAGAGCATTATTGATAAATGTGCAACGCTTACCATGGTTAAATTCTCTAATAGACACTTTTAAGGCGGTGTATGAAAACTTTCCGTGATAAATATCAATAATATTTAGAATTTGATAAATCGATTAGATTACCCTTGTAACCTGAAACGGGACAGATCCCGCATGACAGGTGTGATTCAAACAATTCTCTGCTCTCATCGGAGTTGCCAAGGGATCATTCTGTTTGTAATGGATATTAACAGACAAATGTAAAAGTTGCATGTACTGGTACTTTTTACTTGAACCTGGTCTTGGCATCAAGCTCAGAGCGAGAGATCAACGCGTGCGAAAGATCAAACAAGCATATCTTGATTTGAAATTTTCGTGCACACTGCATTTGCTTACAAGAACCCACTAAAGAGTTATTTTTGTTATCAAACAGATCGTGTTCAAGCGACATTTCACATTAAGCTGATACATAATTAGGGTTTTAGATGTATTGTGATTTATTAATATCAAATGTTCTGATGAAATATCTTTGAATCTCTTCATTACACGGTCTTGAGAGTAAAGAAAAAAGATCATAATTTTATGAATGAGCTAAACACCTGTAAGGTAGGTTAATTAGAACATTTATTAATGATTTATAGCTCCGTTCAGGTTTGCAAGGTTTATTCAATCGACTTGTTTCCATTTATATTAAATCAAACAGCAATCCAATGACAGAAGTAGCAGATGTTTGATACGATTGTTTCGAGAATCGTGACATAATGACCCGCATAGCACGACACACGACAAAAGTGCAATGTTGCGCAATGTCATGTGTTTTGTGTATGTCGTTAAAGGATTTTGACTTTTGAATAGTGTTAAACACCAAACTCAACAATTTTTTCAGTTATATGGTGGAGGCTAGTTTTTATTGGTGGAGGAGAGAACCCGGTTACAATGTGCCCGGGAAGAGACCACCGGCCCTCCGCATGTATCGTTAAAGGAAAAATAAAGTATAATTCTTCCAAATATGATCTTATGAACAAGAAAGAATTGAAAACAAGATCAATATGTCTATAGCGATAAGATCAATATGTCTATAGCGATAATATTAATATGTCTATAGCGAAACATATAAATCGTATTTAATATCGTAATTACATAAAATATCCGCATTCATTTCAGCAGTGAAAATCTTAATGAAATCCGATAAAAAATGGCTTCACAATATTGTTTTTTGAAAAAAACATAAAACTTCGGCAAGTGGCTATATCTATATTTTCATAAAATTTGTCCCTATCAGTCTGTGTATTACACAAAAATTTCCATTGAACACAGACATTAATTATGGACAAATTGTACTTTAACGTTTTAAAAGGACATATGATATTAACATTCTTTAAAGAATCCCACGATCTTGCAAAATTATACCATATAACTTCAACTTCAACTGAGAAATATCAACAGGGTTCACACTTCGTATCCATTGTAATGCCGAATAAGATTTACACTTGTTCATGAAAGCTTTGTGTTGTAATTCCCAGCATATATCTATGCATATATAGACGATTCAAAATTAAAGAAAAACTAATTTCTGAGTAATGTTTTATACTTTGGTATCTGAGATTTTTTTTTATATCTTTAGAATGAATTCCTGAAATTAGAAAAATTCTGAAACTTTACACAACATATTTAAAACGTTCACAACAAACCTTTTACAATGTTCGAACCTTCTCTGATCTGATTCTGTGAGACAAATTACCAGTTAACTTGTGGGAGATCGATGGTCTCTTCCCCAGGTACATTGCAACCCGTTTCTCACCTTCACCACTATAAACTGGCCATCACCATATCACTGACAGATTTTTTTAGTATGCCGTTAAACAAAATTCAGTTTCAAACGAAGTGATTAGATATTAATTAGATCTGCCTAACTATGGTATGTACCTGATATTATGCACAGTTTCACTTTTAGATGCTTTTTATAAGAGTTTACAAAGGTTGTTTATACTAGTACCCGATGTCTTATAGCAAAATTCTATCAATTGTTTGTAACAGTATTTTCTGCTATTCCTGCATGAATTCTCATTTTTTATCTTGCATTTTCGAAAATGTCAGATAACAGGGAATAAACCATTAGCAACACGCAATAATAGCACCAGGAGAGCTGTATCTGGACCCTTAATCGAACACGAATTTCCTTAATCATTTCTTGTCGAGGCTTTATAAATATACTCAATATCTCCTAAAAGAGAAGTTTCCACTTTGAAATCAATAGCAATAAATGTCTACTGTATACTTTGATTAAGATAACACATTTCTAAATCACATTGTTAGAGTTTTAGCAGAACATTCTGCCAGCTATTATTTTATTAAGACGAACGTCCAAACGCCAATCACCTAAAATAACAATACAGTTAAAACTATATTATCTCATATAATAATTATGCCCATTATCGAAACATTTTTAGATAAATGTCAAGAACATTCTTAATTCTGCCACGCGCAAATGAAATATTATCTCCAATATTCCAACCTTTTCGAATTACTATCTCGAAACTTCAAATTATTTTCTCGAAATTTCTATCTTGAAATTTCAAAGTATTATCTCGAAATATCACGTTATTATGTCGAAATATCGAGTTATGATCTCGAAATGTCGAGTTACATACTAAATCGTCGATATCCTCATTTTAGTGTGTATTATAACAAATTAAAATTCTCTCTTTCTAGTGGTATTTTGTACCACATTTTCCAGATAATATATGGTGACAGTCAACTTGTAATTGCTGAGAATAAAACATTATTACAGTGTAACCTAACAACTCTGGCGTTCCGCAAGTAAACTATACTTTTGTGAACAAGATAAGATCACGAAAGGTCGAATCCATGCTGACCGGAAGTGGGAGAGATGTCGTAATTTCCAGAGCGATGCTCTAACCAGTCGGCCACGAAATATTCTATAATGATGTTAATCTTATGCTATGCTTTGCCTGCACGGTCAATGCCAGTCAATTTTGCTCTCCTTGTAGGGACTCGTGAACATTTCAAACAAGAATTAAGAAAAAAGTACAATACATAATACAAGTACATATTGACATATATAATACCTGTATATATTGATGATTAAATAGACATAAACAAATAAAGAACAAAATGTGGTTTAATAGATGTATTTTGACCTTGAGTTAAATGATAAAGGTCATTGCTCTTAGATACACTGATAAATTATCCATTAACGATACTTCAATGTTATTACTTTCATTAAATTTAATTTAAAATGTTCTTTACAGAGATAGATGAAAATGCAAACATTAAATAAACCATTTACAACCTCATGCTCGGACTGTAATCTAATAATAAATAAACAATACCGTCCAGCTTAATATATATTTTTTTCTCTTCTGAGATCAGTGAACTGCTTATAAATGGTATGAATTCTCAATTATGATGACTGTATGAGGGCTAAATTCAATGAGGAATTGGGTAATTTGATAATGTCCACAGACGATTGTATTCCCTATTAACTAAGGCATTGACAAAAGACGATTGTTAGTAGTTTTCTATTCATTTTATATACAGGACAATCCAAAGGTATTTCTTGAAAGACATGACATGACGATGTCATTTTAAATATTTCCCACATAAATCATACACACACACACACACACGCACGTATGTACGCATGCGGCCGTGCGTGCGCGTTCTTGTGTGACTTATCAGCATAATTATATCGATATCCCGGTGGATATGAATTGTGCACCGCGGTAGTCTAAGTTCTAATATTTTCATGACACATTCATAAAGTGCAGTTCAGTACTAAACATGTGCTTGAAAGATACAATCCTTGTACAGATGGTTACACACACAACAGAAATACGCAATTTAAACTACACAAATGATACGGATCCGTTTCAAACAGTAATCCCCTATTCAAAACTATCCAGATTTTCATTTGCTAAATTACTACCAAGCGTTGACAATGATGGGAATAATTCAATACGATTGTACGACACATACCTAGGTTATTTACAAATAGAGTTTGGGCGTTGTTGACAACCATAGATTATTGACTCTGCAGTCATTCTCCGCATTTTGTCAGTTTTTTAAAGTGAATTGAATTAAAAATGTGATAGATATTCCTCTTATGGTATGTTTTTGCCGTTCACCTATGTAAATGTATTTGCTGGTGGACCAACACCTTTTTATTGCATTTTATGAGGAGAAACATATTGTATTTTTAAATTGATATTTGCGTTGCTCTATTCGACTGTCGACAAACCTAATCAACTCACAAATTAAAATTTATAATTTGTACGTAAATGTAAAGTATATGTTACCTTGTTTGTACATATTTCATATGTACCAAGGTAGGTCCCGCAGAACTTGGCAGAAGTTGAGTTGGCAGAGTTGGCAGAACTTCACAATACTGTATATCTATCATTTAGTTAGTGAAAATGCAAGAAATCCTCTTTTACCCTTAAATCTAAAACTGCTTCTGTATGTACAAACTTCATGTTGCAAGTTAGGCACCAGTAGAATAATGGGAAGAACTTCGCAATACTGCATATTTATCATTAAGTAATTGAAAATGTGGAAATTTGTCTCATGGTAAATAATCTGATCCTAATTATGTCCAAGCGCTGTAATAAAAAATGAAAAAGCTTTTAATTTTTCGGTTACATATATATTGTTTTTAGATATCGACAAGAAACAAATTTGTATGTTATTAAATTACGTTTCATTTTACTCCTACCCAGGTCTTTATGGCATGTTACAATTCCGATGAGAAACTTCCAAATAGCAGCAATCGAGTGACCTCCGTGGCAAAGTTATTAGAGCATCGCGCTTTAAACCATGAAGTCCTTCACCTCCTGTCAGCGCTGGTTTGAGCCCCCGCTTGAACATAAGCGGGTTTTTGTGAGAACGTTTATTTGTTTATTTGTTTACTTGCGGAAGGCTTGTGGTCTCTTCCGGAGTACATTGTAACATATAACTGAATAATTCAAACAAATAGCAATCGCTGAACATCCGGGTACATAACAACCAGAA
Organism: Atrina japonica; assembly: GCA_030159075.1. Classification (NCBI taxonomy): domain Eukaryota; kingdom Metazoa; phylum Mollusca; class Bivalvia; order Pterioida; family Pinnidae; genus Atrina; species Atrina japonica. The sequence continues at coordinate 214,800 of BROG01000642.1, forward strand.
CGTATGATAACAAGAAAGAAAAACTATTTATGACTTAAAAAATAGTAAAGTGTGGCTGTAATCGTAAAAATCAAATCAAACTTCAGCACTTGCTCCGGCCCATTTAACTACTAAAATTTTTACAGATATAATCTACGTATTTACTTATCTCGGGGATTCTGCAGGTCAATATAAAGCGTCTAGACATATTTTGTCTCGAGACCGAATCTTTATTGCGTTTTTTGTATTATGTGTGAAATTTGTCAAATTGTCAATTTATATACAATGTAGAGACGAGCGTAAAAGGCATTGATGATTTATTTTATGGGGTCCATTACATTAAAAAGAACCTTTTAAAAGAGGGAGAATTAAAACGTGTTAAACATGTATATATGTTTGCATATATATTTTGTTCGTGAAATATGGCGTCTGAAATAAAATACCGCAAGGGTCTTATTATTTGCGAATGAATGTGAATTTTGAAAGTGTTACAGAAAGGTGAACAATAATCATTTGTCAATACAGACATTTGAATACATATTAAAGAATTTGTATGTCATTGAAAAGAAACTTTGCAATTTATTAAACGTTTATTACATCCTATAATATAGGGCGCATGTGATTTATAATTCGATATAATACAAATTATCTATATACATATATCGCAATGCAATATAACAGATATTGGTAACACTTAAGATAAAATGCAGGTATAATTCAACTTTAGATCTCTAATGAGCTTTTTATCAATTTTGTCAAGTTTCAGAAATTTTATCATTGAAGATCTTAGATACCGTTCTGGGCTAAACTAGATGGTGACCCACTTCAAGGTCATTTGTATCATGTTTTACTTTTTTTATTTACCAGGGGTTTTACCAAAAAGTGAGAATTATTATGTTTTAACTTTTTGATAAAATCCCTGGTAAATCAAAAAGGGAGAACATGATTTAGAAAAATTATTGTTAGTGTTGTGTCTGTGTGTGTCTGTGTGTATGTATCTGTGTGTGTGTTGTGTGTGTGTGTTGTGTGTGTGTCTGTGTGTGTGTTGTGTGTCTGTGCGTGTATGTGTGTGTCTGTCTCTGTGTGTGTGTCTGTGTGTGTGTGTGTGTGTGTTGACATTCGTATAGAAGGTCACATAAAGCTAGAGGTAGCTGAACAATTGTATATTCACCCTTGAAATGTTTACAGACGCAGGTCACTGTATTTTAAGTTAGGACACTGTTAGTGAATTTATTAAATAACAAATTAAACAACATGGATATCAAAAGATAATGACCATTAGTGTGTGCGATATTATTGTGAAACTTCAAAGAATGACGAAAATATCGCTTCAAAACACTATCATTTAAATTCGACCAGGACTGTGAACTCGTACCTTCATAATACTTAAGTATACATACTGTAATATTGTGTTTATTTGTTCAGTAATTATGATAATTTACAAAGTTTAAAGTGGAATGCACGGATATAAACCTATGGTAATTAATGTGTTTGCATCTGAAGACCTAGAACTTAGCTATTTTTGGATACTGAAAAGATAAGACTTTTTTAAATCTTCAAATAGGAAAAGTTTTGGCTTTGACTGTAATAGTTTCACAAGTTTTGCAGGTTATATGTGTCATTTTAATTCAGGATGGTCTTTGATTAAGATTTGACAGTTACTCTTTTCCGCATTAGTAAAGTTTTAATCAGGGAAGAAAATTGTCCTTTAATTAGAGGACTTCCTCCTTTTTCAACATTTGGCTGCAATGTTAAATATTTATTTTACCCATTAAACCCCTACAAATGATCCATTTCCTCTTTTTTTCACCATTATGAAATCACATCCGATGTTAATATGAAAATTTAACTGCAGAGTAAAGCATATAACTGGAAAAAAGTGTTACGTTAGGCGTAACATACCCTAAACTGTATGATGGCCAGTGCAGTGGTTACTTTTGAACTGGTAAGGACGACAAACCTGATAAAAACATTGTAAAATGGTATCAGTAATTACAATGATTTCTAGTTTTCGCCTCATACAGTGAAGACTTTGTCTATGTAAGGTATAAACAGTAACGTTTTACTATATGTTAATCCTAAATCTTGTCGTACAATAACACAATGAATTTTGTAACAAACGATCACTTGTATTTTATACTTAAAGTAAAAATGAAGAAGTACCGATGGATATCATAACAGAAACTCCGAGTACATCAGAATACGATAGACTTGATAATACAAACAATGTTTCTCAACATGAATAACAACAGCGAGTGCCAAATTGGGTGGGACCGGGTATCCGGAAGGAGTCATACAAATTCAGTTGCCCAAGAACACGGTGACTTGGTGTACTTTACGTTTTATGTACAATGTTCACCATTCCGTTTCTATTTATTTGACTTTTTATTATTTCCAGTGTCAAATGGTAAAGAAGTAAAATGTAAATAAAAACAAAATGTTTTGATTTATTTCAAATAATCTACATAATATATGGTCTTTATGTATCAATATATGTTCAAAGTAAATATTATAAACATATTACCAAAGTTATAATTTATTAAACGGGTCAAAACTAACTCGAATGATTGCAGCGTCCTCTTCCGGTCAAAGTCTTTCTAATGTAGTGATCGAAGTGAGCGAAATATAACGACTGGATTATTCGGGTTAGATCAAGACAAATGCTCAAGATGATCGTTTCTGTCAATTAGACTTCATCAGTTGAGATCCAGTTTAAAAGAGAAAGGGGTATTACACAAGACCAAATATAAATTTTAATGTATAGCCCAAACTCTCTAAGAGTAACACTGTAAATGGTGACTGTCTTAGCTTATGACGAATTTAGAATTTAAATGGTGTTATCAGTATGATGAGTTTGAATTAATCTGATACCGAAATGCCAGGTACTGGGTTTATGCATTACCCTTGGGGACTCGAACGGTCCACCAGCAGTAATATTAATGACCCAGTAAATCTAGAGAGTGCCGATCCAAAGAACTGTATTTTCATAGTATAAACACGTTTGGGCGTCGAAGTATGTACACAACAGTATTCCAGGTATCAAGTAAAGTGACAGGCTTAATTTTACCCAGGTATGTTATCAGTGATCACATACTGTATCAGTGACTGGTTCCCTATTACAGCTGTCAAGATTTATCAAGTCGGGATCTATTTGTAATATTTACTCATCTAACATTAACCTGGTGATAATGACAACAGCCAAAATCAAAAGGGACCGAGCCAGCATCTGAACAAAGAATCAAACATGGCGAAATGACCACGAGCGACAGCGAACGAGCATGTATTAGAATTTGTAAATTTGTCAATCTTATGTTGTATCCGGTTATTTCAATACCCTTTGTAAAGTATACCCGATGATATTTCAGATGATACATGTACTCTGAAAAGAACTGCCGACATTAATTTGAAATTAAAAAGTAAAGCCGGATACATAATAACATGTTCTTCCACATGGTTAATTTCAGCAATGTAAATTAATATTAACTTTTGTCACTGCCACGGTGACGACAGTGAAATGATATTAAGAAAAAATAATATGTTGAAACTTAATATCAAGACACGATCAAAACGAATACAGATTCAGAAAAGGATGTGCGGTTGCCAGCAGACAATTCATGTACCGACCGAGAACTGAAAGGGGGCATTAGCTGTGTTTGCCAAAAAAGATTATTTTCATTTCAATTTTTTCTACTTTTACTACTTGAACTTGATATACAATAACAAATAAGAGCTATGCACAGGCATAAAAATCTTATATTCCTATGTATTTTGTCAGGTCCAGTTTCGTAATCATATACAAATAGTAAGGTTGTGTTTATCAATTTGGATTTGACTGTGGACTCACGGCGGGTGTGACCGGTCGACTGGGGATGCTTACTACTCCATGGTACCTGATCCCACCTCTTGGTTTCCAGAGGTCCGTCTTTGTCCATTTTTACCAGATTTGTATCTATATCCTGGACATCCTAAAGATTTATACTTTAGTATCTGCGATTTTTTATACTACAAGTGAAAAAGTACAAAACCCCGGTTTCTCAAGCAATGTTCACAACATTTACTGGAATTGAAGAATGAAATAAAAAAATGAAAAATGCCCCTTTAATACATGGAAATGTAAATAATGCAGATATATATATATATATATATATATATATATATATATATATATATATATATATATATATATATATATATATATATAATTATTACAGTATCTTACAACAACAAGAAATATGAAAGTGTATATTAAGGTATCGCAAGATATTAATATATAGGTGTATTGAACGCAACAAACGCTATACAATGTGTGGATGTGTGTTTTGGTCTGTGTGTAACATATGTGTATTCGAAAAAAAAAACCATCGAATGATCGAGGATAACGGTATAATCATAAAATGAGACCAGAATTGCATAAAGAGAAAGATTTTATCTCATTCAAAATTAACTTTTTACACCAAATGAACAAGGTCAAAAGTCATTATCTGCTTGAGTAATTTCACCTTCGGCTCCATTCATCAGATTTTATCAAACTTCGTTGGACTATATATCCGGAACAATCGATCACTTAACGCGACCTTGAACAGACCTCAGTGCGCAAAGGATGTTTTGTCTGTTTTCAAGCTAGAACGCCTATCACATTTGTCGTTTCCATAATATCTTTAGAATCCCGACTTCGAATATTGATTTATGGGACACTTAATTTATCTTTATGTGACTTTGTGTAATATGTACTTTAAATGAGACATCCGGGGTTTTTGAAAAGAAACACTTAAATAAGGTTATGAATGAAATAACGGGATCAGACCCACTGGCGAATCTGTCATTCAGACAAATAAACATTTGTATATACGTATTATTCTGAACGGCAAAATTATGTCTAATTCAAAAATTTGTATTTAAATGATATATCTGAATTGTTTGATATCCTGTATATCTGTTATTTCTGATAACTATGTTCCAAGGACGACTAATATTGGAATTAAAACACAACCACTACCTTATAATTATGTTATTTTATCGTAATCATCGATGTTTCTTCTTCATCATCATCATCATCACTTTCACCACCATCATCATCATCGTCGCTGTCGTCGACATCATCATCATCATCATCACTGTCACCACCCTCACCATCGTCGTCGTCATCATCATCACTTTCACCACCCTCTCCATCGTCGTTGTCGTCATCATCACTTTCACCACCCTCATCATCGTCGTCGTCGTCGTCGGCATCATCATCATGTTTTCATTCACTGATGTGAAAAACATCCATTGAATAGCTTTTACACTTTCATCCTCGATAAAGACGCTGTCGTTTGGGATAAAAAAGAGAAGAGTTCTACAACATTTTCAAAAAATGTCGAATTGGGCGTTTTGGTCGTTTTAATATTAAAATCTATGTAGTTAATGTTCAGGGCGTCAAAACATAAAAGTTGTTGGTCCTATACAAGCTATCAAAGAGCACGCTCTAAAGCGTAGACATAAATTTGTATTAGAAACTTGTTAGTAAAAATTAGACCACGCGTATATTTATTCAGAAAATAATGGCGTAACCATGATACATCGAACATTTTTCTTTTTCATGGAACTCACACCTTAAAACTAGAACTCACACAAAAAAGCGTTAAAAATCAATGAAACCCAAACAACGGATAGCTCGAACAAGCTCTGATAATATCATAAGATCGTCAGTGTTCAAGTAGTTGTAAGTAATAGCCATTCAATTATCTTGGGTAATCATAAGGATCTACTCTAGGGCACGTCGATACCTGACACGACTTATAACACTTCGACCTGGAAAAGGATGGTCTGAAGACATCAGATGAATTAAATGTTTTGATGTTTTGTTTGATTGTTGTTTTACATACCACAAATAATATTCACTTATATGGAGATGTCACCAGCTGTAAGTGAAGTGATGCAAATTTGACCTGCGCTATATACTGATTCAAATGCAGTGGGATTGTTTTACGTGACATTCCTGTCGTGACACGGGTCCTCGGCTCTCATCCGAAAGACCCGTGGCTTTCACTTCATGTGCCGAGCACTTGACGAGCCACTACCATTTTAATATAATGTTTAATATGACCCGATGCCGGGAATCGAACCCGATACAGTCCGCTTGCGAGTCGAACGCTCTAACACTAGACTACCACAAGCGATTAGATGAATTAAATAATTAAATAAATATTTTGAAAAGAAGCTGATAATGATAAACTGGAATAAATACAAATCCATGTATACTTGCTGTAAGGTATACCGAGGCTAGGTCTCTTAAAACAAATATTGTACTGGCTCTGAAACTGTATTATGTTGTAGATTTCAATGGGTTGCAACTGTTTTACTGCAAGTTTTCTGAATCATTATGATGTATGTCAAAGGAAAGGGTATGTTTTATATCGTTGGTCTTACTTTGAAATGTTATAAACATAAAACCAGGGTTACAGTTTTGTAAACAAAATCCTCAATGTGATCAATAGGACTTCATCAGTTAAGCTGGAATTTAAAATAGATGTAGAGAACAGAAACACAGTGGTGTCATACAAGGCCAAAAAATCTAAATATATTCCAAAATCCATCTAAGAGCAACCACTGTTAAAAAAAATTGGCTATCATGTAAACAAAACTATGTTTTAAAAGCATTCTTAAGTTTTTCGTGAACAAAGAAAGCCACGTATATATGTTCTGAAAGTTTTATTGCTATATCTAAAACATCACGTGTACAAATACTTTTTTTCCTCATTATTTTCCAATTTTAAGATTCTGCAAAAAAGATAAGATAATATCTGTCTAATGGTAAACCGTGCATATAATCTATCATGGCTTACTATATCGCCCTTACAGTGTTACTTAAAAACAGAACTGCAGTCTGGAAATATTGTCCAATATGACCACACAGTAAATACTGTTCTATTTAAAAATATTATGAATATAATACCAGTGTTACTGGTGCGGTACCTATTTTCGGACAGTCCCTATTTTTGGACACTTCTCTTTGCATGAACAAGATTTTTCCAGATATTTTTAATACATCGTCTGATTTTAAACATTAGATGAAACATGTTACAAAATTACGATTGAAAATTACACTAAAACACTGTAATCACTCATCTTCCTATAAATTCACTTTTTGTTTCGTATTTTCCACCAAAACATATCAAATTATATTGCATCTAAAGCTAACCTATTGTGATACAAAATTTCAGTTGAACTGAAGATATTCGGTAAAAACCTCGATTTTCGTCCGAGAATAGGTACCGCACCAGTTTAGTTTTACAAAAAGCCAAAACGACAACACAAATGCCCAAATAACCATTTCTGTCAATAAGACTTCATCAGTTGAGTTCGAACTTGAAATAGATGTAGAGTTCTGAAACAAAAACTGGTATCATACAAGGCCAAAAATTTAACCTAAGTGTATTCCTAAATCCGTCTAAGAGTAATCACTTTAAAAAGATTACTTTCTTACGCATGTTATTAACATCATTAGTGATTACGCCGATCTATCACTCGATACAATCTAACTGTCACACTTAGTATTGGATCTATCTCATATACTGTGACACTATTGGGTCTATGTAATATTCGATAAAGATATACTCTGACCTGCATTATTGGGTTATAATGTACCCACAAATGACAACATGATATCCGAAAATATAATCTGGTCAACTTCCCCACCTGATGAGATTGGGTTCTAGTGTTGCTTTCAACGATCGACGGTGGAGTGTTCGTCTCGCAAGTAAGAAGAGTGTATTCGAATATACATACCTTAATGAAATTGCTTATGTATGTAATAGTTATTCAGTAATTGTATTTTAGCCCCCAAATTGGATACAAAATCAAGAATATTAGAAGCTAAAAAAAATAATTGAATATTTCATCAATTTTGCTACTTTTCTGTACCCTTGTGAAAAGTATATGTATAATATTTTCAGTGAATTCAGGGCCCAAAGTTAAATACATTACTGAAGCTTGATTATTGTTTTCTTGATTTCAAGTTGAAAACACAAAAAACACATTTTATTTTTTTTTATGATACAACTGGATATTTTATTTTTTGGATATTTATTTCATATAGTGGTAAATAGTGATGAAAATCAATGTTTATTTGAATCAAACTTAAGAAATATAAAAAAATAGTTTGACTAATACTCAAAGTATGAGTATATAATCTACTATACTCTAGGACTTTTTCATTTTTACGGGGGAAAAGGATAAATTTGATCCATTTTTATGAAAATAAAGGAAAACATAAAACAAATTGTGTTTCCTTTTCACTTGCTTCCTATATTTTCAGAATAAAGTTGAGCTCGAGTATTGAGAAATTATGGTGACTTCTGCCCTGATTTCTAGATAAATGTTTAATTTCAATTTATAATATCTGTTCATGTACATTTATTTTGCTTGAAATTGACAATGGTGTTGAAAAAGGCAGGACCAGGTGTAAAACGTAAAGAAATCCGATGCATGATTATTTAATGAAAAGGCAGGAGCGTGGCTAATATACACTGATCTATTTGACAGTAAGGTTGTTTTATCACCACAGATACTCATTTTAACTGACGTCCTCTCAAATTTATGGTTGTCTTAAATTTTGAAGAATTTTCATTCACTTATCGAGCCGTTGTGTCGTTACATTCATGGCACGGCATATTTTTTCGCGCTCGAATTAATTTGATCCGATGTGAAGTGACGCAACTCACAATGGCGTTTAAGACATTTTAACACTTGTTAATGGATATTATCCTCATGTTGTCACCTTGTTCTAACTATCGTTTAAGATCGCTTAATTTTGATATTTTACGACTTCAGTCACAACTTCTTTCTGGTATAGTTATCAGTCAAACAAACGATTTAATAATGATGTTCGTCTGAGACTTAATCCTCTATATATCAAAGTTACATTTGCCTTCTAATGATACTAAACAGATGTTCACGACGTAGAATATTTTAACATTAAAAGGTGCACTCAATATATAAAGTTAAGTTTTTTTTTAAAAAATTATATTTCTATCATGAAATGGTTTTCCTAATTGAAAGTACCATTCAATACTAGAATACCTAATTTTTCTAAAACTGCATTCCCGTTTACGATACAGTTTATTATATATGTGTTATATTAAGAATTGTTAATTTGGTATTTACAATTTATCTACATGTATAACAAAATATTGTAAATACCAAATGAACCATTTTAAATACAACATACACACTGTATATAATACTACATCTTAAACTGAATTCCATATAGAAAACGTATGCTGAATACAAATTTCAAATTGTAATCAAATTACACGTTAATATTTATCACCAATACACACGATATTCTGTCAAATCCATCTTTAATGTAGTAAAAAAAAATCTCCATGAAAATATAGTGTTCAGTTGAATTTTTTTGGATAAGAAAAGGAACTTTCGACGTTAAGTATTGATAGCGACATCAGCTCATCAAAATTTAATATATTTATATATCCTTTCACAAAAAGTTTGTGTTAATTTGATAGCATTCAATATTACATTGTTAAAGATGTTTTTTTTTCAATAACGAATATTGTTCAACTGAAAGCTTTTTTTTTGTTGCGAAAAGTTCGCGTCCGACATTATATATTGATATTAGTATCAGTTAATATTGCTCTAGAGATGCCGTCTAGTTGTCGTCGTCAGCTTGCCATACGAGTGAAAACCTACATATGTTTATTGCATAAAGGGGCATTTGCTGTGTTTTATCAACAATTTTGTTTTCTTCTTTTACTAATTAGATTGATATAGAATAACAAAAAGAGATATACACAGGCATAAAAATTCTTGTATTCCTATATATTTTGTGAAAATTACTTGAGAAAACCCCGGTTTCACACTTTTTCACTTGCAATTGATTAACTCAATCTTACTATTTGTATATGAATACCACACTGGACTTGACATTATTTTCACAAAGTATATAGAAACATAAGATTTTCATGCCTGTGTATAGCTCTTACTGTCTTACTTTTATACATCAAGTACTAATAGTAGAAAAATCGAAATAATTTGCTGGGGTAAACACAGATAATGCCCCTTAAATACAAAACGATAATTATCGCTTATGGGACAATAAGAATATAAAAATTTCAGATACCAAAGTATAAATCAATAGAATGTCCAGGACATAGATACAAATCCGGTAAAATGGACAAACACGGACCTCTGGAAACCAAGAGGTGGGATCAGGTGCCATGGAGGAGTAAGCATCCCCTGTCGACCGGTCACACCCGCCGTGAGTCCACAGTCAAGTCCAATGAAACAAGTGAGGAGTGTATCCTAGTCACAATTGGTACAGACGTCTCAACAACCGCCAACGAAAAGGCAACTCAACATTTCACTTAGTGAAACAGAGTAGTCGCAAACAAGACTATTATACCGACCGTAAAATTTGCGGAACGTTGACATTAAACGCGGTTTTCGATATCCCTGTGTCAATAATTTGTCAGTGAGTAGTTAACCTCTGTATATGAAATCTTCATATGTTGTGCACGCCCTGGCAAATCGAATCATTTGTGAAATATAAACTCCATATGCGGGTGACTGAGGGATATTACTACTTAAATGTGGAAAATTTACGATGGGAAAGCCGAAATCGTCGCATTTATCGTATAGCTCAGTTGCTAATTTCCCGTCTGTGTTTATATTAAGTAAAATGTCCAAGTATGAAGCGTGTGTGCTTGATTCTGTTGTATCTTTAATTTCTAGTTCGCTGGGATATATCGCATTGACATATGTATGAAAATTGTCATTATTAATTGACAAAACGTCGTCGATATATATAAATGTCACATTAAAGGACACCACTAACTTTTTCTTCTTTTGATTCAGCAGTTTCTGAATGAAGTCTGCTTCGTATGAATAAAGGAACAGTCGGAATGCCAATAAAGGAGCAACATTACAAATTATTGTTCCCAAATTCCAGGAATGTGTAGACAGTTTGTTGAAAGACCACCAATCACTAGTCTCCGAACATTACAAAAGTATAATTGTCTATTGGAATAGTAGTGTAAATTCCAGCATTTTTGTATATCCAAATTTTCAAAAGCTATTTTTAAGTATCCACATCGGTCAAAAATGAAGCTACACTGATACTGGTACCAGGACGGTTTCGTTGACCTGGAACTATCACGATGTCGAAAAGATGTAATTATGACTAAAATGGCTTTTATTTATATATTCAGTTAATATTTCTACTTAAAGTAAGAATTGAATTTGGATTTGACCAAATAAAACATTACTAATACTCTATTAAAGAAACAACCGCTGACCATCTGAACACTCTATTGGGATAAGTCGTCAAATTTTATCTAGATACTAAAATAACCTGCCACTTAAAAGTGCGCAGCCTTGTTGGCATGGAATGCGTTTTACACAGGAGCACTCAATTTAATATTTGATAATTGACATCTCACGAATACGTAACTTGACCTTTCACATCTCACGAACATCTAATTTGAACTTGGACATCTCAAAAACACTTTATCTAAGTTTTGACATCGCATGTACACCTGATCTCACCTTTGGCTTGGCAGATATCCATGTGTGTGTTCTACGCCTAACTTTTATAGTTTATTACATACATGTATATTCAATCGTTCTTTATACTGTAAAAACCAACTAAATGCCAAATATCAACGATAGCGAGAACCTTTTCAAATATACAAAAAATATAGGCAGTCTAACGCGGATAATGTTTTTAACATTGATATGTTTGTATCAACAATCAGCACAGCAAATTGTTCTTTGAATTACCGCATTATCTGTTTTTATTGTTTTCGTTAAATTCCCGGTTTTACGGTATTTCAGTTCAATGTACTTATTATTCACTTCAAATTTCTTTTTTTTTTTTTTCAAATATCCAGAGGTATAAATACAATAAAAATTTCAATTTATACAAAATTAAAATTGATAAGGTCAAAATTGAATTAGTCGTATTGCGATATTTCAATGAATTCATATTCCTCCCATACATATGCTTCATTTCTGTGATAATGAATTGGGGTTATATATAAAAATATAAAATGTAAATAAAATAAAAGCAAAATTAATGATAAAAACGAAACTTCAGCAGAGAAAAAGGTTGTTTAGATTTTATTTTTTGGCTTAGGTAATTCGTTTAAAGTATTAAACAAGATTATCTTTATTCTTTTAAAATAATGACATTCAAATTTGATTATTTAATTTTAGTAAATTCATGAAAGCATCTATGAAAGTCTTTAACATAGTACAAAAGTTACAGTGTTGCAACAAAAAACCATCGTTTCTGTTTAAAAGATTTCATCTGTCGATATTGAATTTAAACTTGTTACTATTCTACATTCTAAGGTTTTAGTAAAAATAAAACATATATTTTCTCAGTCATCCAGTTCGCCATGACAGTCCAAATTTGAATAAAGTTCAAAACATCAACTTCACTTTATTCTTACCTATGATAATGACTCGTGTACCATAGGTTCACGTAAATCCAGCTAATGCGATATAGAAGTAAAGTTGTATATCAGATGAATAGATATCAAAGTATTAACCCTTTCACCCCTGGATATTTGAGTGGTATGTTCTTTCTATTGTTTAAAACCAGTCTAATATGGACCTTTAGGATTGAAAAGGTTAACCATTAGGAAGTAGATAGGGTAATATAAAAATGTGATAATATAATTCGACAAATATGGAAATGGGACCAGGTGTCATGGACAAGTTAGTATATCCCGCCGCTTGGTCGCACCTGCCGTGATTCCACAGTCAAGTCAACATCGAAGCAAAATAGGAAAACCCCTGGTCACAATTGGTATAGATGACTCTACATTTCCCTATGGACAGGTAATTGAGCATTCCAGTTAGTGATATCATAGAGTTTATGAACGAGGTCATAATATCGACCGCGAAATGTCGACTTTAAACGAAAGTCATCGTAACCTTTGACAAAAACTTATTGCCTGGATTTTTTTTTTTTTTTTGAAGAATACATTTATTTACAACAGTAATGATTAAAACTTTTTCAATCATTGTGATATCTTATACCTATTTCGTTGGGGGAATTGTTCCACTGAAATCAACCTATTAGAACAGAACAACTACAAAATCATTCATGGGACACATATTTATCAATAACACAAAGATTTTACTTAGATTTTACTTAGATCCCTCAAGATGCAAGATGCATGTGTTAAACAAACAAGCCTCTCTCTCTCTCTCTCTCTCTCTCTCTCTCTCTCTCTCTCTCTCTCTCTCTCTCTCTCTCTCTCGTGACTTTATCATGTGGTGTATTAAATGTAGGGAAAGGAAACTTTGTCCAATCGCATTTCAATGTTATGTAATAAAGTAAAATATCTAAACAACTTACCACTATTTAGTTTGTCTATGTGTATGAAATGGTTGTCAGTTGATGAAACGCTAACATGTGGGATTATTTGGACGACATTTACGTCGTATTTAGGAGCTAAAAGTACATGTACATGTATCAGGGTTTTGGTGGTTTGTGTTGATAACATTGCTTATTTATATATCGCCATGTGAAAATTGACTACGACTTTTATTTTAAAAAATAGCAATTTTATTGACCATCCGATAGAATCTTTGAAGTAATGGCCTCAGTTGGCTTTTGTAAGAAGGTAACAAAATGATAAATAAAAAAAACAGAGACGAAAGGTTGGATAAGTCACAAACAGTTGTGATGATGGAGATCGTTTTAATCGGTTGTTACTTTCTCAAGTGTTTTGTTTTGAACCAATACGTATTGCTTGGTAAATTTTGTAAGTTGTAGTAATATTGGTTGCGTGTGGTCTAAAGGTTACCCTCGTAACAGTCAATAAGAATCTGTGTCTCTTGGTGCATCTGGGCGGAGGTTCCCTTTCTTGTCATATTTAATTTGAAAAAGGGCAATCATGTTTCTTTTTTCCTTTATTAATTTTGATAATTTTATGGAATTTTCAGTTGTACAGAAGAATCGACACGTATGTAACTGATCAACTGAGTGTTACTGGAAATAGAGAAATGGAGAACAGAAGAAAAAATATAGGGGTAAACGATCGTGAAGGTTAAAGGGGGGTATTTAAACCCATCAAATTCAGTACAAAAGCTGAAGTTCATTCGTACAAAATTTAATCACCACTGGGTCTGGTTTTATTTCTGCTGATATCAGCGATATATAAAGCCTTTATATCGCTGCTGATATGTCTGCAAAATAGTTACATAATATAGTAAAGTGCAGCATATCAAGTTTCTTTTCTTTTCCTTATGGTGTATCTTCTCTTTTTATAATGATTAATCTCGCCAATCGACAGTCATCATTTTTTCACTTGTCCTACATCAATCTCTTATAGCCTGGGTTCTTGGCCCAATAATCCTTCGTCGATAGGTACACAAGGACCTGAACAGTAGCCTGCGTTCCTGGCCCAATCTTACTTCGTCCAGATGATTTGATGCTATCCTACATTTCAATGCGGCGGAAAAGGCAACCTTGTCCAATCAGATAATCGAAGTGATTGTATTCCACCTCGCTATACTGACAGAGTTAGCATCAGTGAGCCAGGATCCCAGGATACCTGGACCGTAGCCCTTCAAACCAATTTTTGTGAATGGTACAGAAGTCGAACAAAAACGTGAAGGACAAGTTGCAAAATATTTTCATCATAAGTAAAATGTTCATTTTTTATCCTGAAAATTCGTTACTTTTTGTTTCAGTTTTAGAACAGACATTTGAAAACGTTCTTTCTTGAGAAAATCAAAGTGGTAAATTCAGTTTTTGGCATTGTCTGTAACGCTAATACTATTGAATCATGGGAAGGAACCCAACTCAGAGCAGGTGCCAGTGTGGCCGCGGTCGGACACTATACCTTTAGTGGACCTGGCCAGTATAACTGACCTATTCCACTGAATGATAAGCAGCCTTAGCATCCGTTAGCCAGGATCCCAGGTTACAATCTCTAAAACAGAGTTGTGGGCCCTTACACTCTATTGCGGTCTTGAAATATTTGCTTTGTCCAAATAGATCTAGCACTGTAATAATAATAATAATAATAATAATAATAATAATAATAACTAGAATTCGTATCGAATACGAATACGATGGGCTTTCCAGAACGATTTGAATTCAAAAAGAAACCAATTTTGTTTTGTTGAGAAATGAAATATCTCAAGATTATTATCAAAGACTTATTTAATGAAATTAAATGACATTTAGATAGTTGGAAAGGAGCTTCGTTTTATTTCAGTGAAGTATATATTATCAGCGTTATATAAAGCTTAACAAGTGTTATTGATCGCTGATATGAATAGAAGACTTTTTATACATAAAATACAGAAATGTTTCGCTGAGGTGATAAATGCGAAATCCGAAACATCTTGGTACAAAATGGATGTAGGGACGAGACGAAACACCCCTTTGATTAACGATGCCTTTTAACTCCTATTTATTGTTTTCCGAAATCATAATCATATGTCTGGCATAAATGGTCTGAAAATATTTGCTCTCTCTCAAATCTCTCTCTCTGCGTATGAATTTGAGCGAACTAAAAAGCCGTTTCACGGCCGATATTTGTTTTCCGTATGCGTGAATAATAATAATTAAAAAATCGATAATCACTTTTGTGTATAGGGCCGTATGTGTTTTTACTCTAAGCCCGTCACATTGTCTACCCGCTCTAATACATATCGGTTTGGTTTTCGGGGAGGGCTAGCTTCTATACTTAGTAAACATTAGTACTGTCTGCCCGTCAGTCCGTTTGTTCATGTCGGAAACAATTCTTAATGAGTATATTTGCGTGTTTTTTCGGTCTGTGACTAATTCTTCTTTCTATTAATTCTACGTATTTTCTTAAAATAGTTTTACACATTTTTCCAAAACTTTTACTGTTTATTTTAGCATTCAAGGGCATTACCCCTTTCGCCCTCATAAATCCGCTACTGCTCTCTCTCTCTCTCTCTCTCTCTCTCTCTCTCTCTCTCTCTCTCTCTCTCTCTCTCTGCGTATGAATTTGAGGCGAATAGATAAAAACCCGTTTGACGGCCCATATTTGTTTTCCGTATGCGTGAATAATAATAATAAAAAATCGATAATCTCTTTTGTGTATAGGGGCGTATGTGTTTTTACTATAAGCCCGTCACATTGTCTACCCGCTCTCTAATACATATTGGTTCTCGGGGAGGGCTAGCCTCTATACTTAGTAAGCATTAACCCGTCAGTCCGAATTGTAAATATATGTTTGTTTGTTCATGTCGGAAACAATTCTTAATGAGTCGTGTTTTTCGGTCTGTGTGTCTGTCAATGTGTCTGTCCGTTACTAATCCGCTTGTCTCTGTGTCTTCATATGTAAATTATGTATGTATGTGTCTCTGTCTTCATTTGTAAATTATGTATGTTTGTTTGTGTCGGGGAAAATCGGTACTATTTATAGTCCTATAAATGTGTGCGTGCGTTTATTATTTTTCCGTAAGTGTGTGTCTTTTAGTCAGTGTATAAAATTGATTAAATTGAAAGTTTATGTATATTTTCTTTGCATAATTCCCGACATAGCTGTTTATAATATTTCCTATACTATTTTTGTTTGTTTATTAAAAAAAGATACTACTACGAGTTTTTGAGACGGTCCCTCTACTTTTGAAATCGGAAAACTAGATATATTTTACTGCATAATATCAACATGCTTAATGGGGATAGCTCCTTGGCTCCTGGGTCTATGCGTAGGGAACTTTTGCTCGATTAAATTCAAACTTTATGTATATTTTCTTTGCATAATTCCCGACATAGCTGTTATAATATTTCCTATACTATTTTTGTTTGTTTATTAAAAAAAGAAAATTACTACTACGAGTTTTTGAGACGGTCCCTCTCTTTTGAAATTCGGAAAACCCGTAGCGTAGATATATTTTACTGCATCCAAAACATCAACATGCTTAATGGGGATAGCTCCTTGTCTCCTGGCTCTATGGTAGGGAACTTTTGCTCGATTAAATTGAAACTTTATGTATATTTTCTTTACACACACGCGCCGGCAGTGGGGGGCTAAACCGACTTTAAGCCCCAATTTTCAACATCTATGCCGATCTTTGCAAAAAAAAGTGGGGGGCCTGCCCACCCCCCTAGCCCGCCCCCGGCTCCGACGCCTATGTACCCCCGCCCCAACTTTTTTGACGAAGGTAGCACTTAAACTTAAAGATAAATTCACTTTTCAAAACTTCTTAACCAGACAGACAGACGGACAGACAGACGGACAGCAAACGGACAGACAGACGGACAATGTGAATATACCCCCAAATCTGTTTGCGGGGTATATAACAATGTTAGAACAGATGTAATTAAAATGAGAGGAAATATAATGATAACTAATGGCAATATAACACGTGGTGTCCATACACTGAGTTTTTGAGACGGTCCCTCTACGACAACTTTTAAGGATTAAGGTTTTAAGAACAACTTTAACGTTTTATATGATAAATTCAGAAATACTTTCATGTACTGTTTTTATTGTTCGAAAAAGACGAGTTTTTTCTCTCCTATATGTACTCTAAACACACTATACACGAATTCTAATTGGGACTCGTAATTATTTTTTGAACCAACACGTGCCGAAGATTCAGTAACTAATTCTGTAAAATATCTTAGTTTTAATTCCCTACAGGAATCTCATACATATATATCCAAAGAGTTTTAGTACACGCCAATAAAGAAAAATACTACATTTAACATAACAGAGTTTCCGCCCGACGAGTCTTGTTCAATCGTATACGGTTTTTTATTGATAATTTAGACATGACTCAGCAAAATTTCACTATTCTTAAGTTTATACAAATCCTTCATTTTTGAAAGTGTGTTGTCTTTACGAAACTTTTGATCCATTGATATGATCCCGTCACTTTCTCTATCAGTTGGTAAAAAAATTTGACGTTTTGCGTCAAACGTTATGACGTAATTACAGAAAAACAAAAATTGGGTTCGGATGTCGTAGTCCCTTTTTTTTTTTCAAAAACATTCCAAAAACTATACAGCGATGCACGTTTGGGTCAATCGTTACTGAGAGTTTCAAATGAACTGATTCAAAATGACGTGAACAAAACCGTACACACGTAACGAAAATCGATGCACAGGCCTGCAACGTTTTTACTTACAATTTCTTCAAAATCATCAATTTGAATTGAAGTATTTTAAATGTTTTCATAATAACTAAGTATGCGTAAATGTGATACGAAAAATTCGAAATTCGAAAGAAGAGTGCACGAGATATGTGCACCCGAAAAAGCGCATTTTGGGTCAGAATTCTAAAGTACCAAATAGAAAATTCAGTCTGACACATTACACAGATAAAAGACGTATCTCAACGTATTGTGTGAAAAAGAATTGCCAAAACGTTCGAAAAAACGTCAAAAACGTCGGATTTGAAAATTTACGTCAAAGTCAAAATTTGACGTAGGAAAAAAATAAGACATTTTTTCAACACAAAACGTGACAAAATGCCCAAAAATGAACTTTGTTTTTCGAAATTCGGACGAAGTAAAACATTCGTGATTTTCGGCGAATTGCGAATATCTCGGAACCCTTAAGAGATATGCAAAAATGAAGTCGACCATGCATCCTCGTCTCAGTGGGAGATCTAAATCTCAATGCACAACGATATCGCACGAATAAGTGCAAATTGAGACCCTCATGATAAAATCACGAAGACAGGGCGGGCCCCTATAGGGCCCAACATGGCTGACCCAAAAACGCACGAATTCGGAAGAGAACGAATGAACACGTATAGAAAGTTTGAGTGAAACGTACCAATTTTGTTAAATCGTGGTGACAGGTAATAATAAAAAGCCCTAATAATAAGAATAAACACGACAATAACAATAGGGTTTTCCACTAGTAGTGGAAAGCCCTAATGAGCGAATAATATAATCAGAAAATTGAATTAAAATGAAGAAGTACCAATGAATAATCGAAACTCCAAGTTGTTTAGAATACGACAAATTGGATATTAAAAATTGTCTCAACATGAAGAAAAATTGTGAATCCCAAAGTGGATGGGTCCAGGAGTCAGCGTCCCTGTCAGCATATCACATCCGTCGCAAATGTTACACGGAAACCTCTCGAATTCAGGTGAAAAGGTCAAGGTCGGTGACTTGGCATCTACTTTTAGATATAAAAGAGATACTGTAATTTCTAATAGACAATATACAATGTGTAGTATTTATAATGTTCAGAGACGTGGTCTTTCAACAAACGTTCGGCATTCCTGTGGGAACCAATTGTGCCCCTTTATTGGCTGACCTGTTCCTTTATTCATCAGACTTCATTCAGAAACTGCTGAATCAAAAGAAGAAAAAGTTAGTGGTGTCCTTTAATTTGACATTTAGATATACCGACGACGTTTTGTCAATTAATAATGACAATTTTCATACATATGCCAATGCAATATATCCCGGCGAACTAGAAATTAAAGATACAACAGATTCAAGCACACAAGCTTCATACTTAGACATTTTACTAACTATAGAAACAGACGGGGAATTAACGACTAAGCTATACGACAAACGCGACGGCTTTCCCATCGTTAATTTTCCACATTTAAGTAGTAATATCCCACAATCACCCGCATATGTAGTTTATATTTCACAAATGATCAGATATGCCAGGGAGTGTTCAACATGTGAACATTTCATATGCAGAGGTAAACTACTCATTGACAAATTATTGACACAGGGATATCGAAAGTCGCGTTTGACGTGAACGTTCTGCAAATTTTACTGTCGGTATAATAGTCTTGTTTGCGACTACTCTGTTTCACTAAGTGAAATGTTGAGTTACCTGTTCGATGGCGGTTGTTTGTACCAATTATGACGAGGATCGTTCATCACATATTTCATTTTAATTTGACTGTGAACTTGTGAAAGTCGGATGCTTACTCCTCCATGGCACCTGATCCCACCTCTTGATTTTAAGAGGTCCGTGTTTGTCTATTTTTTGCCAGATTTGTATCTATATCCAGGACATCCTAATGATTTATACCTTGGTATCTGGGAGTTTATATATCTGATTTGTGAAAGGGAGTCACTGAATATAAATCAGTATCTGTATCATTAAATAACGTATTACTTCTGGTGATTTTGATTTGCCCAATTGGATTAATGCTAGGTAACTAAATTTTCATTTGTCCAACTGGAAAATGGACTGGCACTGGACACTTCGGATACATTTGACTGTTGAACCACGAGTCTATCTGCATCTGTCTGTATTTCTGTAAAACATTAGCTGTGACTTACGTTCCGGATTGTAACATGCTATAATTGCCTGTTCCTAGCTGTGTGGCGGCGACGGATGACCGGTTTTTCAGCAAACAATATAGAGGCCAAAAGGAAGTGACATAGGATAAATCCTAACGAAAATGCATTCGGATAGACTACCTGCCTTCCGCAATAAAACTGAAAATATCTGGGCATAACCATCAGGGTTTGAAATCAAACTACTGAATGCAAAAAAGGGATATTGTGATCGAGCGCAATGCGTTTGCCAACGGGCAACTGAGAATCCTGTTGCTCTCGTGGTTGACTGATTCGCTTTAAAATCTATCATTTTATCATATGATTTGAAATACAGTTCAACTTTTATTTATGCCACCTTTGTACAAAGGGCGTCTGCCTATAAAGGTCATTCAAACATAACCGTTAACTTTTTATATTGTATTATGATCAAACCTTTTTATAAAGGCCACCTGTCTATAAAAGCTATTTTTGGCTGTTCCCTTGAGTGTAGTATGACTGTACTCACATTCTTGCATACAACAAGATTCTAGCGGGAAATATTTAACTTTCCCCATCAAAATATTGATTCTTGAACTCGAGTCAAAGGTACAATCGTATGTAATTGACAATTTTAAATACTCGTTAAAACTTCTCTCGTGATAATTATCTTTATCCAATCTTTGTTGTACTAATTAATATGTCAGTTCTTTTTATTGAATCACTCTTATCGGAGCTTCATTTTATAATGGTCTATATAAAAAGACTTGGTTGGGTAAATGTTGATAATGGATCCATTCCGGTTGTTTTCGTTTTAAAAATAACGTACCGTAAGGGATCTTAAATTGGATTTGATAGATAATTAAATAAATAAATAAAAATAAACAAACAAATAAAGTTTAACGGTATTATAGTGGTCGATGGACATATCAGATAAGGCAGTAAGTGTTCAAAACCATTAGAGCGTTGACTCACAGTAGCACAAGAAGCCGGTTCAAATACGACCGGGCTATACCCAGACATTTTAACGTAGGTTTTGGCGGTTCCTCCGCAATTTCGATTGAGTAAAAAGTGTTCTTTCCACTGGGGCTAATTAATAAAACCGATGTTCCATGTCTCAGGCGATGCAATAAGTTTAAGAACACACAAATTTATAAGATGTATACATGTAACTGAAAAAAGTAGCAAGTCTTTAAGGGGCGCCGTTTTACTTTTTAATACCAGTTAGTGATATCTCTCTTTCGAATATTTCTCCAGTTTACCACTAGTTCGTCACACTCTAGTTCATGTATGTGGCATTATGACATAGAGTTGGTCGTCAAAAGAAAGTATGCGTATTTGGTCTAAGATTTTTTACTGGTTTTATATATTACATAATCTAATCACGTGTCAAAATATTTGACATTTTTTCATTATTATGTCCCACTATTTCTGCCATCAAGTCAGACTCATGCTGGTGTGTGTATAGACATTTTAAACATTAAAACCAACTTAATGTTTAATATAATCTTCTGTTGCTTCTGCTTGACCGGTTGTCGGGTAGGTACCCTGAAGGCGCGTGTGGCCATTTCTGGTAAAACTACCCTACATTTAGTGTCAAAAGAAACATTATTTAGTCAAGAATTCCCGTCTCCTTTTTGCATGGGGAGGAGTTTGAACGATTAATGTTAGTCGTCACCTTTATGATGGCTTTTCAGAGGGAATGTTTCAAAGGTATAAAGTTCCAAAAATTTGTATTCAAAGTCAGCGATAATATAAAGCCTATATCGCTGATAAACCAAAACTGATAGTGTAAAATATTCTGCTTTGGCTACCAGCTACCCAAACCGCCACCAGATAATATACCCTTACTGCATTAAAATTCGTCATCTTCAGATACCAAAGTATAAATCTTTAGGATATCCAGGATATAGATACAAATCTGGTAAAAATGGACGAACACGGACCTCTGGAAATCAAGAGGTGGTATCAGGTGCATCAGGAAGTATCCCCTGTCGATCGGTCACACCCACCGTGAGTCCACAGTCAAATCCAAATGAAATCAGATCAGATATACAATACTTGTATATTGCTGACTTTATGATTGTAAAAAGTTATCCAGAAATAACACCATTTCCAAATGTGGGTAACCTATGGGGGTCTTGGAGTAGAAGATGGATCTCATTTAAGATAATGGCTCAGTGGGTAGCACACTCGACTATTTATCGTGAGTTCGAGTCTATCCGGTGGCAGGTCGGATTCCTGCCCTTCGGATGAGACAGTAAAAACCCGACGCCTTGTGTCACAGTAGGTGTCAGCACGTTAAACAATGGCCGCATAAAGTGCCACGGATACTAGGCCAGACTAAAAAGTCCTTCACCGGCATTGGTGACGTCTAAATCGCTATTGCCTTATTATTGTAAAAATGACATCCACAATTTTATTTCAGTAATATTTAAAAAGTGACACCAACACTGCATATTCATGTGTATAAGCCTTGGCCTAAAGGACAGTCTAGTAAACGCCATTCAACGAATTACTATTTAGAAGCATGTCACAGCGCTCCGTTGAATTCTTATTTACTGATAGCGACAAAACACAGTTTGATTCGTTTATGTACGGGCTGCATGGCGTTTGTTGCCGGTGAAAAGGTAAAAATGCAGTCAAAACAGTTAAAACATTTGAAATTGACGTCCTTATCTAGCGTCAACTGAAATCAGAGGTTGAAATAAGACCATGTAGTGAACGAAAACGATGTGTGTGTGCAAGATAGATAGATAGATCGATCGATCGATCGATAGATAGATAGATGGATAGATAGATAGATAGATAGATAGACAGACAGACAGACATAGATCGATACATAGATAAATAAATAAATAGATAGACAGACAAGACGTAAATAGCACAAATGACAAATTTTATAAATTAAGACGCTAGATTAAGAGATTGATTACAATCTATGAAAATATCAACTTTTCTGAAATACTCATTATACTGTAATTACTGAAAAAAATGTATCAAGTTATTAAATTATCAGATAAATACATCATTACTTGTACAGTAACTGACTGGATGAGCGCTCGAATTACAAATGTTATTTTCTGGTTGTAAGTCCGAGCAGGGTCACAAAAATTATATATTTTTTTTCAAAAAAAGTACCTAAAAAGTATTTCCTTTGCGAAAGACTAGGAATTTGAACTAAAAATGGCGGGGCCTTTGGATAAGATTTGTGTTGAAGGTTCTGTGTATTAACTGTAAACGACACTGGAACACTTGATTTTAGTAATGCTACTGAAAGGAGTGCATGCACATAAAAGTGATCAAGGAAAGGCTAATATAAGGTATCAGAGAACAGACTAATTAGAGGTCTGGGGAACAGACTAACTAGATGTGATACATCTACAAACTAACTGGAGGTTCGGAACAGACTAACTAGAGGTCTCGGGGAAACAAACTTAATAGAGGTGTCGGGGAAGAGACTAACAAGTCTGATGATGTACCGGGGAACAGACTAACTAGAGATCTCAGGGAACAGACTAACTAGATGTTACGGGAAACAGACTAACTAAAGGTCTCGGGGAATATAACTAGATAACTAGAGGGCTCAGGGAACAGACTAACTAGAGATCTCAGGGAACAGACTAACTAGAGATCTCAGGGAACAGACTAACTAGATGTTACGGGAAACAGACTAACTAAAGGTCTCGGGGAATATAACTAGATAACTAGAGGGCTCAGGGAACTAACTAGAGATCTCAGGGAACAGACTAACTAGAGATTACGGGGAAAGACTAACTAGATGTTACGGGGAAACTACTAACTAAAGGTCTCGGGGAATATAACTAGATAACTAGAGGGCTCAGGGAACAGACTAACTAGAGATCCCAGGGAACAGACTAACTAGATGTTACGGGAAACAGACTAACTAAAGGTCTCGGGGAATATAACTAGATAACTAGAGGGCTCAGGGAACAGACTAACTAGAGATCCCAGGGAACAGACTAACTAGATGTTACGGGAAACAGACTAACTAAAGGTCTCGGGGAATATAACTAGATAACTAGAGGGCTCAGGGAACAGAATAACTAGATGTCTCAATGAACATAAAAATTAGAGGGCTCAAGGAACAGAAAAAATAGAGGACTCGATCATACTAACTAGCGGTCTGAGTGAATAGACTTACTAGAAGTATAAGGGAACAGACTAACTATGGGTCTCAGGGTACGAACTAACTAGAGATCAAAGGGAACAAATTAACTAGAAGTCTCGGAATAAAGACTTACTCGAGGTTTCTGGGAACAGACCTCCCGGTGGATTCCAGGAACAGACTAACGAGAGGTCTATTCCGGAACGGACTGACTAGAGGTCTTGGGGACTGAAGAGTTTAACGTTGATATGATACATAGTTGTTGGTCTTGTATAAATTTAGCAGCATTAATGACACGTCTGGACATTTATAGATTACAGAAACGTCGCGGACATTAAATTTTACAGTTTGTTTTCCGCATACTAAATACGTGGCGAAACAACATTAACACCAAAAATATTTATATTTGAGAATAACCAATGTTCTGATATCACCCTCTGCACATATATCATACTATTAACCCGATAATTAAAGTTCTGTGGCAACTTTTCATAAAAGACTGATTTATATACTCCCAAGCTTTTAAGCTTGATAAATCTTTTGCGACACCTAAAATATTGAACAGCTGACAAGGAGACTAGATGATCATTATTTAGCTATATAATTATAATTTATTTTGACGGGTACAAGTACCATCCTCATACCTAGGTAAACAGTTATTTTTATCAAAACCCTTATTTATGGTGTATTTCTGTCATTCATACGGGTAGAATCTTTCTGTAACGTTACGTGTTTTAGATGTCTTTGTAGTTTGAATAAATATATGTTGTTGAAGATATTTTGTTATAAACGACGGGATGATTGGAGTCCTATTCCATTACATTGACTTTTAATTAAAGTTCCACATTTGACGTACACTACATTGAGGTTTGTAAATAACAGGGGATAAAAGGATAATTTTACAAGAAAATGTGCAAATTGATATTTATGATAGATTTGTTTTGCCGCGTCACGGGCAGGTGGAAATACCGCAGTTGTAGGTTGTTTGAAATGGGGTATAAGCACATAGTGCAACACAGTTATATCATCATTTTAGTATGTGTGTGTGTGTGTGTTTGTGTGTGTGTCTGTGTGTCTGTGTGAATCAAAAATTGGAAACATGATAAATGTAAAATGGGAGTACACACTGTACCCGCTTCTGTTTTGCCTTTGGGTGTCAAAACTCGATGTTAATTTTTAGTTTTGGTCGGTGTCAACAGAGAGTGAATAATAAAGGTCATTTTCTCTCTCTCTCTCTCTCTCTCTCTCTCTCTCTCTCTCTCTCTCTCTCTCTCTCTCTCTCTCTCTCTTGGCAAGGCAGGGGGGGTGGCGGGGGTGCGGTGTGAGATAGGGGGGTCCATTATGCGGATGGGGCAGGGGGGGTGGGGGGGGGGGGGGCGAGAGGTGGGGGGGTGGGAGATGGGGGTAGGGGAGGGTTACGGGGCTAAGGAGTGGTGGCGTTTTGGCAATGTGGGGGGGGGAAAGGCTGGGTAGAGTGTGGACGCATGGAGGTGTTGGAGGAGGGCGGGGTGTTGGGAGGAAAGGGGGGGGTATGGGGGGGTTGCGATGGTGGGGGGCTCCGAGCGTTTTGGCGGTTGGACGTGGGGCGGTCGGGTAAATATTTCCTTTTTTGGGGGGGAAGGTAGGTGGGGTGGATTGGGGCGGGTGAAGGCATCGGTTAGTTTTTTTTATGTATTTTTTTTTTAACTTATTTGGTTTTTATTCTGGTTCTTTATGTGTTTTAATTTTTAGTTTTTTACTTCTTTTTTTTGCTTATTTTTTTCTTATTTCTTTTTTTTTTTTTTTTGTTTTTTGTTTTTTTTTGCCTTTGGGTGTCAATACTCGATGTTAAATTTTTAGTTTTGGTCGGTTGTGTTGTTCAACAGGGAGTAATTATAAAAGGGACTTTTCTCTCTCTCTCTCTCTCTCTCTCTCTCTCTCTCTCTCTCTCTCTCTCTCTCTCTCTCTCTCTCTGCACAGTGCAATTGTTTGAAGTTTAATAAACTACACAAATACATTATTAAACCGTTATGTTATCCTCTAAAAATAGTAAAGGATGCTTATGTATGATGTTCATTTATAGGATTTATCAGGGGTTTTTTTTTGGGGGGGGGGGATAAGGTAAATTCCGTTTGACGTGTTCCTTTCATTCTGACTCGACTTCATCATCAGATATCAGATATCGATATATGATAGCAAGTACAATAGTAATATCAATGTTATTCAACAGTATGTACATGTATATGAGAAACATATTCCGATTGAGGTTCATACCGTATAAAAACGATGTTTTAGTGAATTTCTTGTGACATACCTTCGGATAAATAAATAAATGGTAGAAGATTGCAGCTTTGTACATTTTGTATTGTTGTCGTTTATTACTGGATGCATTTGATTTGAGGATTTTCTGTGTGTTTCACAACCCACTTCTCTTTTTGACATTCAAACCTGGGCAAAACAGTCCTTTCAATCGCACTCTGCACCTCTTTTGAAAAATATAAAGGTATCCAAGTAAGCCAGAACTTATGATGTATTGTCGTAAGGGTGAAAGAGTTGTCTCCCGTGGGTCGATGCTTGACGTTAATAAACACTTTTTTTTCATTTTCCCATAGCATTCTATGTTAAATGAACCTTTCCCCCCAATAACTGTCAAGAATTAATGGTTTCATTAATTTATGCGAAAATCTATATGTTTAGAAGAGTCTTTTTATTTTCTTCGGTTTTTTTGTTTAAACTTCTTCGAAGATTTATTTCTGAGAAACAATTTGTTTCTTTGCAATAAGTATTTTGTTGACGCCACTAAGAAGAACAAAGAAGGAAATGGCGCTACAAATTTCGCTTGTCTCTTACAAATACTTGCATTTTATATAAAAAGAAATTGACACATTCCAAAGCAAATTATAAAGGTAGTGCACATATAAGTACTTCCACGCAAAATTTTACAATATTTCATTGAATATATAAGTCAGGCCAATTATTTTTTTTTACTGATTTAACATTTAAAGCAATGTGGGAATGAAAAAGTTGACATACTTTGGGAACGTGAGTGTATGTTAAAAAAAAGTTCGTCCTCAGGACTGTTTATACACGGTACACCCGTACATATATCACACACATTATGCACATAATTTGTATTCATGTCAAAAACATTATCATTGAAATTCAGTTTAGTACATGATATCAAGAGAAAAATCAACCATCTGAGGTATAATAAGAGTTACATTTTTAAAGTTTTCAGAAATACATTCGTAAATGTACATCATAGTTTCTTTGTTTAATGATTGGACTATGAATTTATAAATTGATTAATTCTTTTATGAATGTTATAAGTGAAATATTCATAAATGTACAGATATTTATCATGAAAACACTGAATATATTTGATAATGAAATCAGCTAGATCTATAGTTGTGACTAAAGCTCCATACAGTGACGATAAAACAAAACATTTAATTTTCCATTTATTAATTTTTTTTTTAATTAGCCTACTGCCTGTTTGTCCATGGATATTCTTCATCCGGTCAGATCGTATTTTCAGAAGTTTGTCAGTAAGTGACAGTGACACTAAATTACATTGGTCACCTATGCAATCAGTGATCGAAAAAGAAAGACAAGTTTTATTCTTCAGGGAAATCATTTATCCATATAGATTTCAAGACTTCAACGATGTATTCCGGAAATAACTTGTGTCCGTTTTCAGGTTTTCTCTTGCGCCTTGAGTTGTCGTTCTTTGCATGGAGCTCTTTAAATCAGACAACATGTCTGCCGAACAGGTTACCGACTGGCGCAGTGAGCAATTTCGACGTAAAGTGATCACTCAGATGTAAGGAACGACCATTGAATCTGTCTTTGACAAGATATCGTCACTATTTTAGCGATTCACATGTGTTTTACTATTCTGATGGGTTTTACAATGAATCACAAGCATCTCTAAATGAGTCATCCCTATAACTTTGTCTTTTAAAACCAAAATATTGACAATGTCCTTTGACTTTGTACATCACACGAAATGTTACCCGACAGTTTACCGTGAAAACTTTAATTTAGCTTCTCTTACATGAGACAAACACAATTACACATCTTTTGGTAGAGTTAAATTTTGTTTACACTTTACACAAATAGAAATATCATTACCAATTGATAATCAATTTGCAAAGTAAGTAAAAGGAGACAATAGACTATAGTCTATACTATAGTATCAAGTTTAGTATTGCATTTTTGGTAATTTTTAATCATTAAGTTGACTTTGTGAACAGCCTTTGGTTGGTCGAACTGTGCACTCTATAATGGAATTTGACTCGAGGTCTGGGTTCTCATACCTGTCAAGTCTACCCATTTTGGCAGTAGTTTACCAATTTTTTAATTCATCTACTGCAATACTGCTTGTCTACTGCCGAGAAAAAATCCACCAATTTCTAACAATTTTTATAATTTTCAACCGATTTCCGTATATTTCTACTGTTTATTGTCCATTTTTGGTAGTCATTTTTGTTAGCATTAAATGTTCGTGATCGTAATCTTCAGTCTATTAGGGTATGACCATTTGATTCTGAAGGGGGGTGGGGGCTGGCAAATTTTGTCATGTCAGATTATTTATTGTCATACCGTCACAGGACAGAATATTTATTTTTAAGTAGACCAGGGACAGATTATTTATTTTCTTCATTTTTTTTCGCTATCGTCATGTGGTCAGAAATTTTTTCAAAGGGGGAGTTGAGGTTGAGGGAGTAACATAAGTATATACTATTGGATTATTATAAGGCAAGATTGTGATAAGGAATCCGTAGAAAGGTAACAGTTTACACGCTATCCCATTTCAATAATTTGGAAGCCTTAACTAGTATTTGTGGGCCTCTGTGGATGAGTGGTTACTGCATTGGGCTTTGAACCAAGAAGTCTCTAACTTCTGATCAGTGCAGGTGCGAACCCAGCTGGAAACTAAACTGATATTTGTGAGAAAGTTTGCCAGTTTACTTGCGGAAGTCTGATGGTCTCTTCCCTGTAAGTGTACAAACACACACAAATGGATGGAGACAGTCATTGTACTATGTCTTCAACCAAACTTTGTTGTTCTCAATTACAGGGGTGGATCCAGCAATTTTCAAAGAGGGGATGTAAAGTCTCTTGTTTTTTTTTGCTTTTTTTTTCTTGCGAGTGGGGAGATGACCAGATGCTGTACATGTATGCGTGAAAATGGTGCATTCATTCAGTGTAAAGAATTGGATATCATCGATGATTAAATTTTTATATATCTAGCTGATAATAACACAATGTAGGGAAAATCAAATGCATTTTGATATAATGCAAAGTTTGTTCATATTTATACAGACTTAGAAAACGCAAATCAAAATTTATTTACTGATATGTAGGGCAAACACATCAGAGATAAATTGAAATAAAACTAAGCATAGTCAAAAGCCATGAAATTCAAAATATATAGACAAATCCTGGGCAGATCTATGATTTAAAGTTAGAGGGAAGAAAGAGTATAAAGTTGTTTTTGCAGAGTGTAGCGAGGCACAAAAATTTTGGCAATTTATTTTCTTATTTTAAAATCAGTGAAAACCTCGCTATTAAGACTACCTATCTGACTCAAAGTGGTCTGATAAGTGAGATGGTCTCTTAAGCAATGTTCTTTACTGATTCAACATTAATTAAAAGACTGGAAATTCATGGTCTTAATTATGAAGTGGTCTCCTATGCGAGGTGTTCTTTAGGCGTGGTTCCACTGTATAGAGGTTTTAATCATGTTGGTCAAATTCTGGGCTTTTGAGTAATTTACTGACAATACTGTACATATAGTAAATCCATATAACCTGGCTGGATGGAGTCTGAACCTTTATTTTTGACCTGGACGAGTTTAACTTTTAGTTTATAAAGCATAACATTGAAATTACACTGACTAGAGTAATTGTATCTACTTGTTTTCATACATAAAAGAAAATCCTGTACAAAAAAATTGCGAGCGTAGGTAGCCAAAAAATTGAAGAATGAAATATGGCGAGCGAAGCAAGTCGAAAATCTTTAAATGTTAATTAATTTTTACCACAACTTTGGACCCAATTAAGGTCAGATTATTTATTTTCTTGCTAGTCGAGGACAGATTAATTTTTTTCAAGGCCAGAATATTTATTTCCAGAATCTGCCAGGCCTCCCCCACCTCAGAATCAAATGGTTGTCCCCTTACTGGCGACAAAAATAGTTTTTTCAATCCATTTTATTGAAGTATTAAGCCATCTAGGTTACATAAGTCCCTTAGATCTTTCAAATTATTCAGTCATCAGGAACTTTGACTAATAACCCTGTTTATTGATTAATGTCATTAGACCGTTCAGAGGTGTAATTATCGAATGTGTGCTGGGGGTCATTACACAACGACCCGTAGTACAGGATGTACAGTGGTCGTATACTGATACAGATTGATTAGATACCTGTATATTTAAACCTCCACACTTAAAATCACAATCCGTATGTTCTATCCTATATACAGACATAAAAGATTAAAATCTTATCTATCATATTAGAATATTCAGAATTTGGTATTTTAAAATTCATTATAACATATTTTAAAATACTAAATTTTGACAATTCTAAGATAACACAATGACTATGACATCATTTTGAGTCTCCTATGTTGTGTTTATTACAATCTGTACTATTTTATTCATGCGTGTACATGTATATATTTCATTGTACAGGTATTAAAAATTCAAAATATAGCCTATATCTATTCCTTATAAATCACAAAGTTGACTAGGAAATTAAAAGAAATGTGATATTTACATGTATATAATCTATATTATTTACAATAATTCACTTTTAGATGCATAAAATGGCAGATATTGAAGTTTAAAATTACAAATTATTCTCATTTTCCCCTTTCATTTATTTAATTGCTTCCAATGTGCCTGGTGTATATGTGAGAACGACAAAGCATCCATAAATTTTGACCTTTGTACACACTTTCTACTTCAGATAAATTTCATAATGTTGACAGGTATCGGATTTGACCCCCGTAATTTCACAACGACCCTGATTTTGAGGCTTGTCAAATTCACCACAGTGGTCATTTTGACTCACAATATTTTCTTACCAAAAAGTCAATCTAAAGTTTCTCACAAAGATGTGTAACGTGATCAACCAATGAAATTGCACAATTTGATAGTACATGTTTATTGACAAGCGGTCAATCTTAGGTTGGCTGCGTAATTTAATCTTACCTGTCCATCACTAAATAAGCAAATCTTTCAACAAGATCAACTAATTATAATTATCAATGCTGACTGTTAATGACAGAGTAGTGCCAATCCAAAGCCAGTTAGCAGTTCACGTTTGTCCTCATGGTGAGATGCACAAAAGTGGTTGGCATGTCGTAAATTAGGGGAACGCATTTATTGTAACAGCAAATAAATTCTAATTTATCTAATTTTGACCTTGGAGTGTAATCACAAATATATCATCGATACCGACACACTTTACTACTTTATTCTTCGATATTCGGCAGAGTAAAATTAGAGCGACTTTTGCGATGTGCATCTCATTACTGATAATTTAATGTAATAATTTCTCCAATAACGTTTAGTGGTTCAAAACAGTATTTTAGGCAAAAGCTTTACTTTTACTGGTATTGGTAAATCCTGATTTAACAAGAAAAGATTAAATAACCTAGAATCGGGGCAGAATTTTGGCTTACCACCCCCCTCCCCCTCCCCCACCCCAAAAAATAAAACCAACAAAATACATTTTTGTTTTCACATCACTAGGCTACGGTAGGACCTGTGAAATTATTTTTTAATGTGTGACTTGCATATAAATTTACAAAAAGTGCAGCGAAACTTTGACACTTGACTCATTCTGACTCTTTAATTTTGAGATTTGACCTCTGGAAATTTTCACTGAGGGCTCAATGACCCCTGACCCTCAGCTCCTAGTGGAAACCCCGTTAGCTTAAAATGAAATACAAGTAATAATATATTGTTAGACTACCACAATGTTTTGAAAGTAAATGCAGCTCCTGTTTAAAAAAAGAAAGTGAGAAAAGGCATTCAGATTCTATCCAATCTCACAGTGCAACACCTTTCCCACAAAATGATGTAAAAGAAAACAATAATACTTTTATTCAGGAAAACATTTGATCAAAAACCAGAAAAATTATCTCCATAACATTTGATTTGAATATGTTGATGATAGGGATTATTGGTCAAGCACTAGCATCAAGTTGAAGTTGCTGTTGTTCTGACATTTTGTTTATGCCATGCACAAATTCCCAGTGTGAGTGAATGTTTTACTGTTAGTAGTACGATTACCTGGATGTACATGTAGTAGGAAAAATGTGACATTCTCAACATACATGAAAGCTTTACCCTCTATGAAACTTGGTCCACAAATTCAATACCAAAAAACTTTGTTGAATACATGTATATACACATGTCAGTCTTTCAGTGTTGACAAACAAATACTTGGAACTGGAGTCAATATATCAATGGTACATAGAATTGACACATTGATCCAACTAGTAGGTTTTAGGTGGATTCCGGACTTCTCTGCGCTACCCTGATATTTGTCTGTCCTGCCCCAATTTACACTTTGGCATTAGCCCTGCCCTTTTCAAGTTTGCTTTCTATCCTGCTCTTTGTTTGTACACCCAGGTGAAAAGTAAAAGCCAGGGTTTTCACTAGGAGCTTAACATGAGGGTCAGATGTGGTTTATCCTTTAGTGAAAAATTATTACAGAAATACATGTACTTTTAGCTGTCTTTGACAGCGCACAACATGGTAAACTTGCTGAAATTTTATTCTGCCAAAGATTGACAAATAAAGTAGAAAAGTTTGTGGAGATGTAAGGTCATAACAAGGTCAAAGTCGACAAAGAGTAATCAACTTACTGTTAGTAATCAACTTACTGTTAGTAATCAACTTACTGTTAGTAATCAACTTACTGTTATATGAAACCAAACTCTTTCCCTTACAACATGCAATAATTATGCTTTCATGCATCTTACCACAAGAACATCAAAGTACAGTGGAACCTGTCTTGATAGATCACCCAATCTGCCACTGAAGTGAAATGTGGTCTCAAAAGACAGATGGTCTTTCATGACAGTGGTCTCTCAAGAGAGGTTCTCCTGTACAACGTTAACTGGCATAAGACATGCCTGAAACAAACTAATAGCATAAATGTATCTTCATTTATTTTAACAGTCAGTAGTGATAATTAGTTAATTACTTTAGGTGAGATTCAACTATGTCTTTCCCCCCCCCCCCACACACACACCTGAAACTAACCACCTGTTAAGAAATGTGTGCTATCAAATCACACAGTTTCATTGGTTAATCATATTACACATCTACATGTAAATGAATTATCTTCATGGCTGTCTGTAAACTAGTTACAGATTAACTCATCTTAATGGCAAATTTATCAAGCATCAAAAAAAGGATGTAGTGGAAATTTGGGAGTCAAAACCTGGAACCTCGAGTCAAATAGGGGTCCTTTGGTCCCCCTTTTAATTGAAAATTGAGGTCATTTTGGGGGTCAGTTTTAGAATAAATATATTTCTAAGTTTTCTACAGGTGTCATTAATTGTAATCGGTCATGTATAAAATTACATACTGAGGTAAAATTAAGACACAGTCTGTAGGAATACACGTATTTCATATATTTATTTATTGAGTAATTATGATAAACATTGAAGAGTTTATTTTGCGCCCCCTATGCGCAACTCAGAACTAATTTTTATTTAGTATTTTTATTCAGTTATTTCATTATGTCAGTGGGGCAGGATTTGTGTGCCAGGGAAAACCCAGGTATCAATGATATTTTAATGATGAAGAAGGAAAAATTCTTAGATTTTTAAAACAACAAGACCATATCATGGTAAATCATCCAATGTGCTCAGTAACTTTTATATATCATATGTGCATGATTGCACAAGACTCATGTTTTTTATCCAATGCAAATGTAAGTGGTTATTTTGTCAGTTACTGTATTTTCACCACTTGCATTGATCTAGTGATAGAACTATCGGCTCACAAGAGGAAGGTCCCAGGTTCAAGACTTTAAAAATTGTTAGTGATTGTTCACTCTCCAAACACTGCATACAATGTATATAAAAGAACTCCATATAAGGGTAAAAGTTTTGGTCTGTTGTTATACATTATTAATAAAACAAACACATAGTTACCACATTTTAAAATATTAATTTGAGAACCCATCAGGATTCCATTTCTAACTTGTTAACCAGTAAAATTATAGTGTACATGTACTGTGTAATTATAATTAATGAAAGATTTTCTTGATACATGTGGCAGTATATTCAGTATTGTGTAAAGGTTAGGGATACATGTACTTTTAAAGCATACATTTTATGCATAATTTCATTATGGAGTTATAAAATTTCTTTTTAATATAGAAAACTGACTTACCATTCATGTAATTATTACAGATATTAAAAGAGTTACTTCCCCATCTCATATTCATTTTAAAATTCTTATATATCTTTTAGAGTTATCTCTCTTTTGTTATTCAAGTTTGACTGAAGTGAATGAATAATAATAAAAAAAACACTGGTATTCTATTTTCAAGCATTATAAAATGTATTTTCTCTGCCTTATAACTATGAAAAGAGTTATAATGAATAATGACTTCTCCCAAAAGTACATACATGTATGGCATGGAGACCTGACCAATCAAAGGGAGATACATGAATCATCTCTCATTTTGCAGAGTGGAACCTCGCCTAAAGATCACCTTGCTTGGGAGACCACCTCACATTTGAGACCATAAATATTCATGAAAATTTCTTAATGAGTATTAAATAAGTCCTGACCCTCACTTATGCTACCACTGTACGAATCAGAACAGTTTGAGTCAGTCAGCTACTGGTACATGTATGTGGTCTCAATAGCAAGGTTTCACTGTACCTGTTTGTTTTCTAATACAGTCAAACTTGTCTATAAAGGCCACTCAAGGGAACTAGCAAAAGTAGTCATTGTAAACAGGTGGCATTTATAAAGAGGTTTATTCATTTTAGCATAGTTAACTAAGGTTAGTTTAAATGGCCCTTTATAAGCAGGTGCCATTTATACAGAGGTGGCCATGAAGGCTTTTGTGCAAGTTTGACTGTAGTTTAACTTACGGGTACATCTTTTATTCATACATTGTATACCATATGATATAACAATATAATTCTTTTCATTTTGCTATGATAATATTTCATGTCTTTCTATATATTACAGAGATGAAGCAATCCGATCTTCAGCTTCACCAATGTCCAAGTCCAGCATGGAAATGGAGAACCACGTTTTCCTGAAAGCTAAATCCAGGGTCAGTTGTAACAATCTTATCTGAGGCTTAGAATTAAAAATAAAATGTTTGATGTGAACTGACTGACACATCTTAAAAGCCCCGACCCTAATTTTTTTTTTTCTTATAAAAATTAGAATTACAAAACTCTGAAATGTTGTCATATTTACATATCAAAATTGAAAAGAAAATGGAAAAAAATAACCTACTTAACCACTCACTTTAAAAGCGACTGGTCAGGACACAACAAACAAATTACTTTTTATCTTTAATTATGGCCCAGGCCTTTTTCTGCCAATGTTGGGAAAATGCCATTGGCGACACAATTTTGGAATTTTATTGAGAATTTGTGTCAAATTGGGAAAAAAAGTTAGAACACATGAAAAACCACATGCAATGGAATCTCTTTTTTTCAATGCATTCCCCCAGAAATAATCTATTTTTCATATGTTTACAGTCTGTACACCAAATTGGGATTTTTTTCATTAAATTGTGAAAACACATGTATTTTGTATTGGTAATGGGGCCCAAATTTTTGCCTTGTGGAAACTACAGAAAAAGG
The DNA here is from genome assembly GCA_030159075.1 of Atrina japonica. Classification (NCBI taxonomy): domain Eukaryota; kingdom Metazoa; phylum Mollusca; class Bivalvia; order Pterioida; family Pinnidae; genus Atrina; species Atrina japonica. The sequence goes on from BROG01000642.1 coordinate 250,994, forward strand.
CCTGTGGCCTGTTTTTGTCATTGATAAACAAACTTAGGATAGAATTTAGATATGCTCTTTCTGCATGTTGAGATTGAGAGACTGTTATGTATCTTGGATCAAAAGTTTAATTTTGCATGAACTTTAATTATTTTGTTTTGTTTTGTTTTGTTTTTTTTTTTGTTAGAAAGTTTGTTAATTTATTTGCAAAATGCCACTGGTCTCCTCACAGGTACATTGTAATGTTATTCTCTCCAACACCATAAAAATTATTTTAGTAATTACTCAATGAGTTGAACAAAATTACATTTACTTATAACAATACAAATACAGCAGACCTGGAAATTTTCGTTCCAGTTTAATTTTTTGGCCATTTTTACCCTGAGATTAGAGGGCTAATTCAAAATTGATAGTGAAAATTTCAAGCTAAAAATTGAAGTATTGACATTAATGACATCCACGTGACTATAGTGATTTAGGGCAAATTTAAGACGGGTGAATATATTTTCTGTCATAGAAGGGCAAAAATAATTAAGGCTGAAAATTGCCAGAAATACAATAACCTAAAAAGCCTAACATTTTAAAATATTTATCTCCATGAGTTTTATGTAGTTTATATCAGGAAGTTTCACGGCTATTTAGATGCAAAAACTCTTTTTAAAGTCTTTTTATCACACTCATATTTCTGAGTTGAAAAAAAAGCATTTTGAGAGTACAGTAAAACTTCAGAAGATCTCATTGTTCAATTTGTTATAAGGACAGTTTGTTATACAGTTACAGCGAAGTGGGCTGAAGGGTTACATTGAAATTCGTTAAGAAAAACTTCGCTCTAAATCTACGCTAAACGGAAACTTTTTTGCAGACTCAAATGAAAACAGAAAGGTTTTTGTTAATTTCTATTTACACAAATTTTATAATTTTTGCTTGACAAAAAGTTATGAACTGACTTTCATTTAAATGATATTGATCACTTTGTTATAATTCTATAAAAAATATTGATTAAGCCATCAAGGGACATAGAAATTGGTTTGTTATAAGCAAAAATTTGTTATATAAAATTTGTTGTAAAATTGTTTTTAAACTAAGAATATATAGAGCTGCAGTCAGGGAATATTTTTTGATTCGTTGTTTGCCTGAATTTGTACAAACCTAGTTTGTTATACATGTATTCATTTTTTACTGTATTGAGGAATCAATGCATGTCCTTTACCTGTGAGGCCATTAAAAACAAGCATTTGGAGATTATTAATGAATCACTACATGTCCCCGAACTGTGAATCCATTATCAAGTGAATGGAGGGCCTCTGCTTTAGACCATGGAGCATGTCACCTATTGTCAGTGTGGGTTCAAGTCCTGCAGGATCCTGTGTTGATTTTGTTAAAAAGTTTGGCAGTTTACTTGTGGAAGGCCAGTGGTCTCTTAGTGGCTACATTTACGTTGTAACTGGGTTCTCCTGTACCACTAGAAACTGGCTGCCACCATATTACTAAAAAATTGTTGAGTGTGGCATAAAACAACATTCAAAATTTTTAAATTAAGTGATCATGAATGGTTAACAATTACAAAACTTTAAGCAAACCCTAACTGGACCCATCAGACAGATGCAAGTAAAACCTTTAGCCTAAACCCCCACCTCCGCCGCTGGTTTCACCCATGTAGGAGACTAAAATGAAAATATATTGAAAAGTAATTCTATGAAACTGTGAGAGAGCGCCTTTACATTACATGCATGTTAAAGTTGTTGGGTCGAGTTGTTGGGTCGAGTTGTTGGGTCGAGTTGTTCACAGCCTGGTGTACATGTACCTTTTTTGATACTAAAAGTAAATGGTATTTTAATATATTCATATGTCTTAAATGCTGATTAAAATAGAAATAGTTAATTATTTTAATATTTGATTCAAATCATCAAAATTTTGACCAAAATAAAATGACAATTCAGTACTTGTTACATTAATTATCCTCCTCACAAATGAGGTTAAGAGGGGACATAGCATTTGTACACATACATGTTCACGCAGTAAAATCCATAGTCTCATGAACTTTTTCGTGGCCTGGATGAGTTTAAATTTTAGGTAATACATTAAAATCACACTGGTAAGAGTTATTGTTCCTGCTTGTCATCATACATATACGGTCAGTTATCCAGTTACCAAGTTGCTAATAAAACACATTTCCTGTGAAGCCTGTCATAACCAAAAATTGAGTAGAGTCAACCATGTGATAATTTATATTAATGCCCCCCCCACACAAGTCATGTGAATAGGACAAGACATATGTACATATGTAACACTTTCAGTGCCAGCACTCCAGTTTCTGCATTTCTCATTTGAAACTTGATACATGTACATGTATGACAGCATCTTGGATTCATGTTTTTTTTGCTGCTTGCCAATATATTCTCCTGGAGTTATTGCTCTTTGTTGTGCAGTGATGAGGTTCAAATCACTTGTAATACCTTGTTGATTTATATCTTGAGGATAAAGTGATTCTCAAAGATATCTTGTTCAAATCACATACTGGTACTCTCCATAAAATTTAAACTTTAGTCTGCTATTAATCTTCCTACAATGCACTGCTTGGAGAGATCTAGTGGTTGAGCAATCGACTCGCAAGTTAGTGGAAGGTCCCAGGTTTGATTCCCAGTACTGGGTTATACCTAAAACAAATAAAAAGCACTCCGCATACAATGTGAAAGTCACAGGTCTTTCAGATGAGACTTAAAACTGAAGTCCCATGTCATGGCAGGCGTGACACGTAAAAGTACCCTCACTACATTGGCATCAGTCCATATAGCACTGGTCAAAATTTGTGGCACTTCACCTTAAGCTTATGACATCTCTATATAACTTACAAGTTAAAATTTCTTAGTGGGATATGAATTGATAATCAAACAAAAAATGATCTTACATTGTCGTACATCAAATGTTTTATGTTTATGTAGCAGCTGATACTTCTCAAAATTCACATAGCAGATTTCTACCAAATTTGGTATGTTGTATGAAATATATTCAGGGGAAAGTGTTTCAATATTCTAAATGAAAGGGAAGTAGCCCCTGATGGTGCCCCAAAATTTTACATATACTGGCACATTTATATACATGTATGTGACTAAAGACAGTAAAATAATACCGGTAATTAAAAACCTTTATGAGACTCTCGTTTCAAATCTCAGGACATTTGAACTGTAAAGTATCTCTTTTCCAAGCAGTGATTTTCAAAAAAGGGGGATAACCCTGCTCACTTTTTAATTCATTTTAAAATAAGAAATAAACTAAGTCCATTCACTTAAATTTATTTACAGCATGTAAAAATGATCTAACTTATATTTTGATTTCAGGAAGAGTATTTAGCTCTAGTGGCCAGACTGATTCTCCATGTGAAGGAAATGAGTAAGTTGTACTTTGTTGCTCTCTTGTGATACTTGAACAACCTTGAAATTCCACTTAAGCTAGTCTGAGTCATTCATCTGGACTAGTCTACATTTAATTGTAGGGTGGATTGGGGTTGTCAGATGTGATACTCTAGATTTGTATGTGAATATAACAAGGTACTTGAATGTACTTGATAAACAAAATATTAGACCCAAATCGGGAACTTAATACTCATAGGATTAAAGCAAATGGACTCTTCAAAAGAAAATTTGATAGATAAAATGAGACTCAACAGCAAGGATTGGAGGTTTAAATGTTATGAGAAAAAGAAAGTTAAAGATAGTCATTCAAATGTTATAGAGAATATGTGAAAACAGGTAAATATATAATAATTAGTCTCTGAATACATGTACCATCATCAGATGGAGTTGGTACTTTGTATATGTATCATGTAATATATGTAGGTATACGTGTCTACATCGGGTAGAGTTGGTACTTTGTATATTTATCATGTAATATATGTAGGTATACATGTCTGCATCGGGTAGAGTTGGTACTTTGTATATGTACCATGTAATATATGTAGGTATACATGTCTACATCAGGTAGAGTTGGTACTTTTTATATGTACCATGTAGTATATGTATGTATATGTGTCTACATCAGATGGAGTTGGTACTTTTTATATATACCATGTAGTGTATGTAGGTATACATGCCTACATCGGGTAGAGTTGGTACTTTGTATATGTACCATGTAATATATGTAGGTATACATGTCTACATCAGGTAGAGTTGGTACTTTTTATATGTACCATGTAGTATATGTATGTATATGTGTCTACATCAGATGGAGTTGGTACTTTTTATATATACCATGTAGTATATGTATGTATATGTGTCTACATCAGGTAGAGTTGGTACTTTGTATATGTACCATGTAGTATATGTAGGTATACATGTCTACATCAGGTAGAGTTGGTACTTTTTATATGTACCATGTAGTATATGTATGTATATGTGTCTACATCAGGTAGAGTTGGTACTTTTTATATGTATCTTATAGTAGATGTAGGTATACGTGTCTAGATCAAATGGAGTTGGTACTTTGTATGTGTACCATGTAGTACATACGTGCCTACATCAGGTAGAGTTGGTACTTTTTATATGTACCATGTAGTATATGTAGGTACACATGTCTACATCAGGTAGAGTTGGTACTTTTTATATGTACCATGTAGTATATGTAGGTATGCATTTCTACATCAAGTAGCTTGGTACTTTGTGTATGTACCATGTAGTATATGTAGGTACATGTATATATGTCTCCAACTGTTGGATTTGGTACTTTTTGTACATGTATGTACTATGTAGTACATGTATATGTACAGGATATATGTCATTTTTTTTTTCGTGCCCACATCAGATGGAGTTAGTACTTTGTGTATTGTATATGTACCACGTAGTATATATGTACATGACACTATGTGCATTTCTAAGATGCTGTGTTGATTTCGAAGATGCTATTTGGGATTATAAGACAATATGTTGGTTTCTAAGACGCTATGTGGCAGGGTTTCTGCTGGCGTTCGCATTTTTTGCATATTTTGAATATTTTTCCAGTTTGGCGAAAAAAGTGGCGAATACTTATTATTTTTGCATTTCAAAAACTTTTCAGCATAGAGAACGATCCTGACCTGTTAAACACTAAAGATAAACTTGCTTGTTTATACCAGTGTTTTTATAGCATTGCAATTAAATAACAATTTAGCGGGTAATGAGTGGTCGGACGTGGCGTTAAATTAATCAATGACAACAATTAAAAAAATTACTCAGTCCAATCAGATTAGGCTAGCTTTGTCCCTGTTGGGTAGGGCCTACACAGGTAATTATGGGTTGTTATGTAATAACAACCTATTATGGGTTTACTTCGACTTTTCATTGAGGGCTATCCTGTTAGCAGTGAAGAGGTCATGGAGGTTGCATTTGCAAAATATAGTCCAACTCAAGAATTCAACTTTTACAGAAAAGTCAAATATTTTGGTGTAAATGAAATTAAATTTAGTTTGAATAATCATTAAATGAAATACCACATGATTCTAATTACTTCTGCCTTTCGAAATTATACAATATGATTTGTAGTTAGTTTCAACCAAACATCATCAATCTATTTATAAATATAGAATTCCACTATATAAGATTCCAGTGATGTTGAGCCTGTATTACTTCGCCATTCATCATATTGATATTGACAGCTAGCGAGCTTCAAGCATACAGTGATGTAAATAGAAATAATTACATATCGCTGATACCAACATGAAGCTAAATCAATTTCTATTGAACTCTCAAGAATATGTATGTTTTCTAGTCCATGGAAAAATGAAAATAAAAGCAGAATATGGGGATAGCATCGAGTAGGAGGTGCTTGTTATGCAAATGGCACGTGAAAGTTCCTGTCCATTTTGAATACTATCAAATTAACGTGTTTGTCAACTAATTGCTATACATAACCTGCCTTAATGAGATTCCCGTGCTTATTCCCTTTATTTATACACCCTATATGGTGACCACATGCCTTACATAACCAGTGTCAGCTCAATTTCAGCGGACGGTCTCTTGTATACTGTATGTAGTGATATCGCAAATGGAGGTAATTCGAACATTGAATGTTACAATTTCTAGTTCTCGTTTCCGCGGAAGTTGGGGGAAATCGCCATGTCCATTGTCGGGTGTTTACACAACTTTTGAAGTTAATCACAATTAGATTGGGATGTATAAACATAAACTTGTGTAATTGGTCTGTTCATAATGGATTTCAAACAGAAACGATGTCTTCAACAAAAAAAACCAAAAAAAAAAAACGTTTTATCCATTGCCAAAAGTGTTGATGTCTATAAGTAAAATTGGTGATAGATCGTTTTGCTACATAACGACTTTAGGCCTGAAGGTTGATGAAAAATTATTTATTTAACAATAAACATGGGGTAAACTATCTGTTTCACCCTGTACAGTTATTTATATATTAATTAATACAAGATAGAAAACGTTGTTTGGTTGTTTATTTAGTCAAGGCAGAGAATATGTTCATGTACCATGGTAATAGCCCTAAATAGGATTATTTACATTCGATATTACAAGCCCTAAAATATGCTTTAAATCACAGCTATTTTTCGCTATGAAAAATTTATTTTACCTGTTCCCAGTGCCATGTTTGATTTAAATTTAAGTAGGCACCATAAATGCTCACGTTTTATTTTGAAATGAATGTTAATGCACGACAGACAATATTTAAAGTTGGTGCGGAAGATACAACAAATAAAATTTAGAATGTTAATTTTGAATTTATCTACAGGCTGGAAATTGAAGTTTTCTTTTTTTGTTTTAAGATCTACATTAATTTGATTTATTTTCATTTCATATATGTCAGATAGAAGTAGTTTGAATCCCATGGCTATTTTGCCAAAATAACAACCCATTTCAGTACTTTGATTTTTGCAATGTCGGCGTGTGCAAGCTATTGGGTTATAAAATTGTTTGAAGCAACTGATAACAGGTGGTTGGATATTGTGTAAAATGTTCTGTAACTAGTATTACTTACTTTAAAAAGGTACATTATCGACATTGCAAAGTCAGCTGCAAGCTTAAAAACAGCGAAATACAGGTAGATCTAGTCTTGAACGTTTCGTACTTTTACTTGACACTTGTAAAATTCTTGTACGCATTTAACACTATGTATTTTCACACCGGTAGGTTTTAGATGTAATGGTCACAAATAATTTATTACTTTTTAACTACAACTGCATTCTTTGTAGCCCCTTCCCCAACCGATTCCGTTTAGGTACATTGCGATATTAAAGCTTCTTCGAGAGTGCCATATATATATATATATATATATATATATATATATATATGTGTGTGTGTGTGTGTGTGTGTGTGTGTGTGTGTGTGTGTGTGTGTGTGTGTGTGTGTGTGTGTGTGTGACCTGCCAATAAATATGAAATTTGGCCAATGAATTTCAGATTTAGCCAAAATTTTGGCCAATAAATTTAATATTCAGAGGAAACCCTGTGTGGGTTTTTAAGACCCTATGTGGGTTTTTAAGACAGTATGTGGGTTTTTAACTCAATGTGGGTTTCGAAGACACTGTGGGTTTTCTAAGATGCTGTTTGGGCCATAGTCATGTGTAACATTGCTTTAGATGGGACCTTTCTTTTGTTTGGTAAATCCCATAGAAGTAGCATATTTTAGATTTTGTTCTTCCTACATGTAGAAAAGAATGAATGTTTCTTTCGTGCACGTTGTTGCTGTCTAGCACAGCCACCATTTTTAAAATTTTGGATACAGTAATATGTGAATTGAAACCATAGATGGAACTTAAAAATCAGAATTTTGATGACATCAGCGATTTTTGATTATTTTTTTCTTCATTGATTAGTATAGTCATCTCATATATGACCGATAATCGATGGTATCGGTCCATCACTAAATGTGACTTTTCATTGGCTAATCCCTGCACAATTTGTGATGGTAGTCTGAGGACAATGGTTTGCTGTGGGACTGTTATTTTGGCTAATCCCTGCACACTTTGAGAAAGTAGTCAGTGGACAATGGTTTGCTGCAGGACTATTGATTTTTGTCAAGTAAAGTGTAAAGTCCCCTCATCCAGTGTCATAGCATGGCGCTGCACACATGTAAACAGACAACATTTTTAATCTGTCAACTGTCAGATCATTGATCCATATCTGTTTACAGTAAGAATTGCTTGCTGTACAAAATGTACATGTGTACATTGTCATGGTTGATCAGTTAATATTGTCTCTCATTTTATCAGTCCCCTGCAAATAAATGGGGGGGGGGAGGACTATACATAATAGGTTCTGTCTACATGTACATCAATCAGTTCATCCGGGCAAGACTTTGGTGTTTAAATTTGTGGTAAAGTTTTGTAATGCGAATGGTGACACATTTGGGAATTTCAATGCAAATTTGTTTACACACATGTAAATTTGAATATAATGGGATTTCTTTTTGATAATGCATTTCCCCTGCATTAATTCATTTTACGTTACAGTCACAGTCTATACACCATAGTGGGAACTCTTCATCAAATTTGGAAAAAACACATTTTTTGTCGTGGGAATGGGGCCTCATATCAGCCCTGTGCAAATTAAAGAAAAAGACCTGTACTTTAACAACTATTGCCTTCTTTTGAGGGCACAATAGACTGATAGTCTTGAGATGGCATAGTACCCTTACCACTGAGTTGGTACTATCAGTCCCTTGAGAATACAATGAATTGATAGGTAATAAGTTATAAGTTCCCTACTGGTTCTGCAGGGTAAAAAAGGGGGGGGCTGCGATTATGACAATATGTTTGACTCGCCAAGTAGTAATGGAGAACATAAGTTTATGCAAATATAAAATTTTCATTCTACATCCCATAATCTATGAAAAGGAAGTTCTAAAAAAAAGGAAAACAGACAAGTATTATTTGGATATTGAGTAAACTACAGTGAAGTAATATTAACAGGATATTGACTTTATCTAATCAAGGAAAAAGGAAGTATATGTATAGCCTACATTTGTGAGGAAACATTCTATCAAAGTCTGACCAGATATTGGTTGTGATAGGTTGAAAGTTATCTGTTATGTTTGCTTAATACACAGGAAGTATTTCAGCCAGTGATGCCAAAAACTGACAATGAAAAAGATGATAGCAGGAGACAGAACAGGTACATTTGTACTTACATGATGATGATGACTGTAGGATATAAGTAATTACTAATTGTTAAATCTTTCTGTGTATGTATTTCTTGATCCAGTAATTGTTTGACCATAAGTCAAAAATATTGGCAGTTCATGTAGAAATTCTAAAATCCCCTAAAGTGCTGGACTTTCTGTTTTAGGAGTGCTGGACTTTATGTTGGGATAGTACTGAAGTTGCTGTTGGTCTAGTGCTTGATTTGCAGTTGTTCTAGTGCTGGACTTGCTGTTGTTCTAGTGCTGGACTTGCTATTGTGCTAGTGCTTGATTTGCTTTTGTCCTAGTGCAGGACTTGCTGTTGTGCTAGTGCTTAATTTGCAGTTGTTCTAGTGTTAGACTTGCTGTTGTGCTAGTGCTGGACTTGCTGTTGTGCTAGTGCTGAATTTGCTGTTGTGCTAGTGCTGGACTTGCTGTTGTTCTAGTGCATGATTTGCTGTTATGCTAGTGCTGAATTTGCTGTTGTTCTGCTACTGGAGTTGCTGTTGTTCTAGTTTTGGACATAATATTGTGCTAGTGCTGGACTTGCTGTTGTTCTAGTTCAGGACTCCTTTGTTGTGCTAGTGCTTGATTTGCTGTTGTCCTAGTGCTTGATTTGCAGTTGTTCTAGTGCAGGACTTATTGTTGTGCTAGTGCTTGATTTACTGTTGTCCTAGTGCTGGACTTGCTGTTGTGCTAGTGCTTGATTTGCAGTTGTTCTAGTGCTGGACTTGCTGTTCTTATAGTGCTGAATTTGCATTTGTGCTACTACTTGAGTTGCTGTTGTTCTAGTGCAGGATTTGCTGTTGTGCTAGTGCTTGATTTGCAGATGTTTTAGTGCTGGACCTGCTGTTGTGCTAGTGCTAGACTTGCTGTTGTGATAGTGCATAATTTGCTGTTGTGCTAGTGCTGGAGTTGCTGTTGTGCTAGTGCAGGATTTGCTGTTGTGCTAGTGCTTGATTTGCTGTTGTGATAGTGCTTGACTTGCTGTTGTTGTAGTGCTGGACTTGTTGTTTTGCTAGTGCTGGGCTTGCTGTTGTTTTAGTGCTGGACTTGCTGTTGTGCTAGTGCTTGATTTGCTATTGTTCTAGTGCTTAATTTGCTGTTGCTGGACTTGTTGTTGTGCTAGTGCTGGACCTGCTGTTGTTCTAGTGCTGGGCCTGTTGTTGTTCTAGTGCTGGACTTGCTGTTGTGATAGTGCTGAATTTGCTGTTGTGCTTGTGCTGGAGTTGCTGTTGTTCTAGTGCAGGATTTGCTGTTGTGTTAGTGTTTGATTTGATATTGTGATAGTGCTGGTCATGCTGTTGTTCTAGTGCTGGGCTTGTTGTTGTGCTAGTGCTGGGCTTGCTGTTGTTTTAGTGCTGGACCTGCTGTTGTGATAGTGCTGAATTTGCTGTCAAAGGCTCAAGTGAGCTATTGTGAACACTCCCTGTCTGTCGTCTGGCGTCCATGTCTGGTTCATTTTTCACACTCGGCTTTAGTTTCAAAACTACTGAAGGAATTTTGACGAAACTTTTCAGGAAGCAAGTGCTCAAGGTCCTTTACCACTTTTGTAGTTTTCAGTCAGATTTGCCCAGGGGTGGATCCAGGGCAGGGAAGAAAAGGTCCCAAAAAGTACCATCTTTAAAAAACTTCTTCTCAAGAACCACTACATGAATTGAAAAATGGATTGTTTCTGAGTGATCTACATGGTTGTATGATTTAAGTTTGTATTTTTCATAGAAATCGGAATATTAATTTTTGACGCGTTTTGAGGTCTTTTCAGACTTTTCATTACTTTTTGCATGATTTCCTCAATTATCTCCCCTTGCATTCACTTTGGTGCATTCATTTAATGTTTTTTACTTGTTTTTGTGCAAGAATTTTGCAAAAATTTTATTTCTAGAATTTTTTATGAGTTTTCTAAGACTGCAAAAAAAAGAGGGGGTGCATTTTTCACTTAAAGCAGTATGAGCTGTCAGCAACGGATAATTTTTTGAATCTGTCTAATAAGCATAAAACTACTTAAGTACAATTTAAAATATCTCAGAATGTGAAATTACCTATATGTATTATGATTTAAACCTGTAAAGTTAGTTTTTCAGACACAAAATAATCATTGTCCTGCAAGACAGCATTTCTCTGATGTAATTGGCCTATTCGAGTGAACTCTGGGTCAAGCATTTGGAGAACCTTTATCGCACATGTACTGCCACTGGATATATCAGACCATTGCAAACTGATCCTACATGGTCTCGGAAATCAAATATCATTCTCTGCAATATATATCATATATATCACTAATTATTTGCAATAACAATACTGTGTTGTATTTTTTAAAGTAAATATAAAACCAGAGACATATCTCTGATACAACACATAAAATAAAGGCCAATTTTAATGATGACTGAGTGTGTTATGGGCCGAATGTGTGACACAGACAGCGCCCAAGATTTCCCTGAACCTTCATGCTCAAAATATTTGTTGACACTGAAGTCGATGACGGGAACACGTCAGAATCTTAAATTGACCATTTTGCCACAGAAATGACAAAGACAAATATTGAGCGTCCAGCTTAATAGAAACAATATGTAATTTGATTCAAGTAAGACCATTGGATTGCATTATGTGGAAAATTGATGTGAATATTCAATAAAACGAATGTCTATTTAGCCAGGACACTGCCTGCCAGGGTTGTTTACACTTACAGCTCATCTGTTTTTTGTTTTTTTTACCGTAGAGTTGTGTAGAATAGATGCCTAGTTTATATCAACTAGAAAAATAAGAACGATTATCATAGCTTAACTATAATTATGCAGGGTGTTTAAATATATTCTTTCGATACTGAGAAATTTGACAAATTATCTAACATTGAATGATAGATGCACATGTTTCGCAATGTGCTTCCTTGACAGTCGGTAATCTTCGTAAAGCTTTTCCGAAAGTTAATTAACAATGGCCAGAATGATGGTCGATTCTTAGGAATGGATGCAAGGAGTTTATTGTTATTATACGAATCCATTTGTTCCTTTAATCCATTTGTTCTTTTAACCACCAGGTGATTGGTTTGGGATGTCTAACACATACAAGATATTGCATAAAATCTGTATGTAAAATTTTGCACCTATCAGACAGCTCATATTGCTTTAAAGTCTATTATTTGATAAATATGATATCAGAATGGTCATTTGCTAAAGAAGCTCTATATATCATGTCAATACCTTCGTCATCTTCATGTTTAAAGATCATATATATCAAATTAAAGGTGTGTCTCGGAATTGCAGCTATTCTCGTTATCTTCAGATCTAGACATTTGCCATCAATTTAGATTATATATATGTACTTTTATCTTGCAATTGAAATATTGATGATAGCTCAGTAACACTTAATTGCCATGGAGACAATTTTGCAGTAGAGGAAAAATTCAATAATTTCAGTTTCTCCAACATATCTTTTTAATTAAAAACTGTTTAAAATATTGTGTAATTGTTTAAATTTTTGTTGATGGAGATACTTTTCAATTTCAGAGTTTGAAAAAATAAAAAAGATGTCTTTGACAGGGTTTATTAAAAGTGCTTTTGTAGCAGACTGTCTTGTCTATGGCAGAAACGTAGTTCTCATGTCTCTTTTTTTTTTTTTTTTTTCCGTATGATGAGTCAAACACCTGCCAATTCTGGTCAGCACAGATTTGACCCCCGAAAATATTTTAGACCTGAAATAATTGGGTCGTACATGTACATGTACATATACATGTACACGTTGTGACTAGTATTGGTTTCCTGTTTTACTCCCGAGTCCAATTGATGCATGTTTAAAGTACATGATATGCATAACACATGAACATGTATAATTTATTATATCTTTGTCAAGTGGAAAGAGACATATTGATAAAATGTCAAAATTGAGACATTATTGCATCATCTGAATGTTGTCTAAAAATAGGTTAATTGCCCTGCAGCTTCAGGTTGCTACATGTTTCTGATATGATTAGGGGGTACAATATAGCTGCGTTTACCAGTCTGATAAAATATTGATAACAGATACACAGTGGGACAACTGCATATGATGTTTTTGTTGGTATGTAAATCCTATTATAGAAGTACAAACAAATAGTTCAAACTTACACTTGTTAGACTGAATATATTATGTTGCTTTCCACTGCATGTACAAGTTATCACATACTTTTGCATATTGATGTTTTGTTTCAATGGAATCTTGTAATGTTGAAGTTCCAGAAATGTCTTACATGTAGTAAAACAGCTAGTCCCGGTTTTTATGGAAAGAAAAGTATGTTAATTAAAAATTACGGATATCTGGAAGTAATAGGATGTTCCCGTGAATTTCGAGATAATGACATTCAACTGTATAACCAGGGCTCTAAGTATGCCTTGACTTCTAGTCGCCAAATGGCAACCTACTCAGAATTTTACTCGCCATTTGAAATTTTCTGGTCACCATGATTAATATTTTACGTTTTATCATACATGTAGCTAGGCCTATAGCTAGGCCTACCATAGGCTACGCTGTCTTAAATAAATGGACTAATGCCATCTTCTTCCCATTTCCTTCTATGTCAAGTGAAATCCTTGCAAAATTCATGTTTATTTGAATTTTTTAAAATATATTTATTTTGATCCGATAATCTTTGAAATTTCACTGAAGCTTTATTTCTGCGAAGCAAATATTTTTTTATGCAGTGATTATTTTATGAACAAATTAAAGAAGAAATGAAGTACACTGAATTTTCCTTGGTTTTCATGAAATGAAATAAACATTGGACTGTAGAAAGAAGATGCATACTGCAGTAGGCTTCCACAAAAATATACAAGATTTCGCCAAATGTAAGAGTCAGACTGTCCTTACTCAGTGACTGGTAGAGGACCAGTAGCCAGCTAGGACCAGTAGCCGGCTATGGTATTATTTCGTCTTTAGCATGTGCCTCGACAATACTTTTTTCTTCTGTTCGAGAAAATTTTTCATCACTTTGTAAATTATCTAAAAAAAATCTAAAAAATCGTGTCTAAATAGCCAAAATTATGCAATAGCCGGCTACTGGTCCTAGCAGGCTACTGGTCCCTTACAAGTACTATTTAAAAGAAAGTCTGAAAAGCTATGGGGAAAGGGTGTCAGTCGACTTAGTTACCAGACTCCATATTAAAGATTAAACGCAAAACATAAAGTAAGAAACAGTCTCTTGTATCAATGTATTTATTTCAAGATTAAGGCTTATTTATTGTCCTAATACTTACTGGACTACAACTTTCGATCAAAGTACCGGTATTGAAAGTACTGATATGAGTTGATAGCAATCATAAGTTTTAATTAGGTATAATACACTCAGTATACTGAATACTTTTTAATTTGGTAAAAGTAGGTTTTACAAAAAAGTAACTAAAAATCGGGTCAGACATTTGGCCTAATGTGAGTACTGATGGCTTATTCATTATGCAACAAACTACATAGATCAGCGATATGATTATAAAATCTTGTGCTTATAAACATCGTTTCATTGATATTAAATTTCTATGCAACAGGGCAGTATTATACCCTTACGCTATACTTCCTATCAGTAGCCTTAAATCTCTAGGTCAATACAGTGTACATGTAAAACATTTTCTCAACTTCAAAGACTGCCGTGAGTTTCTCATCAGTTAAGATCACTGAATATGGAATGATGCAACTTCTATGTTCACAGACAGATCTTGCTAATACACAGTAAGGGAAACTTGACCAAAACTCATTTTCATGCGCAAAAATTGTCAACAGTCCAGTCTATCACTTTTAATGTCAATTCTATCATAAGAGTATAATGGTAAAAAATAATTGAAAAATAACATTCTAAAGCAAATTTATAATATCTTAAAGACATAGTATCTACGAAAATGGTTATTTTTTTTAGTCTGCAATTTTGCGGAAATATCGAAGATATGACTGAATAATGATCTTCCACGTCGCGAATAATTAGCGTTACTAAATATTCGTTCGTAAGAATCAAACTCATTTTATGCACAGAAACAAAAAGCACAAATGATATACGATATCAAAAATGTGATTTGTGAGATTTCAATTTTGACGGTCCTTGAGGTTATCCATCGATCTGCTCCTGATATTTATCTTGGTTTTGTTGCACATTCGCCAGAACTTCTTTGATTGTCTTTTTCTAGCTGAATCTGTCAATAGGTCGGCCACGATTTGTTTTTTGCTTTAACCCACATCAACAATTGCAAAATGTACGCTAAGGTTATTGACTTGTTCCTAATAAACGAACTTACCGACATCGTGTTGTGAAATACAATAAAACTATAGGCCTATGTGTTTTAATTCAACAATTTTTCGTTTTTTATCTCCAAATATTAACATATTTGACCCAAACAATTGAGATTGTAATATTTGAGAAATCATGAATACTACTTTAAAATTCATAAAGGATCAACTGACTTTAATAGTATATAAACAAGTCTTGTGTTTTTCAGCAAATTGTTATATATTTAGGTCATTTTAAAAAGCAAAAATATACGAATAAAAGTTTACACATCTTGAAATAGTTTTATGCTGCTAGCATACTGTGTAATTTTGCGTCAATATAATGTGTTAAAACCCGAATTGCAAAATGTACTTTGCAAGTCTAATAAAAAACTTAGCATCTGTTGGGAGTAGGCCTATGAAAGGATTCGCTTACAATGTACATTCAGTAAAGAATCATGAAAACAACTCTTTCAACCACTTCATCGTAATAAATTCTGTTTAAAGATTTTTTATATAGGGTCACTGCCTTTTACACATCTGATATTACTAGCCTCTGTGCCTGAAAACCCGAATTGGTTAGCAAGTCTCGAATTGCGACTAAACTGGCACATATCATGAAATAAATTGCTAAAACTAAAAAACTGACTTATACTGATGCAAATACTTGAATGTTTACATGTATGGTAATTGTTTAAGAGACTATCGATGAAACAATTAAGGAAATCTCATTACCATGCCATATCATTGTTTTACAGATTTTTAATGTAACCTTCTTTTAGGTTAAATAAACGCTTAAATGGGCATCAATCAGCAAAAAAGAAAAAGTTGACATTTCAGTTTGTGTACAAAGTATCATTGTACGATAACATTGCATTTACAGCACCCCATTTACGGTCCCCAAAATGGCTAGTTAGTTTAAATTTTAGTCGCCATTTATGATTTCTAGTGGCATATGCAACCAAATTACTTGCCACTTTGAGTCCTGGTATATCAATATTTAAGTGTGAAACGTCTTGTTTCCAATTACAGTAAAAAGTTGACATTTCTGTGTTATCATTGTAATACAGTAAAATCTGCTTTAGCGACCACCAGACCTCTTATCATAAAGACCATTTTTGCTTGTCCCCTATAAGTGAGCCCTATATAAAGACCACTTTCCTATAAAGACCGGTTTTCTTGTGTCCCTAAAGGAGGTCATTATATACAAGTTTCACTGTATACATATCTTGTGATGTTCATTTCTGAAGAAATTTCATATTTTCTTCAATGGCGAATGTAATTACAATAATTTGCTGTGAAGCCACAGTTTTAATCCCTGTGTAAGAGTATAATTAATTGTGACCAATCCTGCCCAGATCATCACACACGGTACTTCTGATGAATACCATCATCACAATTGTACATGATTTGATCAACCCCTTAAAGTGTGTATAATTTGTTCAGTCTCAGGGGCTTAGTATTGATTTATAATGTAGACATAAATTGCTCTCATTGGAAATCAGTTTAGTGATGTGGTAGACATATATACAAAGAGCCATTGTCACAAGAAGGTTTTGCTTTGGATATTCTGTACATATACATGTAATGTACTGGTGGATCTGCATGTGGCAGTGCTTTAGATTTGTAAAGTACATACATGTAGAAGCATAAACAAAGCAAATTTCTATCTGCTGATACGACAAAGGGTTCACTATTTCATGACTATTTAGATTTTTCATTTGATTTTGATCTGACTTCTACACCACACTCAACAATCTTTCAGTTACATGTACATGGTGGCAGCCAGTTTTTAATTTTTTTTACAGTGTACCTAGCTGGAGGAAACCATCAACCTTCCACAAGTAAATTGGCAACTTTCTCATGAAAATCAGCTTAGGATCTCATATAAATCAGGTTAGGTGAGAGAATTAATGGCTCAAAGCGCAATGCTCTAACCTCTCGACCACGGAGGCCCCCTTTTCATGACAAAATACATGTAGTACTACATGTGTACAATCTTACTACAGTGTACAATGTTGTACACATGTACTGCATGATTTTTGTCCTGTTTTAGTAATAAGATATCAATGATAATGGAAGTGTATGTACATGTACATTGTTGTACACATGTACTACATGTTTTTGTCATGTTGTAATAATAAGATACCAGTGATAATGGAAGTGTATGTACATGTACAATGTTGTACACATGTACTACATGTTTTTGTCATGTTGTAATAATAAGATACCAGTGATAATGGAAGTGTATGTACATGTACAATGTTGTACACATGTACTACATGTTTTTTGTCGTGTTGTAATACAATGTTGTACACATGTACTACATGTTTTTTGTCGTGTTGTAATAGTAAGATACCAGTGATAATGGAAGTGTATGTATATGTACAATGTTGTATGCATGTACTACATGTTTTTTGTTGTAATTATAAGATACCAATGATAATGGAAGTGAATGTACATTTATAATGTTGTACACCTGTACTACATGTACATGTTTTTTTCACCTGAGCCAAAGACTCAGGGTGACTTATTGGGCCAATTTTAACCAAACTTGGTATATAGCATCCCCATGTGAAGCAGCATAAAGTTGTGAATGAAAAGGGGTTAGCACCCATAGAGGCTCCAAATGGGGCCAAAAAGGACTAAAACTTGGTACATCTTTAAAATTCTTCTTCTCATGAACTGAGTTTCAAATTTTGTATGCATGATTGTTAAGTCAATATCTACAGCGTTTGCGAACGAAAATGAAATCTGAGCCACTAGGGGGTGCTTCAGTAATGCAGGATATAATTGTATTACAAATTGTTTAATAACTAAAAACTGATCGACTTTTTGTATACAAAGATATATGAGAAAGTTGTTTGAATTATCTAAGAATCATTTTTACAATATTTCAAGGTCATAGGGTCAAAGGTCAAGGTCACAGACACCTAAATAGATGGAAAATATGGGTTTTTTTTGTGTAAAATTTTCAACATTTTTGACTATTTCTCCAGAACCATTGGGTCAATTTGAATTAAACATGACAGAAAGTTTAACCATGTAAAGCTGCATCAGGTTTACGGACGAAAAGGGGCTAGGAAGAAACATGGCTGTCATGGTTAAAAAAAAGAATGAATGAGTCAGCAGCTTTTTTTTTTATTTAATACATGTATCTCTAAAATTATTAAAGCTAGGAAAAAACATTACCCTAAAATGAGCAGCTTGCAAAAATCTACCAAAGGTTTATTTTGGTGGAAATTGTTGGGTCGACCCTTATCTGAGTTATTTCCCTTTTTTGTGGATTTTTCATGTTTTTGGATGTTTTTTTTACTTTATCTTGAAAAGTATAATAGCTAGAGTAAAAGTGAAAGAAGCGCAAAAATGTTCAGCATGCAAAGATCTACAAAACAGTCAATAGGCCCAAAATTGTCAGATTACCCCTTATGGGAGTTATTTTCCCTTTTTTGTGGATTTTTCATGTTTTTGGATGTTTTTTGACATAATCTTGAAAAGTATGATAGCAAGAGTAAAATTGAAAGAAGCAAAAATGTTCAGCACACAAAGATCTGCAAAAAAATCAATAGGCCCCAAAATGTCAGATGGACCCTTTTGTGAGTTATTTCCCCTTTTAAGTAGATTTTTCATGTTTTGGACAGTTTTGTCCTGTTATCTTGAAAAGTACATTGTATAATAAATAGAGAGAAAGTGAAAGAAGCAAAAATGTTCAGCATACAAAGATCTACAAAAAATCCAAAGGAATGAAATTGCAGGGTCGACCCTTATGGGAGTTATTTCCTTTTTTTTGTAAATTTCTTATCTTGGATAGTTCTGTCTTATTATCTTGTAAAGTATAATAAAAATGTTAAGCACTCAAAGATCTACAAAAAAGGCAAAGGGTCAAAATTTTCAGGCTGCCCCCTTATGGGAGTTATTGCCCCTTTAAGTGGATTATTCATGTTTTGGACTGTTTTTGGACATTATCTTGAAATGTATCAGAGATACAGTAAAAGTGAAAGAAGCAGAAATGCCCACAGGGGCAGTAATTGTCATGTCTGTGCTTATGGGAGCTAATTATGTTGTTCTCAGGTGACCACCAAGGCCCTTTGGGCCTCTTGTTGTCATGTTGTAATAATAAGATGCCAATGATAATGGCAGTGTTAGTACATGTAATGACAAAAAAAAATAATAATAAAAATATCACAGGGATAAAATAGACATTTGATCAATGTTGACAACTTCGTATTCATTTGTATCCGTTGTTTCAATGAAGATTTATTTATAATTGTTCAAACATATATCAAGGAGACTAAGCGATTTTCATAATGTATTCAATTAAAAAAGCATCTTTATTTACTGTGGATTTCATATGTAACGAGAAAACTTTGAGTTAACTAATATGATTAATTATTACTATTAGTAGTAGTAGTATTACCGGAACTTGATTTGTCATATAAAAGTGACATAGTTCTGTACCTATCTACCCTTATTAACAGTTCTGTTTCTCTTTTCCCATACTGTATTCTTTTCCACACTTTTTCCTTTCTTATTTTTCAGCGGTATATAAATGCAATCTTATGTTTTCTACTGTTTTATTGTACCGTTGGCCTGTACTACAATGTATGTAAATAACAATATTGTTATTGGGAGAAGGCATTTCTAAGTTGCAAGAACTTGTGCCTAATCCCTTTGCTTTTTCTTTAATGCAATCAAATATGTTCAGCTTAATCCGTTTTCTTTTTAATCAATTCAAAAATTATGATTATCTCCCCTTGGAAATTAAATTTGGAGGGCATGGAAATTTGGAATGTTTTTGTGAATACTTTTTAAAGTATTGTTACATATTTATGTACATTAAACTCTTCTTGAAAATATCAAAAATAGGTATTCAGAGAAAACCTTTGCAACACATGGTTTTGACAATGGTTAGAAGATGATAAAAGTAAACTAGAACCCCTTTTCAGGGTTCAACATTAAGGTTTGTCCGGTTGTCTGGGACAAGTCCATTTTGTGTTCGGACAAGTAGATGTTACTTCTCACTTGTCTGAATGGACAATTGAAATTGTTGAAGACAAAAATAAATTCAAAAAATATTATTCTTGTTTAAACACAAAATAATATCTTTAAATGTTTCACTTGATTTTCGGACAAGTCATTTTTGCATTCGGACAAGTAGATTTCAGTACTACTCGTCCTGCAGGACAAGTGGAAATTTCCGTTATTGTTACCCCTGATTTTCCATTTTTGGCCTACATTAGGCTTTAAGGTGGCCAAAGATGTGTGTTAACTTTTGACCTTAGTTACATGCACCTCTTCTCAAAAGTGCAGATTTCAACCATATTCATTCAGTAGGGGAAACCCCAGGACTTCATTTTTGTAAAAAAAAAAAAAGGGGGGAGAGGGCTGGTCTCTACAGCACCCAATAGTTCTGTGCATGGTCTGACATGTCAAGACCTTCTTACACTCTCATTTTCTTATTGTAATTATTTTGTTGTCTCATCAAAATGTGTGACTCAGTTTTTGTAGCTGATGAAGGAAAGCTAATCTAGGCAAATTTCAAATTGTAATTATCCATGTCTGGTATTTGTACAATTTGACAACGGAGATGCAGCTCAGTAAGTGCTAACAAAATTAGACAGATATGTAGGTGTGTGTGACTGAATGCTGTAAATTGATGATATCGGAAAATGATTGAAAACCAAATCTCCTTGCTTTAGTTTCTGTCTCGGAAAGTACCAGCAATAAAAGAACAATCAACTTTGTATAGTTAGAAATAGGGAAGAAGAAGATATGTACATGTATGTTAAATACAGTAAAACTTCGATGAGTAGAACTTCCATGAGTCAAATATCTCGATGGTTTCAAATATTGACAAAGTCCTGAGTTTATGAGTTGAATTTCTCAATGTTTCAAATAAATTCTTGGACCCATTTCTGTAAAAACAACAAGAATTCCTACATATAATTCGAAGTCCAAATTTACATGTGTACGAAAGCGCCCCACGATAATTTTTCTCCTTCTAATAAACACTCAATGTTTCAATTTCACGAAAGTTAAGTTAAATTTAGCACTAATTATTAATTACAATGACGGAATATGTCTTAAATGGTTTTGATGCAGTCATATATACCTTATAGAACCTCTGAAACAAAAGAAAAACGTGTGATTCTTGGTTAACATCAATGAGATAAAGTCCTGATGTTTCGAACTTTTCTAGGTGGTCCCTTGAACTTCAACTCATAGAAGACCTACTGTATGTTGTACGTTGAAACTATTTGTATACCAAATGTCTTGAGAGACAACACTATATATCAACCCTAAGTGTGGTCTTGTATGTCAACCCTAAATGTGGTCTTGTATGTCAACCCTAAGTGTGGTCTTGTATGTCAACCTTAAGTGTGATCTCATGTCAAGCCTGAGTGTGGTCTTGTATGTCAAACCTAAATGTGGTCTCATACATCAACCCTAAGTGTGGTCTTGTATGTCAGCCCTAAGTGTGGTCTTGTATGTCAACCTTAAGTGTGATCTCATATGTCAAACCTAAGTGTGGTCTTGTATGTCAACCCTAAGTGTGGTCTCATATGTCAAACCTAAGTGTGGTCTTGTATGTCAACCTTAAGTGTGATCTCATATGTCAAACCTAAGTGTAGTCTTGTATGTCAATCCTAAATGTGGTCTCATATGTCAACCCTAAGTGTGGTCTTGTATGTCAACCCTAAGTGTGGTCTTGTATGTCAACCCTAAATGTGGTCTCGTATGTCAACCTTAAGTATGGTCTTGTATGTCAACCCTAAATGTGGTCTTGTATGTCAACCCAAAATGTGGTCTCATATGTCAACCCAAAATGTGTCTCATATGTCAACCATAAGTGTGGTCTCATATGTCAACCATAAATGTGGTCTCATGTGTCAACCCTTAGTGTGTTCTTATATGTCAACCGTAAGTGTGGTCTCATGTCAAGTCTAAGTGTGGTCTCATGTCAACCCTGAATGTGGTGTCATGTCAACCCTAAGTGTGGTCTCATATGTTAATCATAAATATGGTCTCATATGTCAACCATAAATGTGGTCTCATGTGTCAACCTTTAGTGTGTTCTTATATGTCAAGCCTAAGTGTGGTCTCATGTCAACCCTAAATGTGGTCTCATATGTCAAGCCAAAGTGTGGTCTCGTACATCAACCCTAAGTGTGGTCTCGTATGCCAACCCTAAGTGTGGTCTCGTATGCCAACCCTAAGTGTGGTCTCGTATGTCAAGCCTCAGGATGTCGTCTTTGGCATTACAAGTTTCACTGTATTACAATGTATTTAGTAACAAGTATCATAATTGCAGAGTTGGTCCTCATACACATTTAAACGTGTAGATATGTCCATGGCTTCATACAGTGGAACCTGTATTGGGAGACCACATTTTGGTGGCAGATCCGAGGATCTCTCAAGACAGGTGGTCTCTCAAAAGAGGGTTTATTTAAAGGATTATTTAACAAAGTGGTTATCATAAAGTGGTCTCAAAAGACAGGTGGTCTTTCACGAGAATAGAAACACTTTTCAACACCACAAACCATTAGTAGTAGATTGGTCTAAAATAATAGAAAATAATATACCAATATACTCCAGTGTGAAATAGATCAACTTCTCATAGTTACGGAACCTTGTCTAACTTTTTTGTTTTTTTTTATAACTGGTGTTTTACGCCACACTCGAACAATCGTTCAATAAATGGTGATGGCCAGTTTTTAATAGTGGATGGTGGATGAGAGAACCCGGTTACATTGTAAGAGACTACCAGACTTCTGCTAGTAAAATAGAAAGCTTTCTCAGCTCAGCTTAGGTTCCAGCGGGGGTATCAGGTATTTGTAAAAGTATACTAGCAATTTTTCTGGGCAAGAACTATACCTGAGAAATGTTAGGTGTGGTATAAAACACCATTTAAACAATGAAACTTGATCAATTGTTGATATCAGACTTTTTTTTTTTTGGAAAGCTATTGTTAGCAGGCAGCTGTTACATTTTGATCGTTACAATACATTCATTATACAATGTAGATGTCATTCGAGTCAAAGATGTACAGGATATGGTCAAAAGTGAGCCACCAAAATGGCTGGCATCAAATGTCATGAGCGGAGTAAATGGTACATGTGCTTAAGTCATCAACCCTTGAAAAACAATAAACTTTTCTATAAATCAATGACTTAGACCCGTCCAAATCTGTTTGTAGGAGTAAATGGATTAACAGGGCTTGATTTTTTTTTTATCTCTGTGCATTAATGACATACAAATTACAGTAAAACCTGCTATAGCGGCCACCTGTATATAAGGATTACCTGTTTATAAAGGCCAGTTTTTTCAAGTCCCTTGACTGCATACTTCAACTAAATTGAACCTGTGTATAAGGGTCACCTGCACATAAAGGTCAATATTTTCTAGTCCCTTGGGTGGCCCCTATATACAGGTTTCACTGTATTACAATTTTTTGTTGTAAGTTGATAATAAAATATTAGTCTGCAAATCATCATAGGAAAGAGAATGTGTCAATCATTGCCATCAAAAATATTTAACGAATCAATGCTTGTCAGAGTGCATTTATTGTCAATATGGATGTCTTTGGGTGACAGGTAAATAGAATAGTGCCATGAATATTTATCTGTCACCCAAACGGCATCCATATTGACAATAAATGCACTCTTACAAGAGTTCATTCCTTATAATTACATATCATAGTTTTCAAATTGAATAAATAAATAATGGAATCGAATATCCCGCCTTATACATGATCGATCTCATTATAATGGAACAGCGAAGTTCAAGGTAGAACAGTAAAGTATAGAGTTTTTTAATGAAATATATCTTGGTGTGATGTCATGTTATAAATGAAGCTACTTCATTGTGTGACGTCATATAAAGAACTTCATTTATAGACAATATGAATGCCATCTAGTTTATTAAGTTAATTAATGTAAATATTATAAACACAATACCAAAGTGATAGATTTGCAAAAAAAAATAAAAAAGGCTGAAATAAATACTCAAGACAATCATTTCTGTCAATAATACTTGATCACTTGAGCTCAAATTTAAAATAGATACAGTAAAACCTGCTATAGTGGTCACCTCTATATAAGGATCACCTGTCTATAAAGGCCAGTTTTGAAAAGTACCAGACTGCATACTTCAGCTAAATTAAA
The DNA here is from genome assembly GCA_030159075.1 of Atrina japonica. Classification (NCBI taxonomy): domain Eukaryota; kingdom Metazoa; phylum Mollusca; class Bivalvia; order Pterioida; family Pinnidae; genus Atrina; species Atrina japonica. The sequence goes on from BROG01000642.1 coordinate 275,469, forward strand.
CCTGTGTATAAGGGTCACCTGCACATAAAAGCCAATATTTTCTGGTCCCTTGGGTGGCCACTATATACAGGTTTTACTGTATAGGCTTCTGAAACAAAAAATGGTACATTTCTGTCATACAAGGTAAAATATAATCTAAAATGTTTTCCTCTGTCTTAAAAGTAACCATTGTAAGAAGATGACTACCTTGGCTTTTGAAGAGTTTAGTAATTAAATGGTTTAGATGACTCATTTTTGGCCATATACTGTAAATTGAAAATGCTGCTCTGTTTTTATACATTTTGTAGATCACAGATGGTCACACCTGTTAGTTTAGCATCAACATCTCTATATAGTAGGCTAATAGTTCATTACAAAATATAAATACAGTGAAACTTGTATAAAAGGACCTCCTTAGGAAGGTGATCTTTATATAGAGGTTGATTTGTACACAAATGGTACTATTGGGGACAGCAAAAAATGGTCTTTGTGACCAGGTGGTCTTTATACACAGGTGGTTGCTAAAGCAGGTTTTACTGTAAAAGAATAGCTATATTTTTTACCAAGATAAAGTGGCACACTCAGGTTACATGTATACACAACTAAAACAACTTTCCAAAAACAGGTGTTTGGGTAAAACATTTTACCAATTTGTCTTGGTATATCCATAGATACATGTACTATAGTAGAACTGCAATTTAAGAAGCTACTACCATACAAAGTGAACCAACCACACCTTAATTTAAAAAAGAATGTATAGGTCTACCAAGGTAAAGTAGCACATCCGGTTTCTATCAAACCAAAACAATTTTCCAAAAATGGAGAGTTAAAAATTTTGCAAATTTTGCAAATTTATCTTGGTTAAAACCTTAGATGCAATTAATGGTGGAACCTCAATTTGGGAAGATGTTATCATATAAGGGTGAAATGCCCACACCTGAAATAAGAATATACATGTACAGGTCTACCAAGATGAAGTGGTGTAGTAGAACCTCAACTTTACAAAGTGAACCACCACCTACACCCAAAACGAATCCATGCAGTATTATTGTATCTCTTGATATAGTTGTGCCTGTCACCCCTGTTACAATTTGATTTTAGACTCATAGATGATGCACTTGTAAACATTTGCTGCTTTATAAGCTTAACTCATCACCCCCATGGTCACATTTAGACTTGCCCAAATCAGTAAATAGTACAGTCTATTGTCATAATTCAGGGGTGAACAGGTCAATATTGAACATAAAATCATTTTGAAATTTGGAGTCTAAATTATACACTCCTAAATTTTGACAGTGGACTTGTCCACTGTTTGAAATGGATGAGTTCAAATGTGGCTACAGGGGGTCAATAAGTTGATAGAACTGTATGTGTATGTACATATAACATTTGTACAACAGTGGAACCATGTTTTGGGAAATCTACTACTTTACAGGTTCAGAACCCCTCACACCTTCGATACGAATGTACATGTACTTGTCTGGTTATTAGATATGTCCAGTAATGAGACTCACACAATAAGTGAAGTGTGTGTCTATTTCATTTCTGTAAGAATTAGTTATCTGCTACAAACCATTTGCAAGTTTGAATTGTCTAGTTCTTTATTGTTGATTTACATAATTGTAATTGAAATCACACTTTCTCGGAAAATAAAACTTATCTTTCCCTGACAGGCTGACACCGATGGACACATTTATTTTAAATGGTGACCAGTATGATATGCATTGCACATTGCAATGTGAGCAGTTTTGAATCTCTCACAAGTTTTATGACACAGTCCCTTTGGTGGATTTCACTTCTTCTATTATTTTTGATAGGATTATAATATGATCAGATCAAGATTATGTTGCCATGGTAAATTTGCAATGTTTCTTTATTTAGATGATCTTGAGTATCAGTGAACTAGGGGCAACAAGAGCCACTAAACATTGACTCTATATCACTGCCCTTGGAATTCTACATATTAAAAATTAATTGTTTAATTTATCCCCATCAAGGCTGTTAGGAGTGTGCAGGTCTGAAAGCATAATACTTTCAAAATTTGATTTTCATTTAGATATATCAAGCAGACAAAATTCCAAATTAGAAGTCTTAAAGTGAATTAATCTGTTGACAAAGCTGCTTCAAAAATATGTGACTAAGAGCAATTTTAGATCATGTTTGTTTGTTTGTTTGTTTATTGTTGTTTAACATCCCATTCAAGAATCTTTCACTCATATGGAGATGTTACCAATTGCCGGTGAAGGGCTTCAAATTTTGGCATGTGCTTGGCACTTACGGCCATTGAGCAGTGAGGGTTCTTTAACATGCCGACACCTACTGTGACACGGGACCTCGGTTTTTACTGTCTCATCAGAAGGCTGGACTCGAACTCACAACCTCTTGATCAAGAGTCGAGTGCACTACCAACTGACCTGGGTCGGCTCTTAGATTATGTAGATGGTTGAATTGGACCACTCTTAATCAATGTTTTTTGTTGTTTTTTATTTGGACCACTCTTAATCAATTGTTTTTTGCTTTTTTTTTACCACTCTTAATCAATGTTTTTTGTTGTTTTTTTTGGGGGGGGTTGCTTATAACTTATTGTTCTTATTTAATAATGTGGGGAAAAATGTATGTATCAAGGATATTATAGCTCAAAGTGAGAGTTTTATTTATAGTCATTTGTTGTGTTTTAAGAGATTGTGCCCCCCCTCCCCACTATTAAAGATTGGAGGGCAGATTGGTTTTGTTCCTACATTTGTTTGTTCATCCAATTAGTGCATTTGCAAAATTTTGGTTTCCATCAAATGATTTGGTTTTTTTCCTCAAATCTGAAAAAAATTTGGTCTGATACTTTGTTTTAATGAGATGGTGTTCAAATGACTTTGATTTAGGCCAACATTTGGTAGTTCTTTTCAGAGTTATGGGACTTGACAGTCCTCATAAATGACCATTAGCTCTCAGAGCTATAGTCTATTATCGAAAGTAAGATCATCAAAACAGAAATTTATAGTCTAGCATCGAAAGTGGAATCATCCAAACAGGAATTTATGTAGACTATCATCCGAACTGGAATAATCCAAACTGGAATTTTTGGACCAGAGGAAAGGCAGTTGTAGTAGAATCCATATAACCAGGCGGGTGGAGTCTTGTGAACACTTTCTTGACCTGGACGAGTTTAAATTTTAGGTTTTATTTATTTTATTTATTTATTGTTGTTTAACGTCCCACTCAAGAATATTTCACTCATATGGAGACGTCACCAAATGCCGGTGAAGGGCTTCAAATTTTGGCCTATGCTCGGCACTTACGTCCATTGAGCAGTGAGGGTTCTTTAACGTGCCGACACCTACTGTGACATGGGACCACGGTTTTTACTGTCTCATCCGACAGACAGGAAACCAACCTGCCGCCGGCTGGACTCGAACTCACGACCTCACGATCAAGAGTCGAGCGCGCTACTGACTGAGCCAGGCTAAATTTTAGGTAATGAAGTATAACATTAAAATAACACTGACTAGAGTAATCATTCCTACTTGTCACCATAAGACAGTATCCAGTGAGGAATGAAGTGCTTTCCCTGTGCAGCTTGCCATAACCAAAAAAGTGAGTAGAATCATCCGTATGGTAATCTAAAGGTTACTCCACCCTGCTATCTTATGTGAATCGGACAATATGTACAAATGTACTGTAATACTCAGTGATTTGTTTTTTCTAAACAAGTATTACATGTGATATTGAGATGACTGCAAACACTCTGCTTTGTCTATTGATAAATGAAGGTTACGGTAAGGAATTATGTAATATTGCTGTGGGCAAAAAATTCAATTGAAAATTAATTAGTTGTTTCTTCTGATTAGAGACAATGTATTGATTATGATTTTATACCGATTACCAGTTACATGTACTAGTCCTGACTGGCTTAGACTAGTTTATTAAGTTTTCTCATTGATTTAGAGCTCCCTGTTTGGGTTTTTTGTCTTCATATTGGGAGACATTGTTCCAATGAATTGAATTTCTACATGTAGTTTAAACTTAAATATAACTAGTTTTACATATCATACAGAGTGTCTGAACAGCTGTATCAGTACAAAATGGCAAAAAATCTATGTAAACACAACAAAACATTCCCTGGGGGATAAGGTTTATTTCTGGATGTGGTTAGACAGATTGGATGCATTTATTGCATTACACAATGATATTACTGATTACTGGAAAAGCTGGTCATTTTTATATCAAAATTAAGGTATATGTACATAGGGGATTCAAATTCAGGACTGGCGGGTGGGGGGGGGGGGCAATATATCAGTGGTGTGCTGCTCCTGGCTTTAATTTATTGCTATTATATTTTGAACCCAAGTTAAATATATTATAGATCAAAGTGTGTTACACCAGTAGTAACTTTTCCTTTGACAGTTAGTGCTCAGCTCAGCAGAAGAAGTGAATGTTACTTAATGAAACGCGGACTCGGACATATTACCTCCACATCATGGATTCGTGGTCAGAATTAAACTAGAAATCTCATCACATTGACATACATGTATCATAGCACAAGTCAAAATTTGAGATACTTTTTATACATGTACATTTTGTACAGGCTGCAAAGTCTCCATATACCAGTATTTATAAGTGAAAAATTCTTATTTGGATGTAAATACACAAAAATGAAAATCAATTGCTGAACCCTTTCATCCCTAAGAAACAGTATGGTATGCTCTTTTCTTTTGTTGTGGACAAGTCCATTATGGACTAAAGGGTTGAAAGGGCTAAGTGAAAAAAGGGAATGAAACTTCTTGTAATGAGATGTTACATTATTTTGATGTCTTCAGTATACAAAAAATCACACAATGTGACAATTAGGCGGTGTTGTTATCCAGAGTTACCACCCCTTGTAGCAGGTATCAATTGTGATGTCATTTGTTTGTGCGTAAAATGAGACAAGTTATCAATTGTGACGTCATGTTTGTGTGAATATGACATTGTTTTGTCACGTAAAGACATGAAGTCACAATTGATACCAGCTGAATGGGAGATAACTCTGACTAACGAAACGACAGAATACATTTACATGTAGTTATACATGCAGTGAATCTGATACATGTACCAATAGGTAGGTACAGGGTTTTCCTAGGGCCACATATTAGCGAGTCCCTTTGACTGACAGAATAAAAGTTTGTGTGACCCTTTTAGCTAAATTTGTGAGTCCAGTCGAGTAGAAAGGACTTGATATATTCCAATAATATGCTAATTTCAAATTAGATATAACAGATTATTCAAATATAGATAGTTTTCTCTCAGTCACCATGTGACTGTAAGTAGCTAACATGAAATAAACAAGTTAGAAAATATTCCTATACAACTCATCATTCATACTTGAAATTCATGAAAACAATGGCATCCATGTGCACTTTCTGTCACGAGATTCAAAATCAGTTCAAAGATGCAGTCCTAATTCATCCTTAGCGAATCTGTTTTATTTCTTTTGTGCTTCCTGGAAATAATTTATATGCCAGAGACACAGAAATCATGCATAAGGGAAAACCCTGAATTACATGTATGTAGAAAGTTTTCCCTATGATGTCATTGTCCGTGCTGAGTTTTAAGGACAGAACTATAAGTTCTCTTAATCTTGCCTCTCTAACTTTTAATCAACATCTAATGGTCAAATAGAGGGATCGTATCAAAATGCATTTTGTACATTATCAATATGGATTTTGATTTTATACATGTATAAATGTACCAGATATTTGCAGATTTCATAATCTGATTTCTTTTAAAATAAATGTTTTCAAATTCAGTTCTTAATGCATAGACAAAAAATGTATAGCATCATGAAATTAATAACTCCTTTTTGTAATTTTCAAATCCTTCTTGAGGTTACCATGGCAACAAAAACTGAAATGAAATGAATTTGTATTAGATTGAATTATTACAGTAAACAGGTTTATTTTTCTCACAATTCCTACGTCATTGCAGTTATATAAAAGTGAATATCATATTTTATTCAAATATGGATTTTTATTAGTCCATTTTCGTCCAGACAGTATGTATTGAAACTTAGAATTTCAGTATAGTCTAAATCATAGTCAGCTCATTCAGGGGTTGGTTTCCCGATACATTGTATCAGGCTGGTTCTGTCCTCCGCCATTAAAAACTGGCCACCACCATATGACTGAAAAATTGTCGAGTGTGGCGTAATATACTGTGGTATTCAAAATTTTAAAAAATCACTAACCAAGGGTTGGAGCTGATTAAATAAAAACTGTTGATGCATACCTGTAGACCTGTTAACTTTAACACAGCAGTGTTCTAGTGTATTAGAGTAGTTCATCCATGCCAGTTGCAAATGAAATAAGTCCATTCTGTTCAAAGTATTGATGATTATTTATTTCGTATGGAAGGGTACCTGTGATGGCATGACAACCATTTTGTTTTATTTGCAGAAACAATGAAAGAACGGGGGCATTTATTCTGTCTGTTCAAAGTCTTTTGAAAGGTGTATTTTCCATGTATTTGGGATATCAGTGTATAGAACAATGTATGTATCAGGAGGAGGGGAGAAGACTAAAGACATTGAAAGTTATTTCCCTTCATAGTGCTTTTGTCAGGAGGAAATAATGATTGTTCACACGCCCATTTTATTTCTATTGTAAGGCTAACACAGATTCCGGTAAAAAAAAAGGAAGAAAAATATTTTGATTTTAAAGCTGATATAATCAAACAAGCTAGACAGTCTGATTAAAGGATATATGATATACACTGTTTTCCATTGATATAAGTACAGATGTTTTTATTTCACTAATTGGTTGCTTTACAAATGTACTTTTAAATTCATGATTTTTAAATTGGACTGGATTACTTGATATTTTTCACAGAATAAAATTGTTGTTTTCATTTCATTTTATTATTGTTGTTTTCCATCTGCCAATAATTTGACATTTATGTGAGAGAGAGAGAGAGAGAGAGAGAGAGAGAGAGAGAGAGAGAGAGAGAGAGAGAGAGAGAGAGAGAGAGAGAGCGCTTGTCTGTATAACATACATTACCACATTCATTTTTTATCCCAAATATCAGCCAAGCTGCAGCTGTTTGTTTTTTTCTATAGATCTATTTTAGTTGACAGCAGTATTGTCAATTTCAAAGTGTTCTAATTAAGTGAACAGTTTCCATTGCAAAATTGTTGCTAGCTCAGGTTCTCTGTACAGCATAAAAAAGAGATAAAAATAAATAAAAGAGAGAGAAACTATGCTAGCAGCAAGCATACATATACATTGTAAATTTCCATACAGCACATGTTTGATTTTCCAATAATTTGTCAATGTTTCAATACATTTACATGTAGATTACACATATTTGTTAAGTGCTATTTATTTGCTGTGTTTTTTCTTTTTCTTTTATGTTGACTAAATTATGAAGCTGTATAAATTGACATTGTCTGTTTGCAATTTGGTTTAACTGTTGGAACTCAGGGGTTCAAAATTCCATAGTCCGAAGTCCGGGACCTGGTTAAATCGGGTTCGGACTTGGCATTTAGAAATACCTGAAGTCCAAGGGACTTGCTTCATCTGTACTTATTTAATTGTACTGTATTACTTATCAACAAAATTCAGCATGGACTTTGAAATTTCTCAATTGGAGTAATTCTGTTGTGAGAAAAGAAAATGACCTGGTTAAAGCGATATAAGCTGTCACAATGATTATTTTTGTCCCATGACATTTAATCGAGAATATGATAAAATGTGTGATCAAATAAATTATCAAACACTTGAAACGTTGTAAGATATCTTCTTTTTGAAGTTATTTCTTTTATTAGAATTTAAGTTTTCCCGTACCTTAAAAAATCCAGCTGTATTTCTGTTTGCATTGACCTTTCAGATAAACTCTTTCGCCATATCAAATTTACTTCGTAATTCGGTCAGGGCCTGAGGGAGATCTCGGTCCTTTATGTGCTCCGGCTATGTTAAAGTCAGCCCATTTTTATGTGTTTTATATTTACTTTTAAAATACAGGACTTGATTTTTATTGAAAAGTGCATATATGCTTTTCAACACTATTTTAAATACCTGAAGTAAATTGGATGAATATATGAATAAATATATGAGGTCACTAAAAGAAATTTTTTCGAACTTTATTGTTACTCTAAATGCTGACATTGACAAAATCAAAACAATACAACTGTAAAAAGGATGCGTACCTCATGTTTTACAATCGTGCCACCATGTCGGTTGGAGTTGCGCAGTTCATAATCATATGTGTCAAGAATGATAAAGCCAAGAATGCGATAGGACGAGTTAAAAATGGGTCGAGATCACCTGATATACCTTGCACGTGGACAATTTCGGAAAGGAAGGTTTTGAAACCACGAAAAAGACCAACTTTGCCTGATTTAGGTAGGAAATGATAATGTATGAAAACAAATGCAAAGGGTAATAAGAATAGACTGTATATTAACTGCAAATAGCACATGGTTAATGGACACTCGGTAATCTTCATAAAAATTTACCAAAAGTTAATTTGCAATGCTCAAAGTAATGGCGGACAAACAATAACTGATATTATCGGTTACGTTTGGCAAGATTGTTGCAATTATACACATGCATTATTTATTCTAACCACCAGATGGTCTCTTTAGGATATATATGAGATAAAATATTACATAAAATAGGCATGTAAAAATTTTCCACTTACGACAGCTCATATTGCTTTAACTCGGATTTTTTTTTTTTTTTTTTTTTTTGATATGCTGAAGCAATTATGATGCAGGGCTTTACATTTATGTTTTTTGTCAATGTTGGGGGAGGGGATTAGGTTCATGGTTTCAATTTATATATGAAAGACAAAGCCTTTTCTGATTGGTTGATGGAGGAACAGTAACTTCTGTTTATAAGTCACACAGGTAATTATTATCCATGGCCTCCTTTTTGCAAGGCAAACATTCTAAGTATATGTACTTCCTGGAAGGGGGTGTCAGTAGGAATTTTTTTTTCAGGGTTTCTCAGAAAGTCCTGAACAATTTAATCTGGCTGCGATGACCAGATTTGTGCTTAGTTTGAGCTGTGCTAGTATAACATTGACCTAAGTCTAAAGGCCACTTTTGACATATACCATGTTGGACGCAATATAGTTTATATAGATCTGGACTCACTTGACCAGTGCTCGAACGGGAACAGTGCTCGAACACTTCACAAATTTATTTTTTCCTTGTCTATACAAATGAGGCTGATCAACCAAAGGGTGACAAAATTATGGGTAATGATCTGACTTATCAACCTCCTGGTTAGAAGAATTCTATTCTAGTGACATAACTAAAATCTTCTGCAGACGATACTTCATGCCAAAATGGAACCAAAAATTGTTGAAAATTTGAGTCGCAAACATGGGTTTATATCGTTCCAACTTTAACCATGTTAATGTACCTGAAAATAAATATTACTGCACACTTAAAACAGAAAGCAGTTTTAATATCATGTATCAACTGAAATATAACAAAAATTTGCATATACTATTGATTTTTTTGTGGTGTTCGTGCACTGTTCCAGTCCAATGCCGATTTCCACCATAACAGTGATGTCATGTGATCAGCTGCCAAAAATACATTTGAAAAGTTACATGGTTCAAACATTACGGAAAATACTCAACTTGTGTCTGTCATAACCTCAAAATTTATTTACTTTCATCAGTGCAATATCTGGGATATAAATTATGAAAAATTGTGTTTTTTGTTCGAGCACTGGTCAAATGAGTGTAGGCCCCAGCAACAGAAGAATGTCGATAGGTGTCCAATAACATTTACTTTACCATCGTGCCGTACATGTATAAAGAATTTACATTTACATTAATTTGACTATTTATAGGGTTAAATAAGCATCCACCCCTCTTTCCTATTTTTTGTAGTACTCTTAATGGGTGGAATGTAGCAATCATCTTGTGAGTCTGCATTTGATAGCTACTTAAGGCTTTATACAGACACACAAAAGTGAAATGTCTGAATTGTTTTATATCCTAAACGTATAGAAACTAATTGTTGTTTTTTTTTGTCTATTACTGTCACGTTTAAGTTGATTGTCAGTATTGATATAACCATGGTTATAGTCTAATGGCTGCAACACTTTGTCAAATATTCACGTTTTGTAGCGTGATTATTTACAATATTGGTCATCTGTTACGTATTCCCCAACATTTATCTAATTATTATCTGTTTAACTTTGTTAAGAGTTAAACATACATTTCTATTTATCTTCTATTTACCGCCAACTTCCAATCATTATCTCTGCGACATGATATTGAAGATATAATATTGACATTTTTGTTTTGTTTTTGTTTTGACAAAACAGGTGCTAGGTGTTTGTTGCTTGATATCAATTTCACACTTTATATAACTGTTCAGTCAATTCAAGATCCTGTTGTTAGATTTGTGACAATGGGTCATAGGCCCCTACCTATATGTAAGACATCTTTGATACTAGTAAATAGGGTTCACCATAAGTTGACGATACATATTTCTGACAGGAGCATTGCCTATACCCTGTCTATTTTTGTAAAACGGTCAAAGGCTTAGGGTAACCCTATTTTAATGTCTGTACATATGTAATAAGCATTCTAACTCATCAAGCCTTGAAGTCACATTTGGACCTGCCCATAAGGCATTTCAAAGAATGGTTAAGTCCACTGCGAGAATTCAGGGTTGTATAATTTAGAATGATAATTTTACAATAATTTTACATGAAATATTAACTTGTTCACTCCTAAGTATGACAGTAGATCATACTATCTATTGATTTGGGTGAGTCTAAATGTGACCACAGGGGATGATGAGTTAGTATCAGAAATTACCAAAACAAACACAGGCTTATGCTGGTTCCTATGTAAATCAATGACCAAATTTCAGTAAAACTTGCTTTAGTGACCACCTGTGTATAAAGACCACCTGGTAACAAAGACCATTTTTTGCTGTCTCAAATTCTGTCTTTTCGTTGGTCAGAGTTATCTCCCATGTCAGCAGGTATCGATTGTGATATCATGTCTTTACATGAGAAAACATCATTTTCACACAAACATATGACATCATAATTGATAACTTTTCTCATTTTACACACAAAAAAATGACATCACAATCGATACCTGCTACAAGGTGTGGTAACCGTGGATAACGAAAATACCTAATAGTACCATTTGTGTACAAATCAACCTTTATATATAAAGACCACCTCCCTATAAAGACCGGTTTTCTTGTGTCCCTAATATAAGGAGGTCATTATATACAAGTTTCACTATATTGTAAAAAGTGGTGTTAGATAAAAACAAGCAATTTTCAACATATCGACCAATGAAAAAATGCGAAACAATCATAATGCATAACAATGAAGGTTTCTTTACTAACTTGTGCCTCTGTTACCGAGTGGTTAGATCATTTTTCTTTAAGCCAACGATGTCTCTTACCCCTCATGTCAGTACATACTCAAGCCCTTATGGAAACTAAGCTAATTTTGTGGAAAAGTATGCTAGTTTGTAGGGACCGCTGGTGATCTTTTCATCCATTATATTGTCAAATGGTTTCCTTGCTCGCTTTTGAAAACTGGCGTCCATTATACAACTGAAAAATTCTCAAGTTTGACACAAAACAGCATTAAAACACATTTTGGCATCGGAAAATTACAAGTTGTGAGTCTTTCGGATGAGACGTTTAATACAAGGTCCCATTAGCAATGTAGGCGTGGGATTTTAAAATATCCGTTCTTAATTATCATACAAGTACATCCAGAACAGAGCAGTATATGTGACTTCTGTAGGCTTCTGTACCAGTGAAGCATACATTGTACTTGGCAGGATGTAAAATCACAGTAAACCAAACTAGTACACAATTTGATGACAAATGGTCATTCTTGTCATTCATGACATTGGTCTCTCAAGATACCGTAGTTTTAACTGTACAATGTACATATACAATGTAGGTGCAGTTGTAGGTCTGTTATATACATGTATATGATCAGAATGGATTACATGCACATACACATATATGTACATTGTGTGCAGGAAAGTACATGTACATTGTATACTGGTATAAAAGATGAAGGACACTAAACAATTCTTAATTGATTAATATGAACGTCCTTGATTTTCCAGTCCCGCTGGAACCCAAGCTGATTTTATGAGAAAGTCTGCCAGTTTACTTCTGTACATACATGTAGGTCAGATGTCTCATCCCAGGTACATTCTACATGTACATGTACATTGTAACACAGATCTCTCCTCTACCATTAAAAACTGGCCACTGCCATGTACATGCACATGTGTAACTAAATAATTGTTAAGTGTGGTCTAAAACACCATTCGAAAATAGTTCATAACAAAACGAACATCCTTGCTGCACCAAGGTATTTGTACAAAATTGACTGATTTTTAAGTACAGTTATCTATACCACCATCTATGCCAGAATCTCTATTTGTTAGCTGAATGTATAATCCATGACACACCACATGCACAGGGTACATGTATATAAAAATTCTGCTTTAATCGTGCTAATTTACATAAAATATTATGTAACCAATATCACATCCCTGTTTTATACGATTCCCAAAGATGGTATTATCTATATATATGTATAGTAAATATATCAGTAATAGGCTCAGCATTGTAGATGTAGAGTTGATGGATTATGTTTTGTGTTTTATATTGTACTTTTTATCAATTAGCATACAACAACAAAGATCATACAATATTTATTTGATTTGCAACCTACTGTATACTGCAGGTTGGTAGTCGTGAGATCAGATTGTGTTAGCCAGATGTGAAATGCCAATCTTTCTTCAGTTTTTATAAATTTCTGCATGTATATGTACAAGCTAAGTCTACATGTAGATTACCAATAGAAACAGGATGTAAAGTGATGACCACACATACTCACAGTCAAACATATACATGTATGTACACTGTGTACATGTATGTGTATGCATATTGTGTATATGATATGATAATACGAGAATTTGTTATTAACATGTAGATGTCTACATGCAGGGTTCAACTTCAATGTTTGTCCGGTTGTCCGGGACAAGTTCGTTTTTTTAGTTCAGACAAGTAGATGTTACATCTCACAAAGGACAATTGAAATTGTTGAAGACAAAAATTAATTCAATAAAGATTATTCTTTTAAACACAAAATAATATCTTTGAATGTTACACTTGATTTTCGGACAAGTTAATTTTGCATTCAGACAAGTAGATTTCAGTACTACTTGTCCTGATTGGAAATTTTTTTACCCCTGATATGTATATCTTCAAATTTTTAAAAATAGCCACTAATGGCAGTGTACATGTAGTAGCGGAGAGCTAATTGCTTGCTTCCTGAAAATCTGGTTTATCCTGGGACGTCAATATCTTTAAGGAAAAAGACCATTTCTAAGCCTCAAGGCACTATATTTATGAAATCATAGGTGTTTTTAAACCAGACTGAAAAAAACAGTGCTAACCTCTTCATTTGGTAAGGATCAGATCAAGTTGTGATATTTACATGGTTAAAGAAAAATAGGATAAAATTAACCCTCAGATATGGGAGCTGGTGGCCTGACTCAAAGCTGAGTCAGACCTGGGCCAAGCACAAAGAAGCTCGAGAATTCACTCAACTTAGTCTGAGAATATGCTCTTAAGTTGAGTAAACTTTAAGATTTACATGTAAGTAATTCTTTAGTTTTACGGTGCCAGGCCCCAAGATTTTTATATCACAACTTTTTAATACTATCTTTTACCAGCTTTTACGTGCTATTCTGATGTTTGTCCATAGCGTAGGAATAAATTTATGGTCCTTCACCTACAGAGGGTATGTACCATTTTGTTGCATCATAATTTTTTTTTCCGCATCTTAGGGTGTAGACAAGCTACACATACTACACACGCCTTGGCATCACAACGTTATTTAAAGATGTACCTGACTTCTTAGAAATGAGAATGCCGTGTATTTTAAAATGTTGCATCAGATTTTATTTACCGGTACTTGCATTAACATGTATTTGAAACATGGGGAAAAATCAACAAACTTGGATGTGTTTGGTAGAAAGGAACATCTCAACCATTGTGATAAGTATCTGAAAGTCCCATCCTTGAGAAACCCACAGATTGGAAAACCAGATTTTTACCACTCGGGTGGAGATTTCCTTATCTACATGTACTCCACATATCCATGGATGTATGATTCTGCATGTATTAATCTTCAACAAAATGAAAGCTAGAATCCTGACAATAGATCTAGACTGATTCATGTTTTTTATCCTAATTTCTCGGTATTCCAGGTTTAAGAGAAAGTACATTGTTTGTGAATTCATGAATTTTATAAAACCCAAAAAGTGTATCTGTTGCTAAAAGAAAATCAATAAATCTTTATTTGTATAACCCTTGTTACAAGTGTGCATAATTTGGTGATGAAGATCTCCATCAGAGGCAAATTACATTACTGTGGATTTTTTGTCAGCCTTCTGGCTGATAGAATAAATTAATTCAGTTGATGAAAAATTGGAGCAAATAATTGGATATAATTGTGTGCTGAAACCACAAGGATGGAAAGGTTTTGCCAGAGTGAGAAAAGCAAACCTGAGGAATTATATGTTTTACTGTCGATTGTAGGGTATTTGTCATTTGACTTGTCAAATCAGACTTTTTTTTATTTGTTATCCTAGTTACCATAGTAACCATTTATGATCAGTTTCTGTCCACTGTTGCTTTGGTATCTGTTGAACTGGGGCCCCTGTGGCCCAGTGGTTAAAGCATTACACTTCGAGCCATGAAGTCTCTAACTTCTGGTCAGTGCAGGGTCAAGCCTCGCTGTAAACCTAAGCTGATTTTTTGTGAGAAAGTTTGCCAGTTTACTTGAAGGCCGGTAAAACAGGCAGTTCTCGCCTCCTTCATTAAAAACTGGCACCCACCATATAACTGAAAATTTGTTGATTGTGGTGTAAAATACTATTCACATTTAAAATCAAAATCTGTTGGACTTATTCAGTTTCTTCAGGGGAAAAAAAAGAAACACTGGACATATTCTCTTTAAAGCTTGCATATCAACTTTTAAGCAATTTTTGATTTTGAATAATAAAAAACAAAAAATAAGAAAAATGTTTTGAAACATTCTTGACTTTTGTTACTTCCGTTGGCAGACATATTTGCTCTGTGTCTTGAACTGAAAGTGAAACTCTCCCCACAAACTGATATAAAAGATAATTTTGTAAAATCAAGTAATCAATGTCAAGCTACAGTTGCACTGAAAAAGATGTTAAGTAATGATTTATTTTGAAAATAAATATTGATATCAACAAAGTCCATTTACTATCTGAAAATTTTGTCAGTAGATTTGCAGTCACATTAACTTGAAATGATTAGATATTCTAAATGATTAGTCATTCAATAAGAATGTTATAATTCCTATATTCCATGAAAATGCCATCATAACAATTTGGGTTTTTATTGTATGTTTTCTTTTTTTGGGGGTGGGGGGGGTAGACATTTTTAAATATTGCATTTAGACATTACAGACATATGCTAATTTCTCCAGTCTACTGGTAAAGCATTCAGTTTGAAATGGAAGGTCTTGGGTTGGATACTCAGAACTTGGTTATACCTAAGTCTTTAAAAAATGGAAGTGACTGTCCTGTTGTCAATCACTCAGCATTAGAAGTGAAACTCAGTGTCACAGAGACGGGTCTTTCAAATGAGACTTAAAACAGAGGTCCTGTGTCACAGTGATGTGGCACATAAAACAACCCTCACTGCATTTGCTTCAGTCCTTAGAACAGGTCAAAACTTATGGCATTTCACCTAAAGCTGGCGACATATCCATCATAATAGAACAATTCTTGGCAGAATGTAATACAACAGTAAAAGGAAACAGACAAATATATATATATATATATATATATATATATATATATATATATATATATATATATATATATATATATATATATATATACACACACACAATGTTAGATACAGTACTCTTAAAACATTGTCTTAAATTGATCATACATGTACATGTACATGTATATATATATATATTATATATAACTACTATTTAATTCTGCCGTGAATAAACACCTAAGTTTTATTTCAATGCAAGTCTGCCAGAGAGCCTTCAGAGAAAATAATTTCATTTTCTTAATATACACTGGGAATTGATACTGCTTGGAATCCAAACAAACTTCAACCATGGTCTTATTTTGTACCAAGAGCTTTACAGTTCTAGTGTCGCTTGTCGTGTAATTATTTTTACTTGTATTCACCTGTATGTTTTTACACATTTATTGATTGGACATAGTGTATCAGTACATATCCTTTCCTGTATGTGTTTCTGTGTTTGACATTTAAGTTAGTCAATTCCAGGCAATTTCTGTAAAGATTCGTCAATTGAAACAATCGGTACCGATGATAACAAGAAAATTTGACACGACCATGTGACATTTGGATATTTGTCGTACTTGAATCGCCACACGATGTGTGCATACTGCAGACAAAATTACCTTTAATGAAATCCAACCAATATTTGACGTTATTGCTTATTTGGTATTCAAATTCAAAGTAGAAATTATTGGAGATTTTATTTTCAATTATTTAATTTTAGTTTAGAAATGTATTTTTAAAGGTTGGAATATAGCTAAACAGGACTCATTTGATATGAAAACCTAATGGCTATGGGTACATCAGAATTAAAATGAGTTGCTGCATCAGATTGCAGTGATAAACTGCTTCATATTCTTATATTCAGAATGGATCTGTTTTTCTGGAATTGATAACATGTCACATCTTTTCAGGGAAAAAATTGAATGAGAGATTACTGTGTGTTATAGGAGGATTATGCTGTAGAATCACTCGGACATTGGTCTATCTAAAGCTCAGTCATACTGATAAAATAACGGGGAAAAGCTGTGTGCTGTGTCGCAAAGCTGTTGAAATTATCATTGGGATATTATTGATAAATATATATGTCTATCAGCTGCTAAAATGACAGTAACACTTTGAAATTGAATGGAGAGCTCTAATTACCCCACCTATCAAGTGATTGCATTGCGGGAGTATTTATACTTGAGCTAAAGTGCTCATGCGTGTTCTGTCTATGTATGTACATGAGTAATGTATGCTGGGCCAGACTACCACCCGGGAGAACCCTACCCCACGCCGAGGATGCCGAACCTTCCAACAAATGTAGGATGGAACTCCATGCACTATTATCCATGTATGTATTGCTAAGTGTGGAGTGAATTTAATGTGTATTATCTGTTGTTCATGTGTGTGTGTGTGTAAGAGAGAGACAGAGAGAGAGAGATAAAGATGGAGAAAGACAGCGACAGACAGACAGTGAGAGTGTATGTGTGAAAGTGAACGAGAGTTATTTACTTTTTTAATATTTTCCAACAGGATGCATAAATATAATATATGCTAAGCTGGACATTGATTTATAAAGGATTAATATTACATTAATTTCTATTTATGACCTGAATCCTGTTTCAGTGCTATTGATCATTTTGTGGTTAGTTTTTTTTTTATTTGTTTTGTTTTGTTTTTTTTGTTTTTTTTGGGGGGTGTATTTTTTGTTTGTTTTTTGTCTGGATTGCAAAGCAAGTCCGGTCTATAGATTGACGATGTCCGTCTGTCTGGCCATCAACATTTTGGTTAAATTTCTGTTTAACTCATTCACCCCTGAAGACACATTTGGACTGGTCTAAGTTATTGATTTAGAGAAGAGTCTATTGTTTTTCAGGGGTTGATGAGTTAAGTAAATTCTCAGCAATTGATAGAGGTGCAGATTGTAAGTTACCTGTGGCACATGCATTTGAATTATGTGGATTCATGTGTCAAGTGCAATTGAATTATGTGGGTTTGAATCTTGGGTGATGGATCAGAGTAGTAATTGGGGAGGGGATCAACATTTTGGTTAAAGTTTCAGGTTGAAGCAAGTTCTGGGTATTGGATAGAGGTACAGACTTCAAACTTGGCCTGTAGATTACCTGTGACAAGTGCAAATGAATTATGTGGTGTTGAATGTTGGGGTGGATCAAGGTAGTAATTGGGGTAGGGATCAACATTTTGGTTAAAGTTTCAGGTTGAAGCAAGTTTTGGGTAATGAGTAGAGGTACAGCCTTCTTACTTGGCCTGTAGGTTACCTGTGGCAAGTGCAATTGAATTATGTTGGTTTGAATTTTGGGGGTGGATCAAACTAGTAATGGGGTGGAGATCATCATTTTGGTTAAAGTTTCAGGTTCAAGCAGGTTCTGGGTAATGGATAGAGGTACAAACTTCAAACTGTGGCAAGTGCAATTGAATTATGTAGGTTTGAATTGGGGGGATGAACATTTTGGTTACAGTTTTAAGTTGAAGCAAGTTCTGGGTAATGGCTAGAGGTACAGACTTCAAACTTGGCCTGTAGGTTACCTGTGGCAAGTGCAATTGAATTATGTGCGTTTGAATTTTGGGGGCTGGATAAAAGTAGTAATGGGGGTCAGCAATGGATAGAGGTATAAACTTCATACTTGGCCTTTAAGTAGCCTGTGACACATGCAATTAAATTATATGGGGGTTGAATTTTGGGGGTGGATCAAAGTTGTAATGGGGGTGGGGATCAATATTTTGGTTAAAGTTTTGGTTGAAACAAATTCTCAGCAATGAATAGAGGTATAGACTTCATACTTGGCTTACCTGTGACAAGTGCAATTGAGTTATATAGGTTTGAATTTGGGGTAGATCAAGTAGTAATGGGGTGGGGACCAACATTTTGGTTTAAGTTTCAGGTTGAAGTAAAATTCTTGGCAATAGAAGACTTCATATTTTTATGATTATAAACAAAAGACTTTGATGAAAAGTGCTCGAACATTTTGACATTTGGTTTCAGGTAATTAAAATGCACCTAATAGTAAATAGTTCCAAACACATGGGCATTATACTTACGTCTAATTTACTGATTAGAGTTTATTTCGCAATCAGCATGTAAGCTTTTCTGATCAGATTTTGTCTGTTTTTGTGTTGTGGTTATTGTTAACTTATTATATTTGTAACTTTCTCAAACAGTGGGACTAACTTGAACTAAACTAGGCACAAACTACCCTTGGGGAAGATGATTCAAGTTTGTGGAAGGATCATAACTTATTCAAAGGGGAGATAATTAAGAATAAGTGGAAATATGATGGGTGTCTTGAAAAAAGTCTCAAGATCCACTGAATCATAAATCACAGAATTTATGCAACAGCTTCATTATATAAAGTCCAATCCACTTAATCACATACCTGATAATTGCATGTTCCTGTTTATTTTGTAAGAACTCAAAACACAAAACCATTTTCTATCTCTTATATGTTAAAAATTCCCTTTAATTACAATAGGTTAAACCAAGAATTCCTAATAATTGCATAAGAATATTATGATATTATAATATATTATTATGGGGGGAAATGTATTAATTACAATAAAAAGTTCTACATGTATGTGGAAATACTGTTTTGATAGAAATGAAGACATACATTGTACCAAACCATGTTTTATCATGGACATTTTGCTTTTATGACATTACTTTACCAGGCACTTACTAGTTAGTGTACGTAGGATGTTTTAAATGAAAAGACTACCAGTAGTTGAACATAAATCATCATTGTTCACTAAAATACTCTTTTCCTGTTAATTGTATATTCCTGTTATTTACATAATTTTCTCTGACATTTTGATTATGCAATTAAGAGGAACCCACTGTACATACAGAGACGGCCTGGCTCAATCGGCAGCTTGCTTGACTCTTGGTCAAGTTCAAATTCAAGTCCAGCCGGTGTAGGTCAGATTCCTGTCATTCTGATGAGACAGTAAAAACCAAGGTCCCGTGTCACAGTAGATGTCAGCACGTTAAAGAACCCTCACTGCTCAATGGCCATAAGTGCTGAGCATAGGCCAAACTTTGAAACCCTTCACCGACATTGGTGACGTCTCCATATGAGTGAAAGATTCTTAAGTGGGACGTTAAAACAACAATACAACAAATGTACATACATGTACATGTAGCACAGGCTCAAGTTTGTTCAAACCTCAGGAGTCAGGACCATGATGAGGTCATAGTAATGGTCGAAATTTGGAAGAGATGAAAAATCAAGATAAACGCAAATTTAATTTTTCTCACATTAGTAAGATTACAGTGAAACCAAGACCACCCCATGACAAACTAAATGGGTCTCTCAAGGAGGTGGTCTCTCGAGGTGCCCAGTGTTTTTTGGTCTCCATATTACGTCTATGAGAGTTCTTTCAAGACAGGTTCCAATGTACTATTTTAAGTGTTTTGAAATAATACTTAAATATAACTTATAAGTTGTCCAGATCTGAAAAAGGGAAAAGTCACTAGACTCCACCTCTGGACCTCAGGTTATTTTCCTAAAATTAATGTATAAGAGATATTAGATATTAGGTATTTTTGTTTCAGTCAGATTTATCTTTCTTTTGTCATTGTATTGTTCGAGGCGGGGTGGATAACGATAATTATGATGATTTTACACAGGAAAATTTGTTTTATGTGTCACTGTACTTGTAAAATGGTGAGAAAAAATATAAATTCTTGCCATGTGTTTTTACATACGTTTGTGTGAAAAACGTCCAGATCAAGTTTCACTAGACTCACATAATGTATAAGATTTTATGACTAAAGATATGACACGATCGATACCAGCTGACATGGGAGATAACTAACAAAAAGACAGAGTTACTTGTATAATGATAATTTTAATAAGATGGAGTGAGGATGTGTACAGGTACTGTTATCTGAAATAAAAAGTTGTCTAAGGACTTTAGTGTTAGATATGTAAGAGATATTGAAGGTGAGAGGGTATCAGACACTTGCCGGAGGTGTTATTTTATTTGAAATGAATATGAGTTTTTCTTTTGTATAGATGTACATACTTGTATGAGGATCATTTTACTGAGATAAAGAAATGAACTGTATGGCTATCTAAAATAAAAATTTATTGAAGAACTTGAGAGATAGATGTATATAAACATGTAATACAAGAGAGTTAGTGAAGGTGAGAGGGTATCAGATACGAGCCGGAGATGTTGTTTTATTTCAAATGAATTTTAGTTTTCTTCTTTTGCCACCGTATATGTACATACATATGTACCTGTATAACGATCATTTTGATGAGATATAGTGAGAAAGCATACTGCTATCTGAAACAAAAAATTGTCAAAGAACATGAGAGTTAGATATATATATATATATAATGTAACACAAGAGAGTTTGGTATAATTGTTCAAACAAATGTTCGTGTCATGTCCCATATTTTCAAATACAATTTTATTTCATATTTCGCTTTTCTGAAACATAGTTGTGTAGATCAGTTTCATTTGTTGTTATGATACATGTATCATATTTCTATTGTGAAACATGTGTTTTAAATCCCAATATTCACATGATTTTAAATCTTTAATATTGGGAAAATTTGTATACCTTTTTTGATGTTTTCAAACATGGCTCTGAAATCAGTTACTACATACAGTAAGAACTTGAGTCAGAATAGAATATGCACAATCAGCGAATTCTGAATGTTTGTGTAAACAATAATAAATCACCTTGGATAACTATTTTTTATGCATATTCTGCAATATGTAATTTTGAAAGCATGCATATCCATGTAGAGGTTTAAAGTCGGTCCAGTTTATGATCTCCCGTGGGTGATCGGGTATGCATGGCAGAATCTCTCAACTGCTGAATTTTAGTTCGGTCATAATTGTTAGATGGAGAAAACTGGCACAAACTGTTTTTGACAGCTGTTGAATCAAGCTAAAGTAATACATGTTATTCAGAACTTTCATTCTGTGTCATATTTCAACAATTCGTTTTCCAGGCGAGTTTGTAAATATAGTAATATTATGTATTCATGTATTCATATATTGATTTTTCTGTGTTTTCATATTTTTGATGTTCACAAATTTGCCAAGATTTAGGTTAATATGTATAAAGTATGGAATTAATAGTGTAACTGTGGCTGAATAAGCTGTTTAATAATTGTATCAGCAATCACATAAAACTTGCAAAGTTGTAATTTAAATAGAGGTTCTACAACGAGTGTTAGTTAACGTTGATTATCATGTTTATCTAGCTTAAGCCATATGTTTTACCCTCTGGGCTGTAACATTGATGTTGCATATTGATGCTGTAAATTTGATTTTATAATCTTTCTAATCATATTTATAATTATATATATAATCATTATATTTATAATCTGATTTTGTCTGTTTATGGGCTTAATTCGAATACTAAAGAATTCGTAAATTTTGAAGTGGTTTTAATTTTGTCTATTTCGTTGTAATGATTTATCAACGAAATTTACACCATGACGAAATGTTACATACACGTGCATTATACTTAGTAATTGTGATAGGTTTCTTTACAGACAGGTTTTCTTACTTCATTGAAATTCAATGTCAGCAAATTTTTTTTATTTTAAAAACAACAAAAGTTAAACCCCACAAAATTATCTGATTTTACAGTATCTTGGTTTAAACAATATTTATTCATGATATTACAAGAAATTATACATATTTTAGTCATTAGGATCTGGCAACAAGTCGTAAAAACCAACTCCTGAACAACTCAGGGTTTACCCTTTCATCATAATGGTATGTTCTTATCTGTTGTATTGGATCAGACCATTTTGGTTTGTGGGATTGTTAGGGCTATAAAACCTTTTTTTGTTGTTGTCACATTGCTAGCCATTCAGCAAAAGAAAGGAATAATGTATACCTAGAAATGTTCGCTCCCATTTAATTTTCGCCGTTTTCGCCATTAGATGAGAACGCGAATTTAAAAAGAAAAATGAAAGTTTCAAGCTAAATAATTGAAGCCTGGACATGCATGTACACCCAAGAGATTATGGTGATTTAAGGCAATTTAAAGACATGGTGAATAGGTTTTCTGTCATGCTTCTACATGTTGTGTACAAGGGCGAAAATAAGCAGGGGCAAAAGGTTCCAGGTATACCGTAGTCATAAATCTTGTGATGAGACTTGAAGCCAGTTTGCTGTGTTGTGGTAGACATTCAAGTTATCTAGCCTTCTATAGGCTTATATGGGGCCTCCATTGCCATGTGGTTAGAGCATCGCGCTATGACCATAAAGTCTCTCACCCATAGTCAGCGCAAGTTGGAGTCCCGCTGGAACCTAGACAGATATTGTGAGAAAGTCTGTCAGTTTACTTGCGGAAGACCAGTGATCTCTTCCCGGGTGCATTGTAATAAGATTTTATCCTCCTTCATTAGAAACTGGCCTCCACCATATGACTGAATAATTGTTGAGGGTGTGCGGTAAGATATTAAATTAAAATGTACAGTAAAAGTTGCTTTAGCCACCACCTGTGTATAAAGACCACCTGCTTCCCCAATAGTACCATTTATGTATAAATCAACCTCTATATAAAGACCACCTCCCTATAAAGACTGGTTTTATTGTGTCTGTAAGAGAGTCTTTATGTACAAGTTTCACTGTATACCTGTAGGCATAAGGCCCATGACCGGCGATTTACGCTCAGTAAGGTTGTTAATTTTTATTTAAATGGCAATATGCTTTGCAAAATGTTAATATAAAGTTATTATCTTCCCATTAATTACGCTTCTAAGTGATTTTCTGTTTTGTAGTAAGCTGAGATTGAAGATTAAAAAAATGTTTTTACTTGTAACGTCAATAAATACAAACGGAGTTGCGTAATATTCAAGGCAACCTCAGATGAATAAGTTCAATATATAGGTTATTGTTGTCTCTTATCCATCACAACTTGTACCAAAGTGAATTGGTTGACTCGTACCCATGTTTTAGCTGACTCGTGCCCATCGATTAACTCATTCGTGCCCATCGCCTGTTTGATTGTAGAATTATTTATGAAGGTATACATGTATTTACCAACAAGGTAATTACCATAATGCCGTTTGGTATTGAATTGACATACAACTATCTGTGGAAATGAATTGGCTTCAGAAGTACTTCGCTGACAGAGGTATTATCCATTTCACAAAACGTGATAGGCGGATTAACCTTTTGATTATCTTGCGGATGATTCTACTCAATTTTTGGTTATGACAATTTTTATGGAAAAAAAACTTTATATTCCCCACTGGATACTCATAGAACGATTATTCTTGTCAGTGTAAATTTAATGTCGCTATTCTGTGTTACCTAAAATTTGAACGTGTCCGGGTCAAGAAATGGTTCACGACACTACATCTCGCCAGGTTCTATGGATATAAGGTAAACAATTTTCTAGCTTTTGGCAATTTGATTTTGGTTTCGAAAACAAAGAAATTTAGAACCCCCGAATGTGCATAGATGTTTATATAGATGGGCGCCCTGATAGTCATAAAACACGGTCCGGAATCACTATGCACTTGCCTACCCATGGTTTCATGTAGCCAAAATCACTCGTAGCTAATGAATATTTACAAAGGAGTTAGTGTGTTCAATATATCCAATCACAATAGTTGTGATTGGCAATGGAAGTTATCGCAAAGTCTGTTGATCTAATACAATTCTAAAATAGTTTAATAGCCTCGATCAATTAGTTGACGATTGCGCGAGCACCATTTACTCGCATTGATTGAGGCTTTATGAATAATAAAAAAAATATGCACGAGTGATTTCGGGCACATGAAACTATGGGTAGGAAAGAGCATAGTGAATCCGGACCGTGGTTTTACGATGATAGGGCTACCTATACTGTTTGTTTACAGTTTACATGGCAAATTTAGGAATCACTAAGTTGGATTTTTCAGTTGTTTATATGACAGGAGTACTCAGTTAGTACTTAGTTGTTCAAGAGGAACTTTTAAGGAACATACTATTAGTAGGATCCTCATTGCACATTGTAAACTTCTTGTGCCATCGAAAACATCATAATTTTCAAACGAAATTGCACTGTTTGCAAACACCACACAATTGCCGTGTATATAGCTATAATTTCAGTCTACTAAAACACATGTAACTTGTTCGACATGGTCATTATTAACTGTTAAATTTTTTTTTTCCTATTGTGAAAATATACTTGGGTTATTTTTCTATGGTAAAAAATCCTGGGTCATTTTTTTATTTTCTAGATCCTTTAAAAAGTTGTCTGGAAAAGGTTTAATTTTTCCTACAGGTATGGGTCCATAGACCTTTTTGGAGTTCTTTCTGTTACCGTTTGTCATAACAGTATGCAACTTCAGAGAACTTCCTGTTAAACATTTTATCTTGCCCGACATTCTGTTGAGGTCACATGATATGAACACTAACTATTCTGACAAAACTGTACTGTACGGAATGTAAAAACTGAAAAAGTGTAACAGGTATTCATGATTCCTTCGTAGAAAAATGATCTGGACTGGTAGTTTTTCTATGTGCTGTGAGAACGGAAAGTCACAAACGGTGTAACCATAATTCCTACGTTATGGTGTACAAATTAGTAAACAATGGGTACGACTCTTCCAATTGATTTGGTTACAAGTCAGTCAACCGTAGGCATGACTTACCCAAAGAGGATACGAGTTGAGTTGGTCATGAATTGAGATGGGTCCGAGTTGACCAACATTTCACAAAGACGTAAACACATTGCCATACAGGTAGCAAACAAACAAAACACAAAAAACAGAAAAAGAAGAGAAATAGAATCGATAAAGAAATTGTGCTGTATGTATAGGAACAGAAATAGAGTAATAAAATGCTTTGAGGAAGGAAATGAATCTGAAAACAAATAAGTAATTTGCCACCCTTCTTTGATTTTCCTCTGAAGCAACCTCAATCTGTCAAGGCTATTTCTTCTTGTTCAATCATGGAATCTTAAACTGGTCGGAGAACACCAATATATTCTTTTGTTTTTATCTGTTTAACTTGAAAGTGATAAAAGTATATGTATAGAAATACAATATACATGTACTTATTTAGAAAAATTAATAATTGCAGTTTACAATAAAATACTTCACATAATATGACGTATATTCATGTTTGGCAAGCTTTCTGTATCAATGTAACAGCAGTGAACAGTACACGTGCGATCGCTTATTAGGGGTGTTTGTATCATTTTCTGACAAATTGAAGTGTATGTGTGCACTAGTTTTTATCAGTATGTCTTTAGATTGTATAATGTGTGAATCAGAGAACTTTTTACGATATTTCATGTAGTTCAATATTAGCCGGTCATGGGCATTTAAAAGACCATAGCACATTTAAAAAGTATAGCACTTCACTGAAAAGTCATTGAGTCATGTTATATCTCAATGAAACTAAAGAATTCATGGTGCAATTTAAAAAAAAATGTATAAATCAAGGAAACGATTTTCATTTGCAGACTGAAACATTGAACAGTTTTTATAATGTTTTGTGATATTCGCCTGTATGAAAAACAGCTGTGCCTCCTGTTATCACATGTTCGTTGACAGTTTTCTGAGACAAATTGCCAGACCATTATATCACCTAGACTTATTCAACTGTTCCACTAATTGATTATCTGCAGTTTGTTCTTTTTGCAGTTCATTTATAAAGTAATAAATTCAATGGGAATTATGGAGATAATCCCTTGAGAGGCTAATTAGTCTAGTCAGATGAGCACTGAAGATTCTCTGGAATACTTCGAATGATAAACACTCAACAAATTGTCAGATTATATGTGTTTAAAAGTTCTTATTGTCTACAGAATAATGCAAAATATGTTAATTTTCATAAAATTCAAATGATTTTTTTTCCAATTTGACGCGAAAATAAGGTTTCTATGTCTCCATGGTAACCATGATTATGAAAGATAAAAAAAAAACCCTGTATTTTGTGTTTATGTACTGACCAAATCATATTCTGAAAGTTTCAGCCAAATCCGAGTCGGTGAGTGTCGGACCCCTATGTTAAATTTTTGGTGCTTACAGAGAATTGTTCTTATTAGCCAATAACACAAGCAGTTGTTTGACATTTGTGTTGTATATCACACACAATACTTTTGTCATTGCACTGTATGTGTATATTAACAAATTTTATATTGACAAGATATACTCATTGACTGAATAGATCTACCAAGGTAAAGTGAAAATCACATCCGGGTTCTGCCAGAAACAAAAACCATGCTATCTTATTTCTAAAAGTAGGGTTATACAGGTAAAAACACGACTCTATGCATTACTTTAGCTCTTATATGTCTGTGCCTAAAATTCAGTCCTAGATCTGTCACTACTGTTATGTTTTAATTTAGACCTGTTGTGTTGGTAAACGTGTGCTACTTTATCTTGATTAAACTAAACTTTTGAATAGAACACAGAAAAACAAGCTGTATAGGCCAAAATTAACAGAAATCATCATAACCCATTTACAGGTTACGCTAAAAGAAATGATCGTAATGTGCTGGTTACGATAGCAATAATGAAGACTTAAAATTGAAATTCATCAAGAACGAAAATGAGTTTATGTGATTTGTATTTGTCGTAACTTCCATGTAACTCGAATGATCACACCTGTGTTATTTTGTGGTCTGATATAGTACACAAAAAAAACCCAGGTGTTTATAACTCATTCACTCCAAAAGACACATTTTGGCTAGTCTATGTTATTGATTTGAACTTTAAGTGGAGTCTATTATTGTTCAGGGGTAGATGTGTTAAATTACAATTCACACGTAGATAAAAAGAAAATGAAAAAAAACAACAGTGTTGTTACTACACTGTATGTTGAAGTTCACACTTACATGTACAAGTTAACAAAAAATGAAGCAATAGGAAGTTATTTTTCCCTGTTTCTAATTTGACCTTTTTCTTCATATGAATCATTTCACGAACCAAAATTAATACTCATCCCAGCAAAATCTGCATTTTCTACAGCATGTACATGTATTTTTTATTCTTGAAAATACTTGGAAATTTATTAAATGAGGGGTTTTTGATAAACAAAAATTATATTCAAGATAAAGAAGGTTTTGGGTGAGTCATTTTTGGCATATAACTTCATTTTTGTAACTGTTCTATTTTTCCGTCATTCTGTGTAAGAAGCTTTTGGGTGGGCACCTGTTTTTTATGGATACTGTAAGTGAAGTAGTAATGAAGTGTTAAATGTCTATGGACCAATCAAATTGAAAGAATGTTTATGTAATTTCAGATGCCCAGAAAGAAAAAGAGAAAGAAAAGTATAAGGCCGCAGCAGCATCAGGTCTGCCACAAGGTATGTCACAAGTAACAGGTGGCATGCCACAACAGCAGATGCAAGATCCACTCAAATCCTTACAGACACTAACAATGCAGGGCACAGGAGGTATTGTACCCGGACAGCAGCAGCAACAGCAGCAGCCAGGTGAGTCAGAAAGCGACCAGAACAAAGATGTCTTTGCTAAACATACAGCTGATGATCGAGATGTTGTGTGTGTGTGTGTGTGTCTGTCTGTCTGTCTGTGTCTGTGTGTTGAAGAGAGAGAGAGAATATTAAATATACAAGGTTTTCCCTTATGCATGATTTCTGTGTCTCTAACGCATAAAATCATTTCAGGATGCCAAACATAAATGGAATACTTGTTCAACATGGGAAGTGTTATTTGAAGATATCAAATAATATATTACCGTTATATAGAAGTATATACAGTAAAACCTGTATATAGGTACCACCCAAGAGACCGGAAAATATTGGACTTTACGTGCAGGTGACCCTTATACACAGGTTTAATTTAGTTGAAGTATGCAGCCATGGTATTTTTCAAAACTGGCCTTTATAGACAGGCAATCCTTATATAGAGGTGGCCGCTATAGCAGGTTTTACTGTATATTATTTCTACCATAACTTGTGTTGTTATACCACCCTCATGCAGTTGTATAAACAAAGCTATGGTTAATTAAATATACAAATAACCAACAGGGCTGCATAAATCTCTTTACTACTGTAATGAAATGTTGGTACATGAAGTTGTGGGCAGACAAAGTTGGTGATTAAAGTAACTGGAGGGAAAGGGGTCCTTAATTGAAGTCTCCAGTAATGTTGATTTTCCTACCTTTTTGACATATTGATGTAATCTGGAGATTGAAGCAAGTTACAGGTTTGACTTGATCATGAGAGTCCAAGCCCGATAGTGTCTAGACGTGATGTAGGCTAATAATCCATACTACCAATGTTTTCAGTTATGGTAGAAACAGATTCAACAACTCGTGTAAGTTAATTATCATGTTTGTCTAACTCTCATTAGTTAAGTTTCAAAATTTGAAAAGACACTCAATAAACCTCAGGTCTTTTCAAATTTTGAAAATTAACTTACTCGAGTAAGATAAACATGATAATCAACTAACACTCGACGTGGAATCTCTATGTATAATATATGATATATACCGTAATCGGGCGTGTATAATCCGCATTTATGTATTATCCGCAACCCCTCCCCCCATTTCAGCATCAGGGTCCAGGGACATAAAACTATTCTCAGACAAATTTTGTACTCAACTTCAAGATTTTACTCAAATCTTTAGAATTTTCTCA
The DNA here is from genome assembly GCA_030159075.1 of Atrina japonica. Lineage (NCBI taxonomy): Eukaryota > Metazoa > Mollusca > Bivalvia > Pterioida > Pinnidae > Atrina > Atrina japonica. The sequence continues at coordinate 304,885 of BROG01000642.1, forward strand.
ACTTGGGTAAAGTTATGGAACATAAAGAAATTCTTAGACATATTTCTTTCTCAAGTGATAAAATACTTAAGTACAGCCTATACATGACTTAAGCAATTCTTAATAGTGAAAATGGCCGTCCCCTATGTATAGGCTATAATAGACTCTAATGGAATGGCCTCTGTCACCCTAGAGTATTTCAGGACATGTTTAATCCATTGGCTTTCGAAAACATAGTGTTATTTGAGCGGAATAGGTTTAGGAGACCAACACTTCTCTCTCTGTTGGCTTGTTTTGGCAATACGATATTTGTTTACATTAACAATAGGGATGGTGTAAATTTAGTCCAGTACATCTGCCCCAGTGTATGTCCTGAGTCATTTATCTTATCAAATGTACTTATACTAATTTACTTGTATCTTGAATATTGTTTATTATATACATTATACATATAACATGTATAAATTACTGACATTGATCATGCATTGTATTGTACAAGACGTTTTTAATCTTTTTAAAAATGTATACCGTATATCTATTCCCCTTTTTATGCCACAAAACGTGCTTCCAATTTGATTTTTAATGCGTTTTATACCTCTTGGATGGTTATTAAATAATTACTCATAGATCATGGCAAGAATAATGTCCAAACATTGAAGTTAAGTGATTTGGGACATAAACTGGGACATATTTCCTGGACGTGATTTGTCTCAAAATTTTCCTTGTTTATGGTCTCGGGCCCAGATCTCCGAGAAAAAAGGAGTTCAGGCATAATCCACATGGCCATTACTCAGTGATTACTGGGGGCATTAGTATGACTGAAAATTGATGAAAATGGCAGTATCACAACCAGACTTTTTAAAAATTATCAATCCTTAGATCAGTATTTGACAGAAATTGATATATATTTATTAAATATTAAGAGAAAATATGATAAAAATAAAAGATTTGAAATAAATGCAAAACTACATAATGGGTATCTGAAAAATCGAAACTACAATAAACTACATGTGCTCTTCCGTTCAACTCCCTCATGTATAGTTACAATATGGATGTTCACTTCATCATTCACAAGTGCGAAATAATCATTAGAATTTGTGTTGAGATTGTTCATATTTTCAGTAATAACAAAAAACTTTACGAGGAAGGTTAACATCACAAACAGGTATTCTGTTTCCCATGGATATTCCATGATTAAAGTCATTCCTGAGTACCAGTCAGCAATCGGAGAATGTCACTCGCCAACCAAGATCCTGGCTCTTCACAACTATATAGCTATTTGTAAATTGAAATACATACACACTGAAGACAATATTAATTTATCTAACATTTATTCACCATCCCCGTAGATAAATAAACAGATTACAAGCATACAGAAAGAAATGATGGAATCAAAAACTTTGTCAGGTTAACCATCCAACACCTAATCTCCTACAGTAGTCCAGCAGAAAAAAATTGCCCAAAGAACCTGTCGTACTGTATTATCCACACCCCCATCCCTGAGACAAATTTTAGAGTGAAAAGAGTGCGGATTATACATGCCTGATTACAGTTTCAATAGCACTCAGTCTGTAGGGAATCTTTGTTGAATAAATAAAGCATTAGATTAAGGTGAAACTTGTTTTGGGTGACTCAGAGTATTTTATCCCATTTACCCTAAATTATCTAAATGGTATGGTCTTTTCTATTTCTAAGACCAGTCTATTATAGTTTGTAGTGGTGAAAGGGTCTAATGTGCTCCATGTATAGGTATTTTCCTTTATGTTTCAATAATATTAGAGACTTCTGTGGCTTAGGAAGTAGGAACTTGTGTTGGTGTTAGATTTATAGCAACCCATGACTCTCAAAACTCGTTTCAGGTTATAAAGGTTTATAAATGGTTAATTCGAGAAGCTCTCGACATACAGTTGTACTTTTGAGTCATCATATAGTGTCATAATTGTGAAGATGTAGTTTAATATGATGATTGTGGTGAAATATGTCAGTTCATAAATCCTTTGAAATAAACATCAGCAATCAATTAACTACGTAGCTAGCTTAGTCATCTTCTGAAAGTAAAAGGTGTGTTGCCAAGATATTAACAGGTAAGTTGTGGATTGATTAACATTTGCTAATATGTGACAGGTGTTAATCCTGAAATGATATTAATGACAAAAGAAAACATGACAGTTGTGGGGTAATCTGTATTATTTAAATTTTAGGAAAATACAGGCAAAAAAAGCTTGAAATCAGGTTCTGATCACAATTTTTTCTTAAAACCACTTGTGTGTATCTTTAAATTTTTTAAGGGGGAGAGGGGGATGGGTAAATTTTCTGTCCATTTTATTTCTTAAATGAATTCATTGCCTCTTGGCAATAGTAACACTTAGTGATGGAATTAGTTTCATGCCATGACCTTGACCTTATTTGAATACAAGGTGTTTCAATTGCTATGAATTTGACATAATTTAAACCCGAGGAGTTTCCATGATGACCTTATTTGGACACAAAGTTTTATGCCATGACCTTGACCTTATTTCAACACATAGATTCATGCCATGACCTTGACCTTATTTGAACACAAATAGATTCATGACCTTGACCTTATTTCAACAAATAGATTCATGCCATGACCTTGACCTTATTTCAACACATAGATTCATGCCATGACCTTGACCTTATTTGAACACAAATAGATTCATGCCATGACCTTGACCTTATTTCAACACAAATAGATTCATGCCATGACCTTGACCTTATTTGAGAACAAGGAATTTCATGACATGACCTTGAAAGTATTTAAATGTAGTTTCGTGTCATGTTTTGACAGCCAGGGAAGTTTAAAAGATGAAATAGTTCGATGGCAAACTCAAAATTATAAAGTTTTATGCTGTGACCTAGCCAGTAATGAAAAAAAAAAAGAATTCCATTTTAGTTATGCTATGATAGTCAAGAAATGATCAGCAATATCATGTTAAAGATAATTACTGCATCGGTCATGAATATTTTCAACTTAGAATATTAAATTATAAAATATTTTTACGGAATCCATTCCAAGATTGAATCTAATGGTATTTACGAAACTCTGAAATCCTTTTCAAATAAATCATCGAACTGTTTGAAGGAAGTACAAGATCAGAAAAATGTTGCAGTCTTAGACTTCTCTCTAGCAAAAGAAGTTATATACTGTAGTGATGTTGCTGAATCTTAAGTCAGACTTGATTAAAGGCCTCCTCTGAATAAAGGGCACCTGCCTAGAAAGTCCATTCAGACATAACCCTCGTTGACCTTTTTATAATGAATAAAGGCCATGTGTACATGTGTACAACAGCTGCTTATGCCTGTTTCCTTGAGTGGCCTTTATACCAGGCAGACAAGATTGACTGTGAGTGAAAAAATCTAAATGGGATATGAAACAGCAGTAAAACAAGCAAATTAACAAATCGAAAAAATTATTTATATTCATTAATTAATGTGATTTGAGTTTTTTTAAACATACTTTGATGCTGTTGTTTTTTTTTCTAAGGAATGATGACACAACAACAACAAGCACAACTGCAACAACAAAGACAGCTAGTGCAACAACAGCAAATGATACAGCAACAACGACTTGCAGCCATGCAAGCCAATCAGAGACCACCTTTACAGGTATGACCATATCTTAAATTCATAGTTATTTCCTCTGTGTTTTAGTCACAAGCTTCAGGTATGCACAGTAATCAGTTGCTCGTCTGTCATCATACACCTATCTTTTGTTACCTTACTGGCCTTCAAGTAACTCTACATTTCCTATAAAATTGAAAACTGACCTACCATCCTTGTTTTTTTTTTCCCAGTATCCCTATTAATTTTTGTTGGCAGAGAGAGAAGAAAATGTCATGTATTTTCCTGTAGCTCTTAACCCTTTCGGTGCTGAGCCAAAAAATGCTCCATTACATGCCTGTGCTAAGGAAATTCATGCAAATTATCAATAATGTGGTAACAATTTTCAAGGACAAATTAAGATTTGTAGGTCATTGGGGTCAATGAAGAACTTGTTAGATATAGAAAATACTTTCTAGTGAGCATATTTTTAAATATGCAAATTAGCTAATTAGTATGCAAATTAGCTAATTAGGCGAAAACCCATAAAATTGTTCTCAGAGCTGAAATAAAGCATGTATGATATATCATTTGTGTTTACAAAAGAATTACAATACTCACCAATTAATCTGAGACATCTTTATTCTCTCCTTTATATTTTTTAGGCCATAAAGCTTCTGAACTTGTAAGAAGTAAATGAGTGTTTCCCCGCCAATTTTCAACCAGATTAGAGCAAACACAATTGTAACTATTAACTGTAACAGTAAAGTGTCTATGCCTTATGTCTTTCTGAATAAAACTATAACATATTTACAATGTTTCAGTTTGGTTTTAGTCTTTATTATATTGAACTTTGTATTTATGGCGTGTGTGGTACCGCTTGAAACAGAAGACTGGACACATGGGCTGGTCACAATTTTCACAAAAGTATTGTGTCTGATGACGTTCCTTTATTTCGATCAGAGCACACAACACAATCTGGCCTATATTTTTTGTCGTCATACATTGAAAGAAAATGTCTTTCAACAAGACGGCGTTTCCGTTGCACTTCAACATTCTGCCTGGTAACTTGTAGAATTCGAAATGAAAATGACTTTGTGTCGAAATAAGATTTGATCAATGGTATCCTCCGGGTGACACAGATTGTATACTATGCTACCATTTACTAATGCAGTTTCTCTTATGAAGTTGAATATCACCTGATACCACTTCTGGCAATTGTGGATAACAGTAATATGATGAGAGCGATCAAACTTATCCACCCCTCCCATATATCGGTTATAATCATCAACAAGAGCTGGCTTCTTTACTGTACGCTTTCCGACATCATGTTTTTGGGATTTCCTTGTCAACAAGTCATTACCATGGAGTGTTAAATACAGTTCACACGAGAAGTATCTTGCCATGTTGTGAAAGTTAACCCGTCACAATGAAAGAACACTGGAAGATGCTTTTCATTTGTTGCTTGCTGAGCCCTTAGGGAGGCCTTTTCTGTTCACATGGTACCACAAGCACCAAATCCTTTACTTTTCAATGCCAGATACAGGTTTGGAGAGGAGAAAAAGTTGTCCATAAAAACTTTCAGTCCATTGTTTTCAAGTCCATCTAATAGTGTGGACAAACAACAAAGTTTGTTCTCGGTCACGGTCATCTGCCTCTGCCTTTCCTGTGTATACTTTCCATCTTAGATTATATCAGTTACACATAATGCAGCAAATTAGGTATATACTGTTTGAAGCTAAGACGGCCCTTGAAACGTTTCATTATTTCATCTACAGAAACCATTTGATTCGGTTCATAACATTCGAGGTAGGTGTCTTTTACGGTATCGAGGACTCGTAGTATAGAGGATCATATCCAATGTTGCCTTTCGCGGGCTGTTGAGAATTGTCACTGAAGTGTAGAAATGTTCTTATTAGTAAATATTTGTCTCTTGACATGACATGGCTGTACGCTGGTGCGTGCGTAAGCCAATACTTCCCCAGTAGGATTTCAAATTGTTTTTTGTTGCAAGTGCTGATCTCCAAGGCAACAAATATTTTGATTTCATCTTCAGTTACTTCATTCCATTTTCTAAGTCTAGAAAATGGGGGCAATTCATCACTGAGTGGAGTATCAAAGTATTGCAATGCATAACGGTCTGTCATCAGCCATAATAGTGAAAAATTTCAGGGGGGAAAAACCGACAAAATAATTCGAAGGCGTCATCATTTTGTACATGAGGTTTTGGCCCTGGTGTTTTCTTGTAAGTAGGGTTATAATTTGAATGTATCTTTTCATTTGGGTCCAACTTTCTCCAATCTAAAGAATTATCTATGTCATCGTTGTTTATTTGGGTATTTTGTCTTACATTTTGCCTAGGGGGCGTGTCATCACAATTCTGAGTATTTACATCATTTGCAGCATGTCGTCCTAATTGTGGCTGTATATTATTATTTTCATATTCCATTTCACTTTCAGACTCTTCAGAATCGTCAGACTCCCCTCCAGAAATATACTCTGCTTCTGAATCATATCAGCAAATATTTCCTCTAAAATAGATTCGGCAGTCCTTACCTCACGTTTCGAAGCCATTGCAAAAATTTCCAAAAACGTCTGGCCTTTAAAAAACTTGAAAAAACTCAATTTTTGTGCAAGAAACACCGTGTGTTTTTTCCGCTAAATCAAAAGCGGAAGTGTTTCATCTACCACTGAGACACCTAGTGAACAATGGGAGGTAACTCTTATTAGAGCTAGCAAGTTATTTTCGGAGAAGGTGTGAAGTCGCAAAAATGCGACTTACCGCACGTAATGAAGAAAGAAATTTGTCGCAAATTTGCGACATACCGCACCGAAAGGGTTAATGTCTATTAACCAAAGAAAATTAAGACCATTCTGAAAAGGGCTATAATTTAAGAGTTATCATTTTGGCTGGTTATATTTGTTGTACCGGTAATATATTGAATAATATCAAAAGATATTGTAAATTTTTTTTAGAATTCCTCTTAAATTTTCAATTTTTCTTAGGGTTAGAGTGTACCATACATGTATTTTTTAATGAAAAAAGATCTTGAAGGCCTGTCACAAGTTCATGTAACTTCATGCATATTGTATTTTTTTGTCCACTGAAATTGTAAACTGAGTTTTTAAAACAATTTATCCATGGTATGTAGAGCCTTAGAACCAGACCTCTGAGGTTGTAAAGCTTCATCAAGCAGAATTATAAAGGATTGTTATGTGTGAGTGGCAATAGCACGTGAATGCACACTTAGTGTACGTATTTATTTTTTGTTATGCAAGCTTGATACTCAGATATCTATGTCTAATAACACAATCTACAAAACTTTGCATGAATTGCAATGGATATTGATTTTGCTTGGTTGGATCTAAATAATATATGTCAACTGTGTATGACTTACATATGTACTGTCCATGTATTTATCTGTAATTATGAGAGTATTACTAGATGTACAGATATAACCACACCCATAAAATAATGGATTCCTCCCTCATTATCATCATGGCCCAGTCTAAGTGTGTATTTAGGGGTGAGTGTGTTTGTTATACAGGGATCAAGTAAAGGTGTTTTTTAAACCCTTTATTTTTTTTTTTCCATATCAAAAATTGTTTAAAAAAATATTTGAGGGTTTACCAAAACCCCAATAACATTAGAAAACAACTGCAAAACAGTGTGTTTTCCAGTTTACTTGCAGGTGGTCAAATCTGAGCTACACTGAAGCTATGTTTTCTCAGTCTTCCAGTCACTATCTTGTGTCTGAAAAATGGTTTAGTACAGTGGAATCTGTCTTGAAAGACCACTCTCATAAAAGTACACTTGTCTTTTAAGACCACATTTTGAAAACCATTTAGTCATGTTGGTTAAATAATCCTTTATTTAAACCTCTTTGAGAGACCACATTTAGGTGAAAGATGAGTTGGTCTCTTAAGACAGGTTCTACTGTATAGCATAAGAGGATACAGTAAAACCTGCTTTAGTGACCACCTGTGTATAAAGACCACCTGGTCACAAAGACCGTTTATTGCTGTCCGCAATAGCACCATTTGTACCAGTTTTTTTAAAAAATAAAACACAGCTAATGCCCCTTTAAACAAACAAACAAAGGAAACATCTGTTATGTAGCTGATAGATAACTGAAAATATCTGATATGTGTTATACTGTCCAGGAAAGATTTGGGTACTGTTTGTATCATAAAGATATAAAAAAATAGAGGTAAAATGTACAGTGAAAAATATTTCTGGTAAATAGATTTTATACCTCTTAATATTTACATACTAACTGCTATTTCCTTCATGGCAAGTATACAGACCAGTTGCATTTATATTCAATGCTTGACACACAACTGTTCAGCTGTTGTGTCATATGAAAACCTCCCCCTACAAAGTCAATTATATAGAATGAATGTTGTATCCAGCTGACTACAGATTCACAGAAAATGGTAATATATATAAATATATGGATTGTTTTTCAGTTTTTGAAAAACATGGAATTTATACATATAATGACTCATGGAAATTAATTCAATGTGCAGCACAAAGGGAATTTTTTTCCATGAGCCATTGCATGTATATTCGATGTTTTTCAAAAAAATGAAAAACAATCCTTAAATAAATGAATTTCTGTGGTCTCAAAGAATATATTTTTAGTAATAGCATTAGTGGCTAGATTTGTGTGTACAGTAGAACCTAGTCTAAAGACAACTAGCTTAGGAGACCATCTCTTATTTTGGACCATAAATATTCAGTCTATTAGATGGTTTAAGAAGTATTAAAGAAGTCCAAACCCTCACTTAAAGACCACATTGCTAATTAGACCAGTTGGAGTCAGTAAGTTAAATGTACAAAATGTAGGTGGTCTTAATAGCAAAGATCCACTGTATTAAGTCTTGTGTGTGGGTATGTATGTGCACACATGTGTACATGTGTATGTATGTGTAATTATTACCTGTATGTGTTTTTAATTACCTACATGAAGGTTACAGATTGCAGTCTGCTATTATCCATCAGAGGTAAACTTTTGAGCATTCCAAACTTCTTAACCCCGGGCTTATTCTCTCCAAATTTGTTATATAACTTCTCTTTGGTAATGATAACAAAATTGATTAATTTCATGAGCTGACGCCTGGTCACAGATTTGTAGTTAAGATGGGAACTTTTTGGCCTTTCAGTAAATGTGTAGATGTGTGCTGTGTTTGTTTGTGCTATTACTCCAAGTGCATCAATTAACAAACACTTTATTTATGATTAATTTCAGTATCTTTTTTTGAAAAAATTTAAAAGCAATATAAAATGTAACACTTGTTTTGATTGGTTCAGCTGGATATTCTGAAAGCTCAGTTTCTGTCACTTTTCAGAGGCAAGATGCCTTTATTGTTACATCCGCTCAGCATGTGCAAGCTGTCACGCAGCCATTACCGGCCAGTGGTAACACAGTGAGTAAAGTAGATAGATATAAAAGGCATGGCTGATAGTTCAAAGTTCACGGTCGGAACACATAAAGTGTCCTCAAATGTTAAGATAACTAAATCATTGTATGTAAATTAGAAAAATGTAAAAGGCTTGGCTGATAGTTCAAAGTTCATGGTCGGAACACGTTAAGTGTACTCAAATGTATAGATAACTAAATCATTGTATGTAAATTAGAAAGATGTAAAAGGCATGGCTGATAGTTCAAAGTTCAAGGTCGAAACTTGACATGTTTCAAGTCCTCAGATTTATAGATATCTAAATCAATGTACATGTATGTTAAGTAGAAAAATATAGAAGACATTGCTGATAGTTCAAAGTTGAAACTTTACATGTTCCAAGTCCTCAGATGTAGCTGCATAATAATATTAATGTATTAATCCTTGTGATCTGATTTGAATAAAATTTTGGATAAACATAGATATATAGCCATGTATAAATTATTTCAGAGTTTATTTTTATCCGTCATTTTACAGTTTTATCTTTTATGGGGAAATATTTCCATGTAAGCCCCTTATGATTTTGAATGTTGTTATACACCAATCTCATCAATTTTTCGGTCGTATGGTGGAGGCCATTTTTCATTCTTTTTTGTGTGTGTGTGTGTCCAAGGAGAGAACTCTGTTATTATGTACCTGAGAAGAGGCCACCGACCTTTCACAATTATACTGGCGAGCTTTCTCACAAAATCAGCTTAGGTTCCAGTGGGACTTGCTCTGATTGTCAACCCCTGGGACATTGACAAACTGCGTGTGTTGTACTTAGTGTACAAGATGTACATGTATAAACAAAACTACTTATCAGGGTAGCTCTCTTTTGTTTACAAAATGTTAGGCTACAATCTCAGATTTTAACCTGCTAGAATCTTACCCCTTTATAGGGGGCTCTGTGGTCCAGTGGTTGGACCATCACGTTTTGAACCATGTAGACTCTCCCTTCTGGTCAGCCCAGGTTCGAGCCCCACTGGAACCTAAGTTGATTTTTGTGAGTTTACTTGCCAAAGGCTGGTGGTCTCTTCCCAGGTACATTGTAACCGGGTTCTCTCCTCCACCATTAAAAACTGGCCACCACCATATAAATGAAAAACCATTGAGTGTGGCACAAAACACTACTCAAATCAAATCAAATCCCCTTTATTTTGAAGCCTTCTCATTGTCAAGTGACCATGTATACAGAAAAAGAACTTATTGATTTTCAGTTAATTAGGGGAAACTTTCATTCAGAAAATCACACAAAAGATTTATTAAGAGTGAGCCTATAGATATTGATTCATTATTTATATATAGAGACGACAATTGGCTCAGCAATTTTTTTAGGCTAATTATTAAATAATTTCCCAGATCAATAAAGTGTGTATGGTTTCATTGTAACTGCCAAACTCTTACATACGTACTTTTAGAATTAATGAACTTGAAATTGCTACACCAAAGTTCTAGAATTAATGGCTATAGAATTTCTACCCTAATATTTTTTGTACACTGTAGATAGTAGCGTAGTGTTAAGGGGAAGAAGGACACCTGGTCACGTGACCAGAATGTCATTACAGCATGTAAATTAAACTGGAACTGATGTAAATAAAGATGACAGATGAGGCAAATTTGTCCACAGAAAACATAAATTGAATTGTAAATTCATATCAAGAAGTAAATTAAGTTGTTCTATGTGAAAAAAATAATTTAACAGTCATATTTTTGTATCAGCTATGAAACACAGGTTCATATTGTCTGGGGTCTTTTGTCCCTCTGTCTGTTTCTCTGGGTACAGTCACATTTTGACATAAATTATCATTACTTTCTTATTGTATCTGATACGTTTGTGAAACTTACAGGAAAGGTTCATTTTGATGAGGTGCATCGCTTAATCAAGGTCAAGGTCATGTTCAAGGTCACACTCAAGGTCAAATAATGGTACAATCTTCTCTTAAAGGATTTTTAAAATATTTAATTTTGGCACACTTCAAGGTGTTATTTCTTCGCTACATGTATATACCCACAACTTGTTTTGTTGAATCTAAATAGTTGTTAACCATTCTAAATTGATCATTTACAGAAAAAATAAAAAAAATTTGATGACTAAATTTTTTACAGTGACCGAATTTAAGATTTAAGTGTGATAAAAATTTGGTATTTTGGGGGTCACAGCTTTCAATCTATCATCCTCTTTACCCACAAACTCTAATAAAAGCATAAAAACACATTGATATCATAGCTTTAGATAAATTTTTACCAGGTGATATAGAAAAATATGAATTTTGTAAATAAATGACTATTTTTTTAATAATGAATAGGGCAGTCGATGAAAAAAAATCAAAATTCGGGAAAGGGGCATAACTCTTGCATATGTAAATATCCCTTATATACCCATTTTGTTCCAGATTATTCAATCTATCAATTAATACATTTATAATGAATAAGTATGCAAAAATTAATAAAAATTTGATGATAGGTTTTTTGTATACCCAAGGTACCCTTCTTCCCCTTAAGCAAGAATTATACAAAGCTAAGAAATATACTAACTTTTCAATACATTGTCATAACTCTCTCTCTCAGTAATCTTCTGTCAGAGAAAATTCATACTAATGACTTTGCATCAGCACTTAACACACCATATCTCTCACATAATTCCAGCTGTGTTGATTTAGTCAGACAAACAGCATTTTTTCTTTAATGTTTACCATAAAAGATTTACAAAAAAAAAGAAATGAAATAGAAATACACTGGAACATGACTTGAAAAACCACTCTCATGGAAGGTCACTTGCCTTCATATACCATATTCTGAAAACTGCTTGGTTAAATAATCCATTAAATAAAACCTTTTATGAGAGACCATTTTTGTGGCACATGTTTTGATCTCTCGAGACAGATTTCATTGTAGTAAAAGAAAACAGATAAACCTGCCGGCTATCATGGATATTTCATTATGTTGCATTTGGCCATCAAGGCTGTATGTCTATATATAAGTCAAGGTCATGTTTATATATAGGTTAGGGTTGAGGGCAAGTTAAGGTCATTTCATATATAGATTAGGATCAAGGACAAATGTTACTGGTTTACATTTAATGGTGTTGTGTACAAAGCAAAATTTTGCTTGCATCAGTGTAGCATTAGTGCTTGAGTTCTCTGCTCAATGTATGGATTCCTTGCTCAGTGCATGAATATCTTTGCTCAGTGCATGAATACATTGCTCAGTGCATGTTTTAGTAAGTGCACTTTGACCTATATTTTTTACTGCACTGATTATATATACTGTTTTAAGGTTCATTCACAGCCTCAAAGACAATAAATGATTTGTTGGATACTCCTCCTCCATCAGTGAAACAAACATCCTGTGCATATCAGAGTGGATATACTTTGTCCAGGGCATGTCAGAGTGGATACACATTGTCTAGGGCATGTCAGAGTAGATACTTTTTGTCTAAGACATGTCAGAATAGATATACTTTGTCCAGGGCATGTCAGAGTGGATACTCTTTGTCTAGGGCATGTCAGAGTGGATACATTTTGTCTAGGACATGTCAAAGTAGGTACACTTTGTCTAGGACATGTCAGAATAGATATACTTTGTCCAGGGCATGTCAGAGTGGATACACTTTGTCTAGGGCATGTCAGAGTGGATACACTTTGTCTAGGGCATGTCAGAGTAGATACACATTGCCTAGGGTATGTCAGATTGGATACACTTTGTCTAGGGCATGTCAGAGTGGATACACTTTGTCTAGGGCATGTCAGAGTGGATGCACTTTGTCCAGGGCATTTCAGAGTGGATACACATTGTCTAGAGCATGCCAGAGTGGATACACATTGTCTAGGGCATGTCAGAGTGGATACTTTTCATCCAGTGCATGTCAGAGTAGAAACTTTTTATGTAGTGCCTGTCCGAATGGGTATTTTTCATTCAGTGTCAGAGTGGATACACATTGTCTAGGGCATGTCAGAGTGGATACTTTTCATCCAGTGCATGTCAGAGTAGAAACTTTTTATGTAGTGCCTGTCCGAATGGGTATTTTTCATTCAGTGTATGTCTGAATTGATACTCTTTATCCAGTATATGTCAGAGTTGATGCATTCCATCCAGTGCATGTCTGAGTGGATACTATTGGTCCATTGCATGTCAGAGTGGACACTTTTGGTCCAGTGCCTGTCAGAGTAGATACTATTGGTCCAGTGCATGTCAGAATGGATACTACTAAACCAGTGCATGTCAGAGTGGATACTATTAATCCAGTGCATGTCAGAATGGATACTACTAAACCAGTGCATGTCAGAGTGGAAACTATCCATCCAGTGTATGTCAGAGTTGATATTATTAATCCAGTGCATGTCGGAGTAGATACTATTGGTTCAGAACATGTCAGAGTGGATACTATTAATCCAGTGCGTGTCAGAGTGGATACTATTAATCCAGTGCATATCATAGTGGATACTATTGGATCAGTGCATGTTAGAGTGGATACTATTGGTTCAGTGCATGTTGGAGTAAATACTATTAATCCAGTGCATGTCAGTGGATAATATTGGTTCAGTGCATGTCAGAGTAGATAATATTGATCTAGTACATGTCAGAGTGGATACATTTTATCCAGTGCATGTCACAAATGCTGACTTCTCCTGTAGTATTTTATCCTATTGTGATCAGTTGTTCTCTGTCACATTGCGGATGTGTATTATACATGTAAAGTTATGAAACATTTTAACTTCACAAAGTTCCGAATATCAGTTACAAGTAATGTCAAAATACATGTAAATAGTATATGTAAGGCATGACATATGGGTAATGGTTTGTGTCAGTAGGTTAGATAACTCTGGTGACTATTCAGGCCCTAATATCCTGGTCATTTGTTACACAGGACTACATAAATGTATTGATTACAAATCTAGAGTTTGTTTAATTAATTCATCGTATTTATACTTTGTTGATATAATAGTTGGCTTAATTTTAATTCATCTGAAAAAGTCAAATTTCATCATTGAAAACAACAGACAGATATGTTGCTTACTGATAAATCACACTTCCTATGTAACAAAGACATGTACATTTGTACTCGATTATACCTGTTTATAAAGATAAGATATTAAATGACAATGTAAACTTACAAAATATTATTGTCTTTGAAATATACGTGGTGAGAGGAAATTTGCAAACTACATTACCATGCCCATTATAAAGTCATTGTAAATTTGTAGATGTTTTACCTATTATTATCAGGTCTTCTTTATCTTGGCGTGAATAAACAATGCACAAAATCTTTAGGATAGAAAAATCACAAAATTAACACCCCCAGAAAATATGGATCCATGTTAACAGTAGTATACAGCAAACCATGGTACTGTGGTTCATAGGTAGTCTAAGGTCACATTTAAGTACTGTACAGGTTATTTCCACGGGTTGTAAATTTCACGTTTTCTCTCTCCTGAAACAATTGCTGCTTTTTGAATTTGCAGATGGTTACCAGCTTAATATAACATCAGACCCTGCAAAGACAGCCCATAAATATGTCATGTAAATATGATTCTGTTCTTTGTAATTTTATCACAAACTTCTTCACTATTTCTTAAATTTACAGATATATCACAACCGTAAATATAACAAATATTAACACAATGAGATATTTTCCCATGTATGATCTTATAGATATGCCAGTAACGTATACGGTACTTAGAAATTTCCGGAAAGATTCTAGATCAAAAGAGAGATGTAGACAATACTGGTATGGTACCTATTTTTGCACACTTTCTCACTTTGTGTAAAAAAAAAACCACAAATTTTGCCAGATACTTCCAGTACAACCATGAAATTATTCATCTTTCTATGGTACTATAGCTATCTAACATTTTCTTTTCACAAACAGGGGCAAATGAGGTCACCAACTTAACATAAATAAAATGTGCTGTCTGAAAATAGCTCCTCCTACAATCACAATTACGGTCTTTAGGTTGTTTTTTCTCTAAATGGGTTAAAATCACTGTTTGCCTCATAGTTTCTGCGAAAACTGTCAGATTGCATCTAAAGGTAACCTATTATGATACAAAATACATGTATCAAAGTAATTTAATCAGTATATTTGGGAAATACTTCAATACCTCAATATTTGTCTGAGAATAGATGCCGTAGCAGTACCATATTTTAACATTGAATATTTTTAACTTACAGCAGACTGGTTACCAACAGATGCCCACAGGACCCATACAACAAAGACCTGGCCCAGTTGGTGGAATGGTTCAACAGTCTCAACCATCTCCATACGGTCAAGCCGTAAGTATATCATAACACACATTTACATATGTCATGGCATGCTCAGCAGGTGATCATTTCATATACAAAGGCAAACTTCTTAATAAAGTGGAACCTGTCTTGAGAAACCACTCTCATAAAAGACCACCTGTCATATGAGACCACATTCTGAAAACCACTTTAAACCTCTTTTGAGAGATCACCTGTTTTGAGAGACCACATTTCGGTGTCAGATTTGGTGATCTTTCAAAACAGGATCAGCTGTACAAAATGCAGTCACAATGATATGCAGAACTATGTTTGAATTCAATATGTTGTAAATATTATAGTTGATATTATGAATAGCTAAGATAAGGCCAAATAAAAAAATACTTCTGGTTCTCAGACACCGTCGCGTGCAAAAAGAAATCACCAATGAAACCATTTTATTCACATTTCATATAAAAATCACTACTGCGCGGCAAGTAAAAATTTCAGTCATTTCAAAAGGCTTAAGGTTCGAAAATGATCCATTTCCTTGTATTTGTAGTTCAAAGTACATTTCTAAAACCAAATTAGAAACTAAAATAATTATTTTATTGATAATTCAACATGTAAATCTTTACCTCATGCCCAAAAATGTCACAGAACACATCGTGTGTTTTCTGCTGTTGCTTGCAGTTTATGGAGGAAGTGGAAGTGGTTTTAAATGAAAGAACCGATACCAGACAGAACTGAATTTCAGGATGTGTTAAAATGGTGATACATGTAACACTATATAGTGTATAAAAGTTAAAAAATCTGAATTAAATGTAGGTGAATGATAAAAGTAAAATTAGTTACTGTAAATAAAAGTTTTAATGAAATACATAAAAATGGATTTCAAAATTGAAACTTTTGTAATTTGCATTGATTTTTAGACACATAGTAGTACATTTGTACAGCTTTGTAAAATTGTAATGATAATGATTGATGATAATTATAAAGATGCATTTACAATTAATTTTCTTGTAGTTTCAAAACATTTTTATGTTTTGATAATATACAATCTTTTAGCTATTTTATATTTTTGTTGATATTACAGTTTTAAAACCAAGTGAACAAGACAATCACACAACTTTTTGTTACAAATTGTCTGAGACCAGAATATTTTTTTTACATGACCTAAGTTACATTTATTTTGTCGATAGATTTTTATGCAGCTTCTAGATGAACGTCAAGATCGAATTCAAGGTTTATATCATTTACATGTATGTGATAGACAGGGAATGTTGGATCTCCTTAGTAGATTAACTCATCAATCCCTGAAAAACAATGGACTCTTCTGTAAATCGATGATTAAGGCCAGTCCAAATACATCTTTAGGGGTGAATGAGTTTAAAATTATGATTACTGGATTCTGCATACATACCACAGACAAAATGGTGATTGATTGGCCTGTTTATCATTGATGAAATGGATTAGAAATACAGTCAAACCTGGATAAATTGATATCAAAGGGGATGATTTTTTTAAAAAATAAACAGGGATTTCAAAATAACTGGGTTATAGTGGTAATAAAGAAGTTTGACCAGGGAATCAAAATCATTTCAAATAAAGCAGGATTTCAATGTAACAGGGTTCAGTATAAGTGGTTTTGACTGTATTGATTGAGATCAAGTACACCAATGATTAGTGATGATAAATAATCTTTAGTGGACAAGTCCATATTGATGACTATAAAATATATCTAATGTTGCATGGATCTAAAGTTGCATGAAATTTTACTCACCATGTACCATGTTATCATGGTTATTAAGAAGGTAAATGCAAGCTTAGGAATTATTTAATCAGTTCAGAAATTGTAGATGCCTTTGTATTTTTATTTAGTTAGAATATTAGTGGAAGATATTGTCAGATAGTATGGGCTGAATTATGAATGAATTTTAAGTTTATATTTTCCATTTTCAGGGAATTGGTCAGCAGCCTGGACAACTTGACCCTTCACCAATACAACAGATGTAAGTTATTTTGATATGACCTAATTTATCAGTTTTGCCACCAGTAATTCTGTAACATATTTTGGTTCCCAGTAGACTAGGAACATTTTGATTTTTGCAACTTTTGCTGTTCAAGTTTGAATAGGGCGGGAAAGTCTCGGCATGTGACTGCCGAGAGATTGCGAGAAAAACAACTTCCGGGAAATAACTAAGTAAAACTAAGTAAAAAGGAAATTGGATTATTCTGCCAAAACTGAAATAAATTTTATGCTCGGGCTTTTTCCACTTTGCATTATAGAATCCGTCTACGACTTTCCCTTTCCTCAGTGATACAATAGGGAGAATTTCAGGTAAATAGTATTGAAAAACTGTTGATTTAATACAATTTCTGACATCGATTGATTGTAACTCTGGGGAAATTAATAAAAGTGTTTAAATAACATGTCTTAAACTTTATATATCGCTGATCATAAAAATTAAATTGTTCGGTCGTAGTCAAAACAGAGGGGCATTGATTATCTTGTGCCCGGGAGTCATAAACTGGAAATGAATATATATAAATGAGACTTTCCAGCCCTGTTGTGATACAGTAACCAAACTTAGATTGTAAGTTCATTAAAGGGTTGCTCACACTTCACTGACATCATATGCCCCTGGGGGGTGGGGTGGGGTCAAAATGTAGGACATTGCAATATTTTGCCAGCATAGAAATTTGTTGGCACCAGGGGTATTTGTGTTTCACAAACACATCTTGTTTTTTCTTGTGATGAGCATCTTATGTACATATTGCCTCCTATTGTGAATAGGACAAAATTATTTAAACTTTGGATCAACTCAGCATGTCCTACTATTTTGTAGGTCTCAGCCGACACCATCACCCAAATCTGTAATGATGACATCATCATCACCACAGAGTGGAGTGTCACCATCACCTGTGTCTCGAGGAGGAACATATGGAATTCCATCACCTAGCAGTGCATTGAACACTCCAAGTATGTATCCATTATCAGAGCCTAGAAAAACATTTCAATAAATTTGTCTCCAAGATTGTATCCATTGTCATGGCCTAGAAACATGCTTTTGTATACTGTTCCCACAGACGTATCCCTTGGATTTTCGACCATACTATATGGGGCTGAAGTAAAGTCCCATTCCCCATACAAAAAGCAATGCATTTTTTCACAAAATTTGCGGTCGAAATATCCCAATCAAAGTCAAATGACAATGAATTTGAAGAGATTATTGTATTTTCACATAGTAGTTTTGTTTATTTTTAAATTTCCCAATTTCAATGAAATGATCCAAAGGCCCAGACCCCATTCCCAAATGATATCCATGATCAGGGTTTGTATTAACATGATCAAGACAATGTGATTTTGTTGCCTACTTATAGCATCATATCTTTGTATACTTTTTCCGTATAAGTATCCATGATCAGGGCTGCGAACTTGACCAGATCATTTTATTGTTTCTTTGTGTGTATTAACAATTGTTCACAATATCAATAAACAAATAATATATGCCTGTGTTGTTTCCACTGTGTACTTTACCACTGTCAGCAGTGTGCTTACTTCAAAAAAGAAATTTGTGAGTTCAAATCCAGACTGATTTAAAAAAGAAAAACAACCACACTTTATGCAGTCAATTCTTGATAAACTGTCCGAGCTATTTGGAAATTATGGCCATATATCAAGTTTGGCGATGAATTCTGCATCTTAGGGGGGGGGGGGGAATTGCCATTCTTTGGTGTCAAAGAGATATATCTTTTATGAACAGAAAACAGGACAACAGTTCATAATGAGTAATTTTCTTTTTTATTTAATTCTTTAATTAACTGGTGTCATGCTGCCTGGCTTAACACCAGTGATCTATAATGACCAATTAGCCACTTCATTGATCTTTAACAACTGTGGGCGTATATCAAGATAACTCACACTTTGAAATGGATGTTTGTTGTAAAAGTAGAGTGGCGGATTGCTGTAATGAATTTGGCATTATAAAGAGACATTACCTTAGTATAATAATTACATTTCATCTAATTTTAGGTATGTTATTTACAATTATTGACTTTTGATGAGGTTGACACCTTCATTTATCAACCCCAGGAAAGTGATATTCACCGAGGCTGATATAAAAAGTCAACATTTGTTTTATTACATGATCATTTTTTCTGACTAATTTATTTTCAAATATGAAAAGGAACTATTATGTCAGAAACCTTCAATTATTACATTAGGAAAAAGTAGCTGAATGTGAAATAACTATAATTATGACATCATTCCTATGACATCATTCTTACTATGACATCATTGTAATCCACATGTACTAGTTGTTGGATTGCTTTATCAACTTACAAAGTGGATTTGAGGTTGATATAATGATTGAACAAGAACATAAAGTATAAAATAAGCCAATCAGATACTAGATGATAAGACCTTTTTTCACCTAAAACAAGTGGATAAATGTAACTTATCAACTGCCAGGTGTGCAGTCTAATCAGTCAGGAGTCGTTATATCTTTATATTACTCTCTGCTTTGTTGAAACATATTTCAAACATTTTGTAACTTTATATGATTATTCCTGCACAGGTGCCCCCACATCACAAAGCCATGTCAGTCCCGCACCCAGGTCACACGAGGAGCAAGCTTATCTAGATAAACTAAACAAACTGTCCAAGTTTATTGAACCTCTCCGTCGCATGATCAACCGACTCTCAAATGACAAAGATGAAGGTAAGTGAAATATCTCACATGTGAGTCTGTTTATTTTGGAATTAATAATGCTGTTCTAGCAAGTACAGTATAGACAATCACAACTACCTTGTGATGGTGTTAATTTTTTCCACCTCCAGGACAGACTGTCCAACCACCATTTTGTCACCTGTGTTTTTATGGATCAGAATTGCCTAAAAACTGCAATAGTCATTGTTCATCTTTAACATTGTTTTAATTAATATTATAGATATATATTTTTGGGGGGTTGGGGGTAGGCAGACTGATATAAGTCTTTGAGAAAAGTGAAAACCAGTACCAGATTTTATTCACGGTGTAATATGTAGTATAAATGACACTTTGTGTGTATTCCAGAACTTCCTTCACTTCACTTGAACAATTTAGAAAAAGTTGTTCATTCACAGCATGTGTGGTACAACCAGATTTTTTTTCATACATAAGAATGGAAGGATATAATTCTTACGGACTGTCCACAGATGAAAGAAAAATTAAACAACAAAAGTTTTTTACAACAAAATGATTAATTGTACAAGGTTGACTTCATATAAACTCATGTCACCTGTGTTTTAAGAGACACCTATGGCTGGATCAAATTCAAGATGTTCGGATTGCCTAAAAATTTCCTATATTTTTCCTGCAATTTTCAATTTTCATAAATTCTCAGGTCAATAATGCGAAAGTTTTTTCCTGGTATCAACATAGATATAGTTTCTAATATGCATGTATTTTTCTGTAAATTACTTTCTCTTACCTGAACATGAAATAGAACTTCAATCTACTTAAATCTGATGCGATATATACCCGTGTTAAACTGCAAACTGTTTCAGGTTGAAAATTTGTGATCGTTGATTTGTATAGGGACGTACTTTCAATCAATTCTGCTCAAACAAAAGAGTTCACAGGGGAATGCAATATTTTCTTTTAATGATAGATTTTTGCAAAATAAGAAAACCATTAAGTATATCGATTGTGATTTATGAATAATTGTACAGAAGATTACACAACCTAGGTATTCTTACAATATCAATACAGATTTCATTCACGCATTTTGTATACACGTGGAATTCTGTATTACAACTGTTTCACAGAAATGATCCAACATAGGGGATATACAAGTTGCTGCTGCTAATACATGACACCATAGTTCTCTGTGTATTCCAGAACTTGCTACACAGAGTTGATATCGCTTCACTTGATTTTTCTGTGCATTTTGATGAAACAACCCAGGCTACAAATGGACATCACACTTACATACAAGTGTGTAGGTTCTTTGTTTTTTGGGCAGTACTTTTAGTACTTTAGCTTTTGGTTTTGGTCATCCTTTTATACATTACATTTTTTCATACATTATAGAGAGAAAGAAAGACAAAAGCAAGATGGGCTCGAGGATTATTTAAAATTCTTACGGATCCTCTCACACAAGACTGCTGGAGCAGTGGGATTCCATCCTTCTGTTTGTAAAAGAATTCTAGACACAACACCCAAAGAGCATGAAAGAAAAATTCAACAACAAAAGTACCAGCCAGTAATGGATACACTTCATTAAACATTTCAGTTCAAAAGATGGAGAAGGGTTGTGTAAGGTGGACTGTAAAGATGAGAAAAACACAGATGATGAAATTTTCTTGGGGAAAGCTTACACTGTGAATTGTACTATACTTTTTTTAGGTTGAATACATCATTCAAAAAACTCATATGAACTGCTGATAAAGCAGAATCTGACACTAATGGGCAGATTGTGGACAGCTCTGTTGTTGAAATAAGAGACACCTAGTGGCTGTTGTAAAAGATGGTTTAGTACTGTATAGTTGCATTTATTTCAGGGTATTTAATTTCACTATTTATTTGTGATCAAAGAAAATTAGACTAGAGAGTGACGGGAAAAGAAGCAAAGAAAATTAAAGAGAAAACGAATTACTAAGGAAAAAGAGCGGATCTGAAAGATGTTAGAGAGTCTTACTTAAACTTATGAAGAAACAGCATCATCAGGAAGACAATATGTTGAGCCATCAAAATTTCATAGAAGGAAGAAAAAGACAGAGAAAAGTAGACATGTATTACCAATTAAAAAGGATTCATTCATAATTAACCATGTATAAATGCTTAATCATATAATTATGTATGAGTATGTTTCTTGTTTAAGAAACATCCCAGCCAATTTTTTATGACACCAAAGAATGGTTATATTATGCTTAAGGGGTGGAGGAGCCATTGAAAGACTAAATTAAAATCCATCTAACAGGTGTTATAAATAGTTTTTTCCTATATTTTTGACTTACACACACTAAACACAACCATCAAAATTATATTAGTTACATATATAGTATTGAAAAATAATTATATTCATAGTCGCAGCTTGCTAGTAAATTAAAATCTCTCACTTTTATAGTTTTTTCTTACTCCCCCCACGGCGATAGAGCAACACATAAGATCATGAATTAAATGGAAAACAAGAGAGGTAACTCCTATTACACTTCTGTTTTGGACACTATCTTGTGTGAAATTTAATACCCATGAATAGTGCCTTTGAGAAAAGCATGAATTTTTCTCCCATGAAATTAAAGAACTATACAGTGATTCTAATGTACAGTTGATTCATTGTACCTCAAGTATTCATGTATTTTGACTTATGATCTTGCAGGTTACCAATGGCAACCCTTTTGAAATGTGAACAGGTGCTTGATAAGCTTGAGCTGTCTTCAAAACCAGTATGTATATATGTATATTGTCTTTTCATCCAGTTCATTGACATTTGTTTCCCCTTAATGAATTTTGATGTGTGTTATCAGGGGTCAAATTTAGCATCTCTGTCTCACTAGTCAGTTGGACTAGTTGGGAACTAATTCATTAGTCCTATGACAAATTCACTAGCCCCAAAGTGATATGATAAATTACCATATTGGCATGTCTTTACCAAATCGATTTCAGAATTACCAATTTGGTAGTTTTAGTATGTTATCTATTATTGTGTTTTCATATTCTCATTATGATTATCTTAGTTTGAGTTGAGGAAAAAAAGGGGTGGATTAGGTAACTCTAGTGTTCATTGTGCATACTGATACATGACCTCATTCACCCCTAATGATACATTTGGATTGGTTTAAATCATTGATTTACAGAAGAGTCCATTGGTTTTTAGGGGTTGATGAGATAAACATGCATTAATCATTACTGATGTTTATACTGTAATGTTAATACAGGATTTCTACTAGTCAACGGGACTAGCTGAAGCACAACCTTGACTAGCCTGCTGCAAAAGTTACTAGTCTCGGACTAGCGGACTACCGCTAATTTCAAACCTGGGTTATAGTTCAATGCAGATATCTAAAGTGCAGTACTCCAAACATTCATCCATCACCATATAATTACCCGAGAATGAATTACGCAATTGTGATGGACAAAGATATCTTGAACTTTCATCTTTTATCTACCTGAAACAAGTAAAAAAAAATCTTGATAGCAGACTAGGGTGAATAACGACATTGTACTCCTCTGTCCAAATCTTACAAGACATGTTAACTCATCAGCCCATGTAGTAACACTTAGACTTACCTAAAATCAATAAATAGTATGGTCTACTTTCATAAGTCAGGAGTGAACGAGTTTATTTTCAATGTAAAATTATTTCATAATGTTTTGTTCTAAATCATACACCCCTGAATCCTGACTGTGGACTTAACCCACAATGAACAGGCTTTGTATTTTTTCAAGTGCTCAACTTCATTGTGGCCATTCAGTCTTTTGATTGCTGTTTGTATATATGTTTGTATGTATTTTGAAACCACTGTTAGTCTAATGATACAGGGTTTGACTCACAAGCAGAAGATCCCAGGTGTGAATCCCTGTACTGGATCATACTAAAGACTTTTAAAAATGGTAGTGTCTATTCATTCGACAAGCACTTGGCATATGAAGTGACACTTACAGGTCTTTCTAATGAGACTTAAAACTGAGGTCCTGTGTTGTTGAAGGGTGACATTGTAAAAAAAAACCCACTGTATTGGCATCAGTCCGTAGCATAGGTCAGAATTTGTAGCTCTCCATCTAAAGCTGGTGACATCTACGTATAAGTGAAAAATTCTTGGCAGGATGTATAACAAAAAATCAAAAATGTGCGTTGAGAGTATGTTTATGTTTTATTGTGCATGTTTATGTGTGTGAGGGAGAGCAGGAGAGTGTGTGTGGGAGAGTACTATCATATATGTGTGTGTATGTGTTTGTGTTATTGTGTATGTATGTGTGTGTGTGTTTGTGTCATTGTGTATGTGTGTGAGGTAATGAGGGTGTTTTATACATGTTTACCATCATTATGATGTAATTTCTCATTGCAGTCTGTGTCAACTACTCCCGTTGCTCCTACAGGAACAGTTAGTACACACATGTGTCATCCATTGATAGATGTAGTTGCCGCTCACATACAGTCCAACATGTTTAACCATTGCTTACAGCAGACGTTTGGCCCAGCCATGATGGCGCTGTATGGATCTCCTATCAGGTATAAACTGGTCCTGGTGGTCTACTGATAGAGTATTTCACTTTACCTTTTTTCACAGGGGATTTCAGATTTAATTTTAGGTCAGACCTGATACTTTTTAACACAGGTTCTTTTGCAAAGTACCTGACTTAAACAAATCATGGGCTTATTGGAATACATGCATATCTTAAAGTGAATTCCAATGTCATACTAGACACACCAAACTACAGATCTCTCAATGCATCGTCATGAGTTCATAGCATAGGTTAAAATTTATACTATTTCCACAAGAAATAAAACTATTCACAGATTTATCAGCGTATCAGATGTTTTTAAATGATTTGCTTTTGTTTTCATTTCATTCTTTTTTTTCAGGGTGGCTAAAGTGTTAAAGTGTTGTATGCCACACTCAATAATTTTTCAGTTACAGTCAAAGTCACTCAAATGAACAGGCAAAAGTAGCCGTTATAGACAGATGGCTTATATAAAGAGGTTAATTCATTAATAGAAAAAAAGTTAAAGGCTATATTTGAATGGCCTTTATATGCAGGTGCCCTTTTATATGCAGGTGATGGCCTTTAATGCAATTTTGCCTCTACACAATCACAGGACCTATTCCCAATGCAAAAATGACTTGTATTTACCCAAAACATATGCAAAATTTGCAGTTTGGAATGTCACAAATTCTAGAATATGGTATAGTGGAACCTGTCTTAAGAGACCACCCTATCTGCCACTGAAATGTGGTCTCTCAAGACAGGTGGTGTCTTAAAAGAGGTTTTATTTAAAGGATAAGTTAGCTAAGTGGTTTTCAGAATGTGGTCTTAAAAGACAGGTGGTCTTTCATGAGTGGTCTTTCAAGACAGGTTCCACTGTATTTTAAAAAAAGTGTCTCAAATTAAGTCTTCTGTTGCTGTTCTGTTTTCCCAATTTTCTGGACTCTAGAACCAGAATTTAAGAGGACGGCAAATCCCTGTAGCACTAGGATTTTAGATTTGTGCATTGGCAGATCATATCTATAGAAAGACATGGAAACTATGTAGACAGTATTGTACAATTCCCAATGTTTCAGGGCTCCAAGTCCTCCACCGAAGAAAAGAAAGAGAGATGAACTAGAAGAAGAAGATGATATCCCACACATTTTACAGGGCGAGATAGCCAGGTTGGGGAACAGGTTTAGAGTGAATCTGGACCCAACTCAACATACAGACTCCAAAGCCATACATTTGTTGTGTAAAATAGGTAACAAATGATCTTATTCTAATGTTTGTGACAACAGATGTTAACATGATAGTGTACAATTCGTTGTATGTGTTTGTGGTGTACATAAAATCAACAGATACTGTCAAAGTGTCTACGACTTGCATCTTGAATGCCACAGTTTTAGGACTTTTTTTGTTGTTGCTCGTTTATATTTTCAGTGTTTTACACTGCACTCAACAATTTTTCAGTCATTTGGTGGCAACCAATTTTTAATGGGGACGAGAGGATCTGGTTACAGTGTACCTCAGAAGAAACTATTGGTTTTCCGCAGGTAAACTGGCAAACCTTCTCACAAAATCAGTTTAAGTTCCAGTGGGACTCGAACCCTTGCTGACTAGAGGAATAGCGTGATTCTCTAACCACCAAGTCATTTACGTCCTTCAGGTCATACGTACAAAAGATATAGTGACTGTTCCGTCACAAAGGGCTGGCATAAGAAGTGAAAATGACAGATCTTTTGGTAGGGGGTTCCATCAAACCGAGGTCCCTAGTCATGGTTGATGAGGCACATTAAGGAACCTGCCACTATTAGCATAAGTCTCTAGCACAGATAAAATGTTTTGGCCCTCCCAATTGTTGGTGATGTGCTGGAAAACAACAAAATAAAACAATCATAAACATTTGCAGATAAATGATTTATATCATTTATACTACTTACATATATAGTTTATCTTAATATCCTAATTAACTCAAACTCTTTAAAACATAAAAATATTACAAGTAGAATCCTGTTTCTGAACTGCTACATGTAAGGATGAATTTTTCTTTGCTGAGATAACTTACGATTTCATATTGTTTATTGAACAGATGATAAAAATTTACCAAGTGTACCTCCAATAGCAGTCACAGTACCGGAATGTTACCCGGAGGCCAGTCCAGAGTGTGACACTACAGCAGTGGAATATGGTAAATCAAAATTATTTATAGTCAAAAGTCAAATTTTCAAATTTAACTTTCATTATCAAGAATGCCTAGCATCATGTCAATTTTGTTTATTATGACTTAAGAATCAGAGGAACTAGCAGAAACCACAGAAGGAACAAGATGTTTTCAAGGAACACCATGTCCCCAGGAGATAAGCCAGTCACAGAGCTTTTAAAGTCCCATAACTCTGGCTAACATAGCCAAATGTTGTCCATAATCAAACTCATCCTATGATCCTTTGATATAAAGCATTGTACCAAATTTGGTTAAATTTTAGGGAAAGAAACTCCAGTTATTTACTGCAATATTACTCAAAAATTATATACCGTAATTGGGCATTTATAATCCGGATTTATCAATTATCTGCACCCCCAACCCCCAACTGTATTAATATGTTTCCCATGAATATTCTACGATTAAAGCCTTGCCTGGTTTCCATCAATACCAATCAGTAATTGGAGAGTGTCACTCGCCAACCAACATTGCAACTATTTATGGGCTATTTGTAAATTGAAATACACACACACACACACACACTGAAGACATGATTCATTTATCTGACATTTATTCACCATCACGGTAGACAAATAAACACATTTCACACATACAGGAAGCAATTATGAAATTCATTGACTCAAACATCGTTATTAAATTACCGTAATTTATCTAATTAAGGCGCTGCTCTAATTAAGGCGCCACCAAGACCAAAATTATGTTTATTTATTTTAATAAAGGCGCCCTTTGAAACGAAAAAAAAAAAACCCCCCCCCCCCCCCCCCCCCCAAAAAAAATGAAAATGAAACGTTTTTTGACAGCTTTAATGATAAAATACAGTAAATAAATAAGACCAGACGATCTTTTAACCTTAGGTCAATTAAATCATTACCGAACAGATTTTAGATACGAACAGAGACTGATTAGATCGACTCACAACATCTTCACTTCAGTCTTCAGCTTGAAAGCAGAACTTATTTTCCCTCGGGCAGTTATGTGATTGCAGAGTACAGTCACTAAGTTTAATCCGAGTTGTGGTGTTAAAGCGTCCATTATAATTGTTTTGTAAAATTGTCTTGACTTTGTATTGGTTTCAGACGTTTATTTATTTGCCTTGGTATTTGATATATAGATTTCTAAACTTCGTGTCGGTGAATCAGCAGACATTAGGCAATACACTTTAGTAGGTACTTCGATCCCGATTTCCAAAAACCACGTGTTTTAACATTTCCGTATCGGCATTTTTAATTCAGCATTGTCAGTTACATAATTGATACCAAAAGTCATTATTGATTGTTTATTTAGGGCATGCCTAATTAGTAACTGGCTGATTTACCACCTAACAGGTACGTCTAAGCAGTTAGGAGATGGCAGCACAGGTTAAAGTCTATTTCTTGAATGTCTGACAAATAATTTCGTAATAATAATAATTTAATAATTACCGGGATTTCATTTTCAATTTGAAATCAGCTTTCCTCTTGATATAATTTATAACAATATGAATTTAAAGACTGGCTACATTATTTACACCAGCATGATGATAAAGAAGAATATTTCTTATGACAAACTTGATTGATTATGGATCAGTACTTGTTAAGAACAGAGTATAATTCCGAGTGACAGCGTGGACTCAAGAGTCGTTTTCATCATGCGGTAGACTAAATAAACAACATAAAAGAAATGTTTATTCACAGAAATCTTTCACTTTTATAAATGTTTGTAGCTGATAATGATCTGGATTAATTAATACAAATAAATAAACAACATCTAGACCGTATTTATCATTGACATGTTGCATGGATATTTGAGGTTGATTTCAAACCCCAGATCGACAAAACTCCAATTAAGGAGCCTTATCAACTGTAATTTAGTTTTTTGACACAAATTAAGGCGCCCATAAATCTGAAATACCCCAAAAAGGGCGCCTTAATTAGATAAATTACGGTACCAAAAAATGTGGTCTTGTTTACCATCCAACATGGAATATCCTGCAGTAGTCCTGCGAAAAAAATTCCTAATGTTATATTATATTATCAGCACCCCCATCCCTGAGATGAATTTTAGAGTGAAAAGAGTTTGGATTATACATGCCGGATTACGGTAGCCCCAATCATCTATCTCCGGTAGAGGGAGTGTGTGAACACAAACATCCATATTTCTATCAGTACCCTTGATTGAAAAAGTTCAAAGGTAAAAATTATGATGTCTGAATTAAATGACATTACTTTGTTAATACGGACAATTATAATCATTGTTTTCACAAAAAAAAATAAATAAACATACTCTGAGAGAGAAAGAGAGAGACAGTGAGAGAAAATGAGTGAGATAGAATGAGAGACAGAATGAGAGAGACGGTAAGAGCTAGGAGAACAGAGAGAGAGTGAAGTAGAATGATAAAAAATGTATATTTAAAAGATATCTGACTTTCAAAATAATCAGAATATTTTTTTAATCCAAATAGATTTAATAAAGATTTTTCACTTTTGTATGTACAACCAACACATATTGCTTTGAAACATACTACAATAGAATTGCGTTATCACAAAATTCACCAAACCGCTCCTATTACTTTGAGATATCTGGAATATGAGAAAATTTAGATTTTTTCCATATGGTCCTAAAAATTCTGGACTGGCCATGACATAATCGGAATTTTGACTCAACAGATTTTAATATAATGAGATTCCAATGCATATGTGAAAATCAGCACTTGGACACAGAAAACCCTTTTGTATATGACAGAAATAATTTTAAGTAAATGCATTTGCTATTTTTTGGTTTAGGTTATGTTCAGTTTCATAAAATGACAAAACGACAAATCCGTATTTTTGTTTTCAGTCATTTTAAATTATTTACGTCTTTTCTACAGAATCCAGTCAGTTTCTTCAGAGCATTCAAAAGATTCTGTCAACACTGTTACTGAGGATGCCCAAGAGATACACTTTTACCGAATTACTTGATAAATGGGTAGGTCTAATGTCTTCATTTACGCAGTATACTTATTTGATGAATTTGAGGGGCCTCCGTGGCCAAGTGGTTAGAGCATTGCACTTCAAACCATGAACTCTCTCACCTCTAGTCAGCAGGGGGGTCTGTGTCCCATTGGAACCTAAGCTGATTTTGTGAAAAAGTGCCAGAGGACGCTACCATATGACTGAAAAAATTGTTGAGTGGCGTAAACACCAAAACACAAACAAGAAAAATGAATTTGAAAAATCTATGCCTGTAAGGAAAAGCAAAAAAATTTCACAAGAAAAATTAATGAGACATTTTTATTAGCTACTGACAAATTGTATTTTACATTACATATGAGTAACTAAACAGTTGATGTTAACCTTTCCTTCTCTCCTTTTTATATGCCTGTCAAAGACAGGGAGTATTATGTTTTTACACGGGAGGGCATATATCAGTTTCCACTCCATAACTTGAGTAATTTTCAACATGTTAATTTGAAACTTTATGAAAAGGTTCATTGCCATAAAAGCTCAGACAAATTCGATAACCAAAACTTTTGCCTGATCAATTTCCGCTCAATAACTTGAGTAATTTTCAACGGATTAATTTAAAACTTTATGAGAAGGTTTATTGCCAGAAAAGTTTGATAACCAAAAATATTCGCCAGATATTTACGGAATTATGTCCCCTTGAATATTTGTGGAAACAGTTTCTGCTCAATAACTTGAGTAATTTTCAATGGATTAATTTGATCCTTCATGAGAAGGTTTATTGCCATAAAAGCATGGACAAGTTTAATAACTAAAATTTTTCGCCAGATATTTATGGAGTTATGGCCCCTTGAATATTTGCGGAAACAGTTTCCATTCAATAACATGAGTAATTTTCAACAGATCAATTTGAAATTTTATGAGAAGATTTATTGCCATAATAGCTCGGCCAAATTCGAAAACCAAATTTCTTGCCAGTTATATACGGAATAATAAACTTTTCATCAACCCATGACGGTCGTATTTTGTACAGCCATTGTGGTATCCTTGTTTGGAGAATAAAACGTAAACAAAAATATATGAAGTATCTATTCCCTGCGGCTACAAACCTTATGATTAGGTCATAATTTTTTTACATGTATGGGATGTTGAGCAAAGTTTCATAATAATACTACATCGGGGTTTCAATTCCACGGGTTGTAATTTTCAAGTTTTTACCAAGTAATTGTTTCTTTTTTTTTGAATTGTTGAATTCTAATTCTAACAGGTAATTTAAAATTGAGATAAACATTTGTCTAATATTTACCATACAAGTCTAAATTCTAAGTACATAATGTTATTTATTGTGTAAGAGGGGGAGAGAGAGGGCAGTTAATGTAGATGATACATGTATTTATAAATCTAATTCCATGTTGTTGTATTTTTACAGGAAATGAGTATAAGAAGAGCATGTGCAGCACCATCCTAGTATTTCTGTTCCATCAAATGTGGTCAATACAGCTGAAGAAAGGTCAAATCATGCGATGTATGGATAATATCATTTGATTGTGAGATAAGATGAAATCATGTGACGTAGACAATATCGTCTACTTGGGGAAGGCTGGTAGTGTCTTTCCGGGTACATTGTAACTGAGTTCTCCTACACCATAAAAGAACTGCCCGCCACCATATAAGTAAAAAATTGAGTTTGGCATAACACACTATTCAAAATATTTTTAAAAAAATCAAAAGACAATATGATCTAACTGTGAGATAAGGTCCAACCATGTAATGTGGACAAGATCAATTGAACTCTGAGCTGTGAAATAAGGTCACATCATGCAGTGCGGACAAGATTATTTGAACTCTGAGCTGGGAGATAAGGTCAAATCATGTGATGTGGACAATATCATTTGAATGTGAGATAAGGTAAAGTCATGTAATGTGGATAATGTTATTTGAATGTGCGATAATGTCAAGTCATGTAACATAAATATCATTTGAATGTGATATAAGGTCAAGTCATGTACTGTGGATAATACCATTTGAATGTGAGATAAGGTCAAGTCATGTAATTTGGATAATACCATTTGAATGTGAGATAAGGTCAAGTCATGTAATGTGAATAATATTATTTGAATATGAGATAAGGTCAAGTCATGTAATGTGAATACCATTTGAATGTGAGATAAGGTCAAGTCATGTAATGTGAATACCATTTGAATGTGAGATAAGGTCAAGTCATGTAATGTGAATACCATTTGAATGTGAGATAAGGTCAAGTCATGTAATGTGAATACCATTTGAATGTGAGATAAGGTCAAGTCATGTAATGTGAATAATATTATTTGAATATGAGATAAGGTCAAGTCATGTAATGTGAATACCATTTGAATGTGAGATTATGTCAAGTCATGTAATGTGGATAATATTATTTGAATATGAGATAAGGTCAAGTCATGTAATGTGAATACCATTTGAATGTGAAATAAGGTCAAGTCATGTACTGTAGATAACACCATTTGAATGTGAGATAATGTCAAATCATGTAATGTGGATAATATTATTTGAATATGAGCTGGGAGATAAGGTCAGATCATATAATGTGGACAATATCATTTGAATGTGAGATGAAATGCGACAATGTGTATATTAGATATACATCCATGTCACTGTTTGACATCATTTGTTTGTAATGACACGGTCATATTCTGTGAATCTTCCTTGGTGTATCAGGACATCCTCAATCATGTGTTTCATCAATACATTGATATCTTAAGTGTGTCATGACATGGCATCCTCCGTGTCATGATCTGACATCCTCAGTGTCATGACCATCCTCTGTGTGTCATGATCTGACATCTTCTGGGTGTCATGATCGACATCTTCAGTATGTCATGTCCTGGTATCCTCTGTATGCCATGTCTTGACATGTGTCATGATCTGACATCATCAGTGTGTATTGATCTGACATCATAAGTGTGTCATGATCTGATATTCTCAATGTGTTATGGTAAGGACATTCTCTGTCTGTTGTGACATGCATATATTCGTTGTGTTATGATATTGATATGATCAGTGTATTGTAACATTATTTTGTCTCGGCATCAATATTTTGTTTTCCTTGGTGTATCAGGAAATGAGAGAGAGAGAGAGAGAGAGAGAGACTAGCAACTTTAACATACCAACATACTACATTTAACGCTGTTTTTAAGGCATAATAAATCTTTATTTTTAAGCTATGTGAACAAGCACACAAATTTTCAGTTAAAAGAAACTCACAGGTAATAAGCAAGACAAGTCTTGTTTCAATTTTACTGAAACATAAAACATTATATAATACAGCACATGTAACTTCTGTTGAATCTTAGATTATGATGGACATTTGATCTGTTGAAAAATAATTTGTTATGTTGGATGATGTAAATTAAACTGCAAGTCTAACTTTCCTCTGTTTTTTTTTTCTCTTGTACAGTGCAAATTTGACTTGAGACCACATCTGCCAAGGAAATGTCCCTCAGGACAGGTGATCTCTCAAGAGAGGTTATAATGATAGAATTGTTTAACCAAGTGCTTTAATGAATGTGGTCTTTCAAGGCAGGTTGTCTTTCATGACCATGGTCTCTCATGACAGGTGGTCTTTCAAAAGATGTGGTATTTCATGACAGGTCTCTCAAGACAGGTGGTATTTCATGACAGGTCTCTCAAGACAGGTGGTCTGTCATGATGGGTCTCTCAAAATAGGTAGTCTTTCATGACAGGTCTCTCAAGACAGGTGGAATTTCATGACCGTGGTCTCTCAAGACAGGTGGTCTTTCATTACAGTGGTCTCTCAAGACAGGTGGTCTTTCATTACAGTGGTCTCTCAAAACATGTGGTCTTTCATGACGTTGGTCTCTCAAGACAGGTTCCACTGAATCATCATTAAACAAGTACATCCAGATCTGGGCACCATGGGAATTAAGGATTCACTTGATTCATAGGATCAATTTATGCATTACCCACTCAACCAACAAAACTTCTTCATGCTTGAAACCATGAAGACCTCCACATCTTGTCAATGCAGCTTTGAACATCCTGGAATCTTAGCTGATATTGTGAGAAATATTGCCAGTTTATAATTACTTGTGGAAAGCCAGTGGTTCCTTCCTGGTTACTCTCTTTCACCATTAAAAACTGGCCGTTGCCATATGACTGAAGATTTTTTCAGAATCCAGTGATTGTGGAGATCAATAATCAGTACTTGGTTAACCTTCTCAACCCTACAGACCATAATAGACTGGTCTCAGACAATTAGTACAGACCATACCATGTAGATACTTAAGGTTAAAAGAGTTAAATTCATTTACACTTATCATGTTCCCTTTTTTTTTATTTACCAGGGGTTTTACCAAAAAGTGGGAACATGATAATTAATTATCATGTTCCCACTTTTGAGCTTGTTTGTTTATTGTTGTTCAAGAATCTTTCACTCATATGGAGACGTCGCCAAATGCCGGTGAAGGGCTTAAATTTTTTGCCTATGCTCGGCACTTATGGTCATTAAGCAGTGAGGGTTCTTTAACGTGCCGACACCTACTGTGACAAGGGACCTCGGTTTTTACTGTCTCATCTCAAAGACAGGAAACCAGCCTGTCGTCGGCTGGACTCGGAACTCACGACCTCACGTTACCGACTGAGCCAGGTTGGATCCCCCACGTTTTGGTAAAATCCCTGGTAAATCAAAAAATGGGAATGTGATACAATCATTGGTGCACAGACATAGTATTGTTAGGTGTCCCTTTAAATGTTTCCACATATACATGTAAGGTCAGAATGTGCCTTCCCAGGTAGTACCTCATCATACAGAACAAATGAATAATCTACAAAGGATAAATTTGAAATGATAGGTAATGTCTACTTGAAATAAAACGCAAGATAACATGGCAGAATAATAACTTATTTAAATAAGAGATTTGTGAGCTGAAATTTATAAAGTCACTTCAAGTTGTTCCCTCGCCACTACGTAGTTGAGGGCTGTCATTGCTGAGGTTAAGAAGATTGGTTGAGGTTCGTGTTTACCCGCTTCTACTTGTATATTAACTCATCAACCCCTGAAAAACAATGGACTCTTCTGTAAATCAATGACTTAAGCCAGTCCAAATGTGTCTTTAGGGGTGAATGAGTTAACAAGTATGGTATATACTCTTATGATTCTTAGCACATGCTATGCTTCACTGTTCAATGCTGGATTGGTCCTGTATTTTTGCAAATAAAGTAATCCTATTTTGGACTAGCTCTGTTGTCACTGATATGGCTAAAAAGAAATCGGGTTTATTGGAGGGATGCAGGATATGTTTATGTGAGGTGAGTTTTATAAATGTATTTTTTTTCTTGAGTAAATATAAAAAATAAACTGGTTTTGCCATGCACAGTACTTAAACTATTATTAACAATACCAAAGTCATTTTTTTTTTGTAATGTCAAAACAAATGGGTTTTTTTTTGGTTTTTATTTTTTTTATTTATTATTATTTTTTTTAAACATGCATGCAATGACTCATGTGCAGCACTTCGCAGAATTTTTTCCACGAGCCATTGCATGTACATTCCATGTTTTTTTTTCAAAGATGAAAAAATAATCCTTCGTTAGATGATGATCTAGATCTTAGACCGCCGGATTTACATGTACATGTGTATCATAGATAGAACCAACGTATCGTTAATCACTTCACTACACAATGTGTGATATCTTCAGCTTCCTGTCGACAACTTTCTATGGTTTATATCAAAGATCGTTTGTATATATACGCGATGAATTATCAAAGGATGTTTGTGTAAATATGCAATGGGTTATCAATGGCCATTTGTGTCAAAAAAACAAACAGAAACGCGATGAACGTTCCACAACAGGTCGTCTGTGTCGGATTTGCGATGAATTATCAAAGAACGACTTTGTCCAAAACGCAATGAATTAATTATCAAGGGCATTTTATATGAAAATGAAATCCTCCTTAATATTTGTGCCAAATATTTCTAATAAAGTTGAAAGAAAGAAAACTTGCGATGAAACGCTTTTCCAGCGAAATGTTAGGGTTCATATATCACTGGCCTTTATATGCGGAAAAATTATTTTTGACGCAGCAAATATTTTTTTTTTTTCACGCACAAATATGTTTATTAGTTTTGCATGTAAAATATTATTTTAAGCTCACTTTTTATCGCTGTTGATCATTGCGTTTTTACACAAAAGGCCATGATAGAAACACACTGGTTTGTAGTCTACTACACGTATATTTCATTCGTACTACTTGGTCTATCAAATTATTGCATAGAAATTATTTTCTTGTCAACCAAGGACGTAAACTTGACACATCTTTTAAAAACTGAATGAAAACAATATATGTTTATAATGGATCGTTTAGCAGGCGTTTCTAATGACAACGGTTACAGTTTTATACAAATGGCTTATTTACTCAAAAAATATTGACGTTTTGTATACAAAGATGTCATGATTATGAGAAAGTTGTTCAGAATTATCTCAGGATCATTGTGACAAAGTTTTAAGGTCATGGGATAAAAGGTCAAGGTCATAGATATCTAACCAGACAGAATATTAAGTCGTTTACACTCGCTCAGTAAATTCAATATTTACAAAATGACAATGTTACTCGTATTTTTATTTTTAGACATTTTGGATTCCTTGAGAACCATTGGACTAATTGTCACCAAACTTGACATGAATTATTCTCATATCAAGTCGCATTTATTACTTTTTGTGGATGAATAGGGGCTAGGGGTCCCCAAAAAAGGACCAAGACTTTGAAAATTTTTTAATATCTTCTTCTCACCACCCAATGATCAGGTGTCTTTCAAATTTTGTATGCATGACTGTTAAGTTAATATCTCTGCTAATGAAATTGAAATCTGGTCATAATCGAGCCTTGAGCGGGCGCTTCAAATGACATATGGTATAATTTTGACTTTTCGTATACAAAGATATATGAAAAAGGTTATCGGGAAATATATCGTGGTCATTCTGACAAAATGTCAAGGTCATGATGTCAAAGGTCCTATACCTCGAAATTTCACGTGGGAATTGTATGTCAAAACTCTCATCATCCATATTCCCCCTTTTGATCAATTTTCTAAATCAATAGAAAATTTGCCCAGAACCCAGGTCATTTTGCTATGGATATGGGTAAATTTTCTATATGTGTCCAGGTATGTCACGGCAATAACGACACCGGGTACTTTTTCTATTGGGGTCACTTTTCTACATTACACCGGGAGTAACCAGAGTATTCTCTTGCGATTATTAGGTCCTATTTGAGAGTGAAAACAGGTTACATCTTTGTTTTCATGATTTTTTGTAAATTTCGGAATGGCTATTTTTCGGAATATATTCCTATAAAGATTGAACCCTTTATTCCATAGGGTCAAAAACGATCACAGGGGAATGCCCTCCGAAGCTTATTATATCATATAGAGACTTCAAATCTCCAAAGGGCATTGTTTGTTTGATTGCTGTTTTACATTCCATCAAGAATTGTTCACGTATACGGAGATATCATCGGTTTAGGTGAAGTGATGCAAATTTTGGCGTGTGCTATGGACCGTGACGCCAGTGCGACGAGGTTTCTTTTACGTGCCACGCCTTCCGTGACACGGAACGGCTCGGCTTTCAATCTCATCCAAAAGACACGTGACGCTAACTTCGTGTGCCGAGCGTTTGGCGAGTGAACAGTTACTGCCAAGTCTTTTGTATGACCCGGTACCAGTAATCAAATCCAGGGTCCTCGGCTTGCTAGTCGAACACTCTACCACTAGAGCGCCCGCTGCAAGTGGTCACAGGGATGCTGTAAAGGTACTGTAATAGGGCATAGATGACGGTTAGCATATAATAATGATTTTCACTATACATTCTTAGTAAATCCGCGTTTTTTATCAATAACTCCTCTAAAATTTGTATTTTATCCAATTTTAACAAAATTTGTTTCACAGAAAATTGATTCTTTGTTAATGATATAAGCGGTATATTTTGTCGACAGATTTTAATGAAGTGTTAAATATGACGTAACTTTTGTAAATTCATAGTCATTTCTTTAGAAAATATTATTTCAACGATATATATAATGTCTTTCTGATTGTGTTTGCGTAATGTTGTTTTTTTATTATTTACGCACATTAGTGATACCAGCCATATAAAGCTTTATACATTGCTGGTAATAGTAAATATCTCTATGTGCCGTTATATTTCATATTTGGGGTATATATCCCCATGCTCAAATATTACAGATGACAAAATATAGATCAAGACGAAGTCTGATTTTTTGCCATTTTAAAAAAAAAAAATGTTTGGAAAGAGTGTTATTTTTATCTAAATGTTCAATTTTTCTCCGCGGGAGTCTTCGCCCCCTGCAACCCCAACCCCCCCAAAAAGACCTGCCTCATCTTTTTTCTGTCCCAAGTTACGGTCGTGATCACTATATGCTTATATAAAACTTTTTTTCATAAAATTACCAAATAAATTGGCAGCGTTACATGAAGCCTTTATTTATTGCAACTGACATGCAATAGATACGGCAGTATAATGATAAACAAAATGTGTACCTTCCTTTAATGATAAACAAAATGTGTACCTTGCTATGACATATTTTAACCAGAGTTATATAATGCTTTTAAAATATTAAGATTAATATAAATCGCTCATGTAACGAAATTGTTAGATAATTACAAATGTTATTTTCCAATGATGTTTATACAAATGTATTATCTAAATCGAGGGTGTTCCGGATTATTGTTCCATAACTTTTCATGGATATCGCTGATACGATGTATAATTTTATTAACTCAAAGTCGCAAATTAAATCGACATCATAATAAATTTTGGAACATGTATGTCCTATCCTTGTATACGTATACGTATATGCTATTTATCTAGACAATAAAATTTGTTCAAATTAAGCCAACATGTGTCACATATAAACTTATACATCATCAACAACACCAGCAATTAACAACAAGTGTTGGACTTACATCATAGAATCAGCTGATAGAATGGGTGGGTGGATCATGGTCGGTGAGTCCTACGTCAATGGGGTGGATGGGGGAAAAGCGTAAGTTGCATTTGATGGCGAAGTTTATTTCCAACTCAATTACATAAATTTCATATCTGATTATAATTTTGTGTTTTATCGCCAGGCTCACCCGATATAAATATAAATTTAGACTTGCATATTTATTTGTTAAACTGACAGAAATAGACCTCTTTTCATTAGGTAACTAAATGATAAAGTGATAAATATGTATAGAATGATAAAAATAGACCATTAAGTTTTAGAAATAGGCCCTAAACTAAAATAGTGTAAGATTATATCTGTAAATGCATAAAGTGCACTTGGTGGATTTAGCGGGGCGAGGCAGCGAGCAAAGAGTATACTCATTCATGTATCCATTATATTCATTAAGGCGAGGACCCACATGCACATGTAGTACATATTGTACTTTGCATATGTACATGTACGTGTCGGTGTCGTAATATACAACGCAACAGCTTAGTTAGCTTCAACACCAACTTTTTGACTACGTACTGTAGGCCTACCAGGCTTGCTCGATCAGTGGGGCGTGAACTTGATATTGACACTGTAGGGTCAAAGTTCACAACGACATGTGATAAATTCAATCACAGGAAGCGATTGGGGTATATATTGATGAGGATGTATAACACTTAAACATCCACTTTGACAATCAGTCCGAGGTGCAAAATGGCATCTGCATACATCAAATTAGGTGTTTGTGGTACTGTGGTGTGTTTTCTTTGTTATTTTTACAGTAGCTTGTTGTTTGTTTACCCAGTTGTTGAGCATGTTCCAATACGCACAGTACACAACTCTGAAATTAAAAATGATAACTCGGGATTTAAAATGCGGCATTTGAACTGGTATAAAGACGATAACGAGTGGAATACAACCTGGCCTACGACAGTGGTCATGGACGACGACGACGACAATAGCAGTGACACGGGTGACGACGATGTAAGTTCAAATTGCGATACATGTCCAGAAACAATAAATGTCACCTGCCAATGTTAGTCTTATAACATAAGCCTCCGTTGGTTCGAAGGCTTATTTATAGGACTACTGCCAAAGCTCTCTCTCTCTCTCTCTCTCTCTCTCTCTCTCTCTCTCTCTCTCTCTCTCTCTCTCTCTCTCTCTCTCTCTATTTGTGTGTGAAATGTAACATGTCCATATGATCAAGGCTTTATACGATGTTAACAGTTTTAAATTTCATGAAAATCTAATCATGAAATTAGTCAAATTAACACAGACAGATATATATATATATATATATATATATATATATATATATATATATATACATATATCCTATTTTAATCAGTGTAAATGGTCGATTTGATTTTCATGTAGGCCTATAGCTGTTGAAGAAGCTTTGATTTCAATTAGATAAATGATAAAAAAAATACTCACACACCTTAGTGACCTATTCTTAATGACATTGTGTTGGTAGCTGCTGGCAATTTGTCTATGTAAATTAAAGTAATTACATGTGATGTGAAGTTATACACAATTTTCCTGTGCATCTAATTATTGGATGATTGTTATAGGATAAACACAGGTCTACACATAAAACACAGGTACAATGTAGATCTACTTACAAACAAAACTCAGACACACACAGACAGACACATGCTCTAACAAAACACATACAAACAAAATACAACCACATACAATATACCATTTTACACCTTAACAAAGCATACACACCGTGACACAGCCACACACACTGTGACACACACACTATGACATCCCGCCACACACCGTGGCACATGCATACACTGTGGCACATGCACACACCATGACACACCCACACACTGATACACACAGTCACATAGACACACTCAAATACACATGCACAGGTTTGATACATTGATGTAGCCTACATATCTTTAAAACAGTCATTACCTCATATTTGCATACATGTATCAGATAAACACATTTATGAGCAACTTGAAATAAGATAAATACCTTTATATATGTTCTATATGTATTTTATGACTTGCGGGCTGATTTTTAAGCAGAATTATATTTAGCATGCATTTTTATTTTTCTGATGTTACTGATAATATTAAGTATGCTAGTCATTCATTGTATGCAAAATTTAGTCACATACATTTTACAAATGTAAAAACAAAGGAATTCTCTTGAAAACAGATATTTACATGTATCGTTGTTACCTAAATCCGATTAGTAATAGATAGTTCAACATATACATGTACAAGACAGCAACATTATCCCAAAGTTCAAGATTACTTGTAGCTACAGTGGATCCTGTCTTGAGAAACCACCTCAATTGCCACTGAAATGTGGTTTCTTAAGACAGGTGGTCTTTCAAAAGAGGTAATTTATTTAAAAGATTATTGAACCAATGGGTTTTTATGATGTGGTCTTAAAATACAGGTAATCGTTCATGAGAGTGGTCTTTCAATGAGTTTGATGTAGGCTTACATGTACATTTAGCCTAGCTAATAATGAAATCAATGTGTAGGCCATACAGTGTATAGCAAATCTATGAAAAAAGCACACTAGAAACTTTCTATATAAACAAGTATAAGTCTACCAAGGTAAAGTGGCACATCCTGTTTCAGTCAGAAACCAAAACAATACTACATGTACGTTCCAAAAATAGGTTGTACAGGTAAAACATATTGCCTTGCACAGACACCATGCATTTCAGAATCTGTAATACTTTTGTGACGACAAGTAGCTTGTCACCCATTATGATTTGATTTAGACTCGTTGTGTTTGTAAACATGTGCCAGTTTACCTTGGTAGACCTTTACAATGACATATGTAGCAGGAAATCCTGATAGTTTGACCTGTATTCCTGTAGCTTACTAGCTACATAAGGTACATTGTTTTTTTTTTCCATTAAAGTTACTTAGTTTTTGTTAAAATATTTTATAAGTCCCTCACTTAAGGTTTAAGGAATACTCATTTCATTCTTGTCATCATTGACCAGGGCTTTTTTAATTTCAAATCTATAGCCGATATTGGCCATGGGCCATGTTCCCAAACAGGTAAGAAAAAGCCCTGTTGACCTAGATATGCTCAGTATTAAGCTTGAAGAGAATTGGTTAACTAGTTTCACAGGTAAATGGTCAATGATACTGATATGACTATAAAATTTACTGTATAGTTGCTTTTATTCGTGGGGGATTTA
Organism: Atrina japonica; assembly: GCA_030159075.1. Lineage (NCBI taxonomy): Eukaryota > Metazoa > Mollusca > Bivalvia > Pterioida > Pinnidae > Atrina > Atrina japonica. Next base: position 346,613 of record BROG01000642.1, read on the forward strand.
ATTTCGCTATATTCACGGTCAAAGAAATTTCTGCTAAATTAAATACCTGTGAATATAATACCTTGCACTTATAAAGTATCAGAAAGACAATTCGCAACTAATCTTGCGCGAAATTTAATACCAGTGACTAAGTTCCTTTCAGAAAAAAACGAGAAATTTTCTCTCCGTAAAATTAAACAACTATACAGTAGGTCTACCAAGGTAAAGTGACACATCCGGGATCTGTCTAAAACCAAAACAATATGGTCTATTTTCCAAAAATAGGTTGTACAGGTCAAAGATATTACCTTGTACGGACTCCGTGTATTAGTGAAACTCTAATTGTTTTTTACGATAAGTACAATGTAGCTTGTTAACCCTGTTATGATTTAATTTAGACATGTCTGATTCGTTGTGTTTATAAACATATCTCAATTTACCTTGATACATGTAGACCTATATTTATATTATGTACACCTGCCCGACAATGAACAGAAAAGATAACAATAGATTACCTGGATGATTTAGGTGAGATATAGTACATTTGTAAAAGTTGCTCACTAGGCCTAAAATAAAATTTGAATTGTTTGATGTTGCATGCCTACATTGCACCCACCCAAAATGCTGCCATGCATTTTTTTTCACATAAATTTTCAAAACAATTTTTCATCAAGATTTCTTCCAGCCCAGTTCCATCAACCAGTCTGTATTAATGTATTTACTTGGTTATTTAAAGATTGTTTACACACTTGAAACAGAAGTTTATGTTTTATACAATGTGATTATGTGTGTATTATTAATATCTATGTACACTGTGGTATAGTTATAATGTTTTATACATATATTTATTTGTATTTTATTACATATACATGTTGTATCTTTCATTGTAGTGATATACACAAAGTCACTTGACCTCTAGATGTTATTTTTTCAGTGCAGTGATGTACACAAAATCAACTCTACCTCTAGATGTTATTTTGGTTTTTTTTTTCAGTGCAGTGATGTACACAAAGTCAACTCAACCTCTAAATGTTATTTTGTTATTTTTTCAGTGCAGTGATGTACACAAAGTCAACTCGACCTCTAGATGTTATTTTGTTATTTTTTCAGTGCAGTGATGTACACAAAGTCAACTTGACCTCAAGATGTTATTTTGTTATTTTTTCAGTGCAGTGATGTACACAAAGTCAACTCGACCTCTAAATGTTATTTTGTTATTTTTTCAGTGCGGTGATGTACACAAAGTCAACTCGACCTCTAAATGTTATTTTGTTATTTTTTCAGTGCAGTGATGTACACAAAGTCAACTCGACCTCTAAATGTTATTTTGTACAACACACTGATGACTGTGATATAGACGAGGGCTTTATTGATTATACCGACTTCGCCTACTGCGAGCTGAGATCCTCCCTCCTGCCACTAGCACTGATAATTCTGGTTTGTGTTATACAATGTACATGATTATTTTATCATTCTTTATATTCGCTATCTTGAAACGGTTTTTATGCCGTCCTAAGTTTTTCTTTGTCCTTATGACATTTTTGAAGATTAACATAGATGAAAATTGTAGGAATAAATTAAGTTCATATATACTTGTTTTGATACTGTAGATCTTTTAACAACTTTTCTAATGACTTTAACAGCCTTTTTTATAAGTATTTAGACATATGCTTTAAGTCTTTTGTCATGTGTTCATTAGTTTTAAGTCATATGTCATAAGTCTTACTCTCAAGTCATGTGTCTATAAGTCTTATGTGTCATAATTATGCCTTAAGTCATATGTCCATAAGTCTTAAGTCATATACCATGTCTTAAGCTATATGTCCATAAGTCTTAAGTCATGTGTCCATAAGTTTTCAGTCATAAGTCTTAAGTCATGTGTCCATAAGTCTTAAATCATATGTCTTAGTTCTTAAGGTTAATGTCATAAGTTTTAAGTCACTGGTCATAAGATTAATGTCATATATCCATAATTCTTAAGTAATGTCATAAGTCTTAAGCCATATGTCCATAAGTCATATATTGTAAATTTTACATGTATGTCATGTGTCCATAAGTCTTAAGCCATATGTCCATAAGTCATATATTGTAAATCTTACATGTATGTCATGTGTCCATAAGTCTTCAGTCATATGTCATAAGTCTTAAGTCATATGTCATAAGTCTTATGTTTAATGTCATAAGTTTTAAGTTATTGGTCACAAGATTCGAGCCATAAGTCCATAATTCTTAAGTCATATGTCATAGGTCTTAAGTTTAATGTCTTAAGTCATGTGTCATAAGTCTTATGTTATGTGTCATAGACTTAAGTCATATGTCAATAATTATTGTCATATATCCTAAGTCTCAAAGTGATATAAGCTGTCACAATGATTATTTTTGTCCCCTGACATATAGTCGAGAATATGATAAAATGTGTGTTCAAATACATTATCAAACACATAAAACCTTGTAAAAGATCTTTTTTTCTAAGTTATTTGTTTTATTAGAATTTAAGTTTTCCCATACCTTAAAAAATCCAGCTGTATTTCCATATGCAATGACCTTTCAGATAAACTCTTTTTTCATATCAAATGTACTTTGTAATTCGGTCAGGGGATCTCGGTCCTTTACACGCTCGGACAGTGTTAAAGTCGGCCGATTTTTATGTGTTCTATATTCATTTTTAAAATACATGATGTGATTTTAATTGGAAAGTGCATGTATTATGTAAAATATATGCTGTTTTAAATACCTAAAGAAAATCGGATGAATAAATATATCAGGTTACTAAATGAAATTTTTCCAAACTTTAATGTTACCCTGAATGCTGACATTGACAAAATCAATACAATATAACTGTGAAAAGTATGCATACCTCTTGTTTAACAATTGTGCTGCCATGTCCGGTGGGGTTGGGAAGTTCATGATCATATGTGTCAAGAATGATAAAGCTGAGAATGCGATGGGATGAGTTAAAAATGGGTTGAGATCACCCGATATACCTGGCACGTGGACAATTCCAGAAATGAATGTTTTGAAATGACGAAAAAGACAAACTTTGCCTGATTTAGGTATGAAATGATGATGTACCAAAAAAAACCAAAAAAACAAAAAAACCGCAAAGGGTAATAAGAATAGAATGTATATTAACTGCAAATAGCATGTCTTTATTGGTCACTCGGTAATCTTTGTAAAAATGTACTGAAAGTTAATTTGCAATGCTCAAAGTAATGGCGGACAAAAAATAACTGATATTATGGGTTACGTTCGGTAAGATTGTTGCAATTTTACACATGCATTTGTTATTCTATCCACCAGATGGTCTCTTTGGAAAATATATGAGATAGAATATTACATAAAATGGGCATGTAAAATTTTTCACCTACGACAGCTCATATTGCTTTAAGTTTAATGTCATAAGTCTCACATCATGTGTTTGTAAATCTTTAGTTTAATGTCATAAGTCTCAAGTCATATGTCATAAGGATGGTATTTCACAGATCATCATGTTTAGGGTCAAATTTTATTTGTTCTTATACATGTATAATTTGATACTTATCTGCATTTGCTTTTTAGCCAAGGTTATGTACATGTAACTAATGTATTTCATTTTGTATGTAAGTCTTGATAAAGACCAACCTTTAATGTAGGAACTGGCAACAAGCCTCTTGTAATTAGCCTGATTTGCTGTAAGGTTCAAAGCCATGTTAACAAGATTCAAGTGTGTTGTGGTTTAAAGTATCATTTTATGTGAACCACTTGGTACATTGATCTTTAACTGGAAGCTATTGATGTGTAAGAGAGACAATGTGAGATTATGTATTTATCAATTTACAACAAAGTAAAGAGCTTTAATTCATGTCATGATCTAGTTTTCATAAGGTAAACTTTTTATTTGATGTCAAGGTAAAATTTTCACTTGATGTCAAGGTCAAGTTTTCACTTAATGTCAAGGTCAAGTTTTCTCTTGATATCAAGTTAAAGTTTTCATAAGGTCAAGGTCAAGAACTAATTATAATAGAATCTTAAATAGATGTGTTGAATGGATAGGGAAATCGCAATCCTCATGGTAAGAGTGTTGTTATCTAATCCAAGGTTTTCCCAAAGACTGCACTTCCAGACTTTTACCATGGGGATTGACGTTTCCTTGTCCACTCAACATACCCATGTCTGATGATTTTTCTCTCACACTTTAGAGAACAGCAAAGTCATTTTTTGTTCACATTTCTAAAATTGTGATTTGACGTGTTCAAATATATTTTAAAAAGTACGTCCATGATGTCACATTATGTGTCAGCTTTCTTTTTTTCCTGAGCAAAAAAATTACAGTAGTAAGATCTTACATTAGTGTGTGTGGAGTAGATAAAGAAATCTCCTGACTGGAAAGAATCTGGTTATCCAATCTGAGGGTTTCCCAGGGATTAAATTTTCAGATACTTACCAGGCCGGCCAAGATTTTCTTTTCTACCTTATACACCCATGTTTGATTATTGTTCTCCCATGCATCAAATACAGTCGAACTTCACCCGAAGGCCACCGGCTTAGGAGACCACCTGGCTTAGGAGACCACCTGGCTTAGGAGACCACCTGGCTTAGGAGACCACCTGGCTTAGGACATCACCTGGCTTAGGAGACCACCTGGCTTAGGACATCACCTGGCTTAGGACACCACCTGGCTTAGGAGACCACCTGGCTTAGGAGACCACCTTGCTTTGAAGACCACCTCACATTTCAGACCACAAGTTTTCAGTCTATTGATAAATATCTGAAAAATACAGAATCTCACTTAAAACATGCTTAAGAGACCACTTCAATAACTAGACCACTTTGAGTCAGTCTGTTAGGTGGTCTTTATAGCGAGGTGACACTGTGGATGATTTTGTATGTAAACAAAATCTGGTGAAATTTTCTCTGCAATACATTTAGCTGAGATGCCTATGCAGGGCGAGAAAAAAGTTTGAAAAATCACTTGTCCTGTGGGATGAGTGATTTGGAAAACCACTTGTCCATAGACACCTTCAGCCTGTCCAAATTTTTGTATAAATTTTTATGGAACCATTAAGACTACTTAACTACATGTATATCTTTGATATGGGACTTATAATTACCGGTAATTGAAATGGTAGTAGTAAAGGATTTTGAAAGCGTCATGTTCATGGACAGACTTAGAGGCTAAAAAGTAAGATATTATAGATCTATAAGAAAAATGACTTGTCCCCAGTGACCACTCCTAACTACTCGTCCCCAAGCTATTTTCACGCATCCAGGACAAGTGGACAAGTACATTTTTCTCGCTGTGTTATGTTATGAAATTAAATAATGACATCATAGCGTGTGTAGCTTGTCTATAATTTAGGGTGTGGGCACAGAGAAATTATGATTTGACAACACAGTAGATACGCCTGTTCATGGTGGGAGGAAAAAAAAATCTTTTCACAGGCGCATGTACATGTTATTGTTGTCTTTCACAGGTAAGTATGGGAGAAACTTGAATCTTTACCATGTCTTATGAGGAGAACAGTTTTTCATAAACAAATACAGTAAATTCAGTTTTATTCGCAAGAATTTTATTTACGCGTAATTTCATGAGAGATCTTGCTTGCGAATACAGAATTATCATATAATGCAGTATGATAATAGTATGATGAAATTGGCATTTGAAATCACAAAAAAATTCATCTCGCTGATATTTAGAACTTGCATGTGTATTGCGAAAATAATTTGCTGCAAAAATTTCTGTATTTACAGTAAATATTGTATAGCTTTTTTGTTGTTTTTTTTTTCAGTTTATATGGTGGTTGCTTCTGTTTATTGGTTTGGCAGTTACAGCAGATGATTTGTAAGTAAATGTATTTATAAACATTTATATTTATTTTGGTATATTTGATCAAAATAAAACAAACTTAAATATACAGTATTTTTGTGTTTTATCTTCCTAGTCATCTACTTGACTTTAAAAAGTACACCGGTATATAGTCATATGAAACACTAAAGAGGCCTTCTAAAGGGTACTTACCTGTAACTTGATATTCACCTGTAAAAATACCCATTCACCTGTAGATAAATTGTACAATTTGTCCTTCAGAAGTGGAAAAAATGAAAAATGAGAAAAACATTTAGATGAATTCTTAATTAATACAAATGTCTTTACTGTATATAGTTAATTCAGAGAAAAAATAACCTTATTGTTCATATTAAATATGATCTGCTAATAGTACAAACCAGCAAACCAAAATGACTAAGATGAAAATAAAACTCTCTAAAATGACTGTTGCTTATGGAATGTATTGTTCAGCCATTTACATATATACAACCAAATGTGAGTCAAGTGGACCAGAATGGATCTCAGCAACATTTCATGCATTTGTGGCAGCTAACATATATGGCCACTATTGCTAAAATAAAGAATTCACCAAATCATTTGTGGTAGCTACAGTGTAAAAGATATGGCCACTATTGCTAAAATAAAGAATTCTCCTAAACATTTTTTATAATCATCAGTATGGATATACCGGTATGTTAGATTTAGGTTATATTTGCTTTGTTGGTTTTCCTCGGAGAGTGATTTAGGCTCAAGTGAGCCTCAGATTTCTCAGTTAATTCATTGGTTTTCCTAAGAAAGTGATTACGGTTCAAAAGAGTCTCAGATTTCTCAGTTACTTAATTGGTTTTCCTAGGAAAGTGATTTAAGTCCAAGAGAGCCAAATATTTCTCAGTTACTTTATTGATTTGCCTAGGAAAAAAAATTGAGGCTCAAGAGAGCCTAAGATTTTTCAGTTACTTTATCAGTTTTCCTAGTATAGTGATTTAGGCTCAAGAAAAGCTAAGATTTCTCAGTTACTGAATGTGTATTGGATTTCCTAGGACAGTGAAGTAGGCTCAAGAGAGCCTCAGATTTTTCAGTTACTTTATTGGTTTTCCCAGGAAAGTGATTTAAGCTTAGGAGGGCCTCTGATTTCTCATTTACTTAATTGGATTTCCTAGGAAAGGGATTAAGGCTCAAGAGAGCCTCATATTTCTTAGTTACTTTGTTGGTTGTCCTAGGAGAGTGATTTAGGCCCAAGAGAGCCTCAGATTTCTCAGTTTCATTATTGGTTTTCCTAGCATCAGCGTCGGAAGCAAATTGAAAGTGGGGGGCTAAACCAACTTAAAACACATACACACGCCAGAAACGTCTATGTCCTATGTCTATATTTGCAAAAAAGTGGGGGGGCTAAGCCCCCCCTAGCCCCCCGGTTCCGACGCCTATGCCTAGGATAGTAATTTCGGCTCAAGAGAGCCTCATATTTCTCAGTTGTACTTTTGACACTGTGGACATGTTATAAGATAATATTTTTCCCCTTTTTATTTCAGCTTTTGTCCAGCTTTGGCTGTAATTTCTAAGACAATGCGATTGAGTCACAACATAGCAGTATCCTTTTTGATAAAAGATTGGAATATGATAGAGCAATTGTTATCTGTAGTAAAACATTAATGTATGTACATGTATATATACAATCATTTTATTGTACCCTTAAGCACATATGTATGTCTGTGTGTGTGTCTGTCTCTTTGTCTGTCTGTGTGTGTTTGTGTCTGTGTTTGTCTGTCTGTCTGTGTTTTGTTTGTGTGTCTGTGTGTATGTCTGTCTGTTTTTGTGTGTTTGTGTCTGTCTGTCTGTCTGTCTGTCTCTCTCTCTCTCTCTCTCTCTCTCTCTCTCTGTTTGTCTGTTTGTCTGTGTGTGTCTGTCTGTCTGTCTGTGTCTGCATGTCTAGAGACAGAGAGATGACAACAGTGAGTAAGATAATAATTTGCTCAGTTTCCCCTGCCCCCATTTTGTTACAGCCTGCCAAACTTGATTAGACTACCAATCTGCTATAGTCTGGGTTTCAATGTGATATTTCGAAAATCATTCAGTGCTTTAGGTATAATCTCAATGTTTGCTAAATCTTATTAAAAGAAATTGTTGCAAGCTGTGTAAAGCATAACATTTGTTATATCACAATTTATAACCTTAACTACTTCTTCAGGGTGTAACTTTTTTGGCATTTGGCAACGGAGCGCCAGACATCTTTTCTGCCATTGCCGCCATTGGTAATGCCAATAATGGTGAGGCTGGTCTTGCGTTTGGTGCTCTGCTTGGTAAGACATTTTTGATTATTTTGTATTAGTGCATAAACCAATCATTTTTAATTTGAAATCATGCTTTTGTTTTTTCATATTCTATAGAAGATTTGACTAAATATAGCTGTACATTAAAGTATACATATTTTACTGTTCTTCTGACAAGAATTATAGTGTATAATTTTACTTGTATGGAAATGATACCAGGTGTAGATGAGTGCACATATTATTTTACTTTGTTACTATGGTAATGCAAGACATCAGTTTTTAACTTCCCTACAAACCCAGTCGGAGTCGTTAAATAGTTACTATGATGTTGTTTGTAAAAGTTTGGAGTGTGACTGACTAGGAAAAAAATTATCATTTTTGTTCACGTCAAAAACTATTGTAAAATTTATGATTTTATCTAAAAAGTTAAAATAAATTAAGTGTGATGATGTGATGATGTAATTGAGACTTTCGGAGTTCCCTCCCTTACCATTCTCTTGGATTTTTGTTCATTAGAATCTGTATCAATAAAATGTTTTACTTTAGTGATCATGAATCAAACTGAATAAACATTTTCTGTATATGCATGGTCTAGCTGACTACAGATAGTTTTCATAGCAATCGTTATCCTGTCTCGATGTCATTACCGGTAATAATTTTTAGCATGTACTCCAACTTTTTTGTTTTCTTAAAACATGTCAAATGAGCAATACTTTTCCTCATAATTTACATTTGTATTCAATAAATATTAAAATTGCATCAGTTAAACTTTTAAAAATACTTAGTAAATACGGTGACTTCTGGTCCATATACATGTAGTACAACAGGGATCATGCAAGGTGCTGTTTTTATGCCATCCATGAAAGGTACTTTACAGTCCTTTAATCTATTGTTACAGTGTATATGTTGCCATGGATACATTGTTTTTATTTTGTAGGTGCTGGGGTTTTTGTAACTGCAGTTGTGGCTGGAACCATTGCCATTATTTGCCCCTTTGATGCCATGCAGAGGCCATTTCTTAGAGACATCATTTTTTATCTAGCCGCTGTCTTCTGGACGTTTAGCATCATGTGGAATGGAGAGATAACCAGACTTGAAGCTATAGGTAAGTCGGAATATCATGTTTAGGCCATCCTTATAAAATTGTTGGTTTCCTGTAACACGACTCAGATTTTTTACTGTGAGTAGGTAGGTAGGATTTTGTTTTTTGAAAACTGTAAACCATATATGCATGTACAGTATAAGCAATGGGAAAATATTGAGAGACTGGTGAAAATAAAGAACACTTCCTGGAATGGCAATAAAAAAATCTGAATCACAGGGTTTTGAGTGAGTAGGTCGTGTTACAGCAAACCAACAATTTTTTATGGATGGCCTAATCTACTTTTATCAGTGCTTGCATGCTAGGTACATTTGTGTGTGGTTTGTCACAAGCTACAGTTTTATACTTATGTCTTAATAACTCAAAATTGATTGACTTTAAAAGTTTTGTATACAAAATGTATGAGTCTGTTGTTGGGAATTATGCAAGGATAATTTTGCCAAAATTTCAAGATCATGGTGTCAAAAGTCCACAGACACTTAGATAAACAGAAAATATTATTTTTTTTGGCCAAATTTGAGACATTTCCAATTTCTCTACAAGAACTAGTGGGCCAATTTTAATTAAACTTGACAGAAGGTATCCTTATGTGAAGTCACATGAAGTTTGCAACTGAAAAGGGGCAAGAACCAATAGGGGCCCAAAAGGAACCAATGATAAGATGTCTTTCAAGTTTTGTGTACACGATAATCAAGTCAATATATGCAATGTTTGCAATTAAAATTATATCTGTCCATAAACGCCTGGTGGCAATTCAAATAACAGGGTACAATTTTATACAAATGGTTTATTAACTCACAACTAATTGACTTTTTGTATACAAATATATACGAGGAAGTTGTTACGAATTATCTATATATCCTGAATGAAAAAGGGGATGGAAACCATGATCAGCCTATTCTTACTGTAATCCTGTTTCAGTCAGATGACTGATAAAGCCCATTGGGCCTCTTGTTGAATTGTTTGATTAAGTACATGTATGTTATGTATTTTTGACAGGATTTATATTGCTGTATCTGGGATATGTGGCTGTCGTGGTATTGGGACGTTACATCTACCAGAAATCAAAGCCCCCGACAGTAATTGCTGAAATCAATGTTGGTGAGTTTTTATTTGAGGATGGGTTTGTTAATTGTCTTATAGCTACGTAACCGTTAACTTGTAACATTAAGGAATTTTAAAAATGTTATAGAATACATTTGTCTTTTATGATTCGAATAAGAATAGACATTTTTAAAACATTGAAAATGTCACAGACAAAATATAATTTGTGCTGTTTGAGATAGAGTAAGACATTATAAAACAGCTATTATGAACATGTGTAAGCTGTATGTAGCCCATGGTTGAGAAATACATGTACATGTAGTATGAGATAAAGTATGACATAGTCCATGAGAGCTGTTATAGAAAAGTGTATGAGCTGTTTGTATGAGATATACTGTATGCATCACTAGATATGACATTGCATAAAAGCTGTGTACAGCTGTGTTTTGCTGTTTTAACTGTATGGTCAAAATACATATGGCATTACATAAAAGCTGTGTAAGCTGTTAAAGTGTGTCGGCTTATGTTTGAGATACATATGACATTACATAAAGTCTGTGTAAGCTGTTATAGTGTGTCGGCTGTATGTTTGAGATACATATGGCATTACATAAAGTCTGTGTATGCTGTTATAGTGTGTCAGCTGTATGTTTGAGATACATATGGCATTACAAAAAGTCTGTGTAAGCTGTTATAGTGTGTCGGCTGTATGTTTGAGATACATATGGCATTACATAAAAGCTGTGTAAGCTGTTATAGTGTGTGAGCTGTATGTTTGAGATACATATGGCATTACATAAAAGCTGTGTATGCTTTTATAGTGTGTTAGCTGTATGTTTGAGATACATATGGCATTACATAAAGTCTCTGTAAGCTGTTATAGTGTGTCAGCTGTATTTTTGAGATACATATGGCATTACATAAAAGCTGTGTAAGCTGTTATAGTGTATAAGCTGTATGTCTGAGATACATATGGCATTACATAAAAGATGTGTAAGCTGTTATAGTGTGTGAGCTGTATGTTTGAGATACATATGGCATTACATAAAAGCTGTGTATGCTGTTATAGTGTGTGAGCTGTATGTTTGAGATACATATGGCATTACATAAAAGCTGTGTAAGCTGTTATAGTGTGTCAGCTGTATGTTTGAGATACATATGGCATTACATAAAAGCCATGTATGCTGTTATAGTGTGTGAGCTGTATGTTGTTGATATATGTCATTACATAAAAGCTGTGTAAGCTGTAATAGTGTGTGAGCTGTATGTTTGAGATACATATGGCATTCCAGAAAAGCTGAGTAAGCTGTTATAGTTGTGAGCTGTATGTTTGAGGTACATATGGCATTACATAAAAGCTGTGTATGCTGTTATAGTGTGTGAGCTGTTTGTTGTTGATATATGTCATTACATAAAAGCTGTGTAAGCTGTTATAGTGTGTGAGCTATATGTTTGAGATACATATGGCATTACATAAAAGCTGTGTAAGCTGTTATAGTGTGTAAGCTGTATGTTTGAGATACATATGGCATTACATAAAAGCCATGTAAGCTGTTATAGTGTGTGAGCTGTATGTTTGAGATACATATGGCATTACATAAAAGCTGTGTAAGCTGTTATAGTGTGTAAGATGTATGTTTCAGATACATATGGCATTACATAAAAGCCATGTAAGCTGTTATAGTGTGTGAGTTGTATGTTTGAGATACATGTGGCATTACAGAAAAGCTGTGTAAGCTGTTATAGTGTGTGAGCTGTATGTTTGAGATACATATGGCATTACATAAAAGCTGTGTAAGCTGTTATAGTGTGTGAGCTGTATGTTTGAGATACATATGGCATTACATAAAAGCTGTGTAAGCTGTTATAGTGTGTAAGCTGTATGTTTGAGATACATATGGCATTACATAAAAGCTGTGTAAGCTTTTTAAATATGCTAAGATGCTGCCTCAGTTTACATTTTGTTTGCTGAAATCATTTGAATAATTTTCTGCTACACAATAAAATTTTATTATCACTGTAATACAAGGAAGGATACATATTGACTCTTTTACAGTGATTTTATCAAAAGTTTGCTGAAGAAAAAAAAATTGTGACAAGTTGGACATGTCATTCATATCTTCCCTATTTTGTGAACTACTTGCTTTGTCGTGATTTAACAAGCAGTGTGACAACTTAAAGCTTTTGTCACTCGTTATGACATACCATTTATTATTTCTTATATCAAAATATAATCTTTTTAACTGAAAACATCACTGATTGCATTGTTTTGAATAATTGCTTCCCCACTGAACATATACCATGTAAATTAGAATAGAAAAGAGGTATTGTGCCAAAACATTTAGAAATCTTGATGTAATCAGGTATAAACTGCACTGAAATGTATTAGTTTACATGAAACTGAAATATTTAACATGACAATTTTTGACAATCAGCCAAAGATCACCTTCGAATCCAAATAGTAATTTGCATATTTACCAAATCAATTATTTAAATTCAAATTTTGTAATTTGAAACCATTTTGGTACCTACATGTACATAAATTTAGTAAAGCATTGAATTACTGTCTTAAATGAGCCAAGAAATCTCAAAACACAGGTGACACTTATTGCGTAGTGATCCCAGGTCTAGAAGTATAGTAATTGTCAATCTGTAATTATTTCCTAGTTACCGGTAGTTTTGTTGGTGAGAGAATGGACATCATTATGCAGTCCTTGTCATAATTCAGATATTGCAGGACAAATACTGGTCTACGTTTACATTGTCAGATAAGATAAGATAACTTTATTCAGAAACTGGGTTACAGCGTAATCTGATACAACATGATAATATTGAAGTTTTTGATAAAATATGAATTTCACTACTGTTGAACAATTATAGATCCAATCATATCAGATATTCCAATGACAACGTTTCACACAATATCAGTCTGTAGTATTGTCCGATTCACATAAGATGGTGGGGCGAAGTAACCTTTTGATTATCATACGGGATATTCTACTCACTTTTGGTTTATGACAAGCTGCACGGGAAAAACCTTTTATTCCTCACTGGACACTATCTTATGTATGTTGACAAGTAGGAATAATTTAACTCTTGTCAGTGTTATTTTACTGCTATACTTTTTATTACCTAAAATTTAAACTCGCCCAGGTCAAGAAAGGGTTCACAAGACTTCAACCCTGCCAGGTTATATGGATTTTACCATAGAAATACTAACATGTATATACACACAGATGTACACACACGTACAAAGTGTATACATTCATACACATGTACCATTACTCTACAGTCAAACCTGTTTTCAGCAGCCACTCAAGGGAAACTGAAAAAGTGGCTGCCTAAGAGAGGTGGCCTTTGGTTCAAGGTTGACAAAAATCACAAGAAAATTAGTGTCCCTTATGCAGCATATAGCAACACATGTATATTCATATACTAATATGTGATAGTTTGATGCCAAGATGATCAGGTGTTAAAATCATGTACATTACAGAGGCTGTTCAGCTAACCTGTTTATAGGTTTTCTAAAAATAAATCATATGATCAACCATCCTAAAAAAATGGCTGCTGAAAACAGTGTGACCAAGCATTTTGTTCTGAATATCACTGGCCGTTGGCCATGTTAGACAGGTGGCTGCTGGTTTAGGTATGTTTGTATAGTGAAATTGATTGGGGGGGGGGGGGGGACAGAATCTATCTGTTCAAGACAAGTGGCTGCTGAAAACAGGTGGCCTTTAAGGTAGCTTTGACTGTAGTTGTATTTATATTAACTATATAATACAAACATTTTCATTACAAGATAGCCTACACTACAATTTTATCTGTATACTTGCATGTGAATTATTACAAAGGTTGTTTGTCTATGTTTGTCTATACCAATATTTTGATTAAACTGTATTGAGAGACCACTCTGTCATAACCATTCAGTTAAATATTCCGTGAAATAAAATTTCCTTTGAGAGACCTTCCCTTTCTATTGGAGGACCACTTTTCTGTGGCAGATAGAATTGATCAGTCACATTAAGTTTTACTGTATATACTCTATGCAGGGAAATTTTCGTCCCAGTTTTATTTTCATCCCTTTTTGCCCTCATCATCAATGGGCGAATTGAATTCAAAACTGTGTGAATTCAAAATGGTAAATTCATCTATTTTGATAATTGTTGAGAGTTTCTGTTATATATTTCATTTCAAACAACACAAACAGTTGTTTTATAAATACTTTAAAGTAAACATGCAGAAAGCAGACTTTGACAAGTGTTAATTGTTAAATAAAACAAAAATAAAATAAAGTCATATTGTAAATTAGAAATGTAACGAGTCTGGGCGAATTTAAAATGAGGCGAAACCATTCACAAGTGTAGTAGGGTGAAAAAAAAACACGGGGCAAAAATAACACTGTATACAGAATGTATGTCCTGAAAAGGACATTTTGAACCCGTAAATTCTAGTGTTGTGATGATGGTTACTGTAGAAACAGATATTTTCTAAATTAGCAGACGAACGAGTACACATATATAGTAAGTTAGATCACAAGCACATAAATCTATAACCACTTCACAATAAGATCAAAGGCGTATGAATATGGAGAAGCAGAGGGGTCATGACTCTCTGCTTTTGATAAGGACACATCCGAAAACAATCTTTTAAAAGTGTTATTTAGATATTTTTCTTTATTAAAAGTAACATTTATTAATTAGAATAATTGTGTTTGTATTACATGGATTGATTTTATTGGATCTGATTGATCACACATTTTGACAAATATCAAGGCTTACATTTGGTGGGAAGCACCTAGTCTGCACATGCAGATTTTTTGATAATTTTCATGTGAAAGCCTTTATCAATTTTGATTTCACATTCATGTTATATTTTAACTTCATATGACTATCACGAAAATGGTATATTCCTACGCCTTTGACCTAACAACTCCCTTATGATCTACTCTCACTTTCATGTCAGCTTGTTTATATACAGCTGTTGTTTCATTTTCTTGTTTCTTTACTTTTGCACAAATTGGTAATTGGTTTTGTCATAATGCCTAAGATGAACTTATTAAATTGATTCTGATCTTTGTTGATGATTATTCATCAGATAGGCTGGACTGCATGTATATACATTTCTACACATTGATACCGTGCATGAGTGTGTATTTACCTATCTTTTGTTTGCATGATGTCATCAGGAACATACAAATATGCATGTATGATTTAAATTTTTACATATTAATTTATATATATGTAGGCTATATACACAGTGGAATCTTGTTATCTTGAATTCACGAGACTGCCCTTATTACTTCGAGATATCCGGAATTTGAGATATACAAAATTTTGATCATATTTTTCTATCCATAAAAATTGGGACTGGCTGTTCAATTTTGACATATCAAGAATTTCGATTCATCCGATATTTCGACATAATGATATTCTACTATACATGTATATAAACTTTTTCTTTAGCTGCAAACTTGATTAGCATAGAATCAAGAATTTCGATTCATCCAGTCGATATTTTGACTTAATGAGATTCTTCTACATATAAACCTTATCTTTAGCTGCAAACTTGATTAGCGTTGAATTTTACAAGATGTCATTGTGTTTGTGTTGTGTTAAGGTCACATGGGTCACTCTGGTGACCAATAGCTGAATGCTGTTTGTATTTGTGTGTCAAGGTCATATAAGTATGTGCAAGATGCTTGTAAATTGTGTGGGTGTGTGTAATGCTCAGTGTGTAAACTTCGAAAATTTTAAATTATTCCAAACATACATAATTCGCTCTTCAAATTTCGTACAAATCATCTCTGAGGAAAATTGTTACTTTTTGTGAATTTTGTGAGTGCAAAGGTCAGGGGTTTGTACATGTAGATATTGAAGGGATTCTAATGCCCATTAAAGCCATTGCAATCTCTTCTTATATCTTTACCTAGTAAATGATATACACAAAGTATTTATAAATTTCAAATTTATTAGAATGGTTTGCTTGGGCTTTTTCAATAAAAGGTATAGTCCATACTAATTGTAACTCTGGTCCTATAACAAAACAAATAATCCGAGAAATAATTATAAGTTACTAACATTGGGAGATGATTTATATATATTAATTACAATCAGAAAATTTTCTTGTGGTTTTAATTTTGTTTATTCTGTTGTGTTTTTGTTTTTTTTATCAATGAAATAAAAACCATAACGAAATATTACATTTAGTAATGCTAATAGGTTCATTTACAAACAGGTTTCTTATTTCAATGAAATTTAATGTAAACAAAATGTTTTATCTTGAAGACAACAAAGTTTTATCTGCACAGAATTTTCTGATTTTATAGTATATGTATATAGACAAAACTGCACTTACCAGTATGTTTCTATCCGTATCATCAGACTACACACGATTGTTGTATCCAATGGATTAAACGAGAGTGTAGCTCGAATTGAATCCATCCGCTACTATGATCAAGTGCAGTTTGATGATACAGATACATGTAGAAACATTTGTGTGGTTTTTGTATTTATTACATGTCGATTATTTATTTATGTGTACACAAATTTAAAATTACCATAATTCCACTTTTAAAGACGCCATCAAGTATTTTGGAGGACTTGAATCCTATTTAGAAAAGTAGCTCCAACGGAAACTGTGTATCCAACTATACACGTGTACTATGTAATAAAGTGCTGTGTAATTACATGGGGATATTGAACTCTGTATTATATTTGTATGATTACACATGCATGTAATAATTATATGTAATACAATCTACATGTATATTAACTTTCAGAAATGGGACAGGTGGAAGTTTTATTCAAAGTATATAAACTCTATGTCGAAACAAAACTCATTATAGAGTTATAAAATTAATAATTATGTTCACGGGCTTCTTATTCTCCATTCTTAACATTAAAATTAATTAGAGAATAAAAAAAAAAAAAAACTTCAAAATTAACCAAGATAAAGGCTGTTGAATCCCGAGTGCTGTAGTAATTTCTACCTGAAAATTTTTGCTTCCGTTTATTTTTTGTTATTTTCGCCCTTAGATGAGGGCCATTTTAAGATGACAGTGAAAATTTCTAGCCAAATAATTGAAGCAGAGACATATATGCCATCCATCAGATAATGGTGATTCAGGGCAAATTTAAGACGGGGTGAATATGTTTTTTCATTGTAAAAGGGTGAAAATAACAGAGGGCAAAAATTTCCAGTAAATAAAATGCTATTTACTTTCTGTTTCTTGTGTAAATTTTATACTTGTAAAATGATAAAATATTTTTTTTCTCATATAATTCATATATAATTACTGAATATACATTTAAAATGCTGGAAGATCAACAAAAGGAAGAATATTAAACTATGTGTCTTTCTTGCAGTCGGAGATGAATATTCTGAAGCAAATTCAGCAGACCCAAGCGGTAAGAAAATGTTTGATTCTTTTAACCCCCACAGACCATAATAGACTGATCCAAAATGGAAGAGTGCATACCATTTGGTACATTTGGAAATTGTACAGTTTTACCTAAAACAGAAAAACTTAATTTGAAACTTTTGTTTCAAAATACTTTTTGCTTTATTTTGAAACTCCAAATTGGGAATTTTTCCATATTTTTAGGGGGAAATACATGTCTGTTTGTACAGACCAGACCCCAAATTGGCCTAGGAAAATCCCTGTTTAGGATAGATGTATTGGATCTCAACATTTTCAACTAGAGTGATTGGGTCTGAAGCAAAACACCAGGGCCTGTACTATCACTATAACTTACACATTAAGTGAACAACAAATTGTTGTTCAAACACACTGGCCCTTATTTTCACAACAACTCACTACAAATGTTTCACTTATGTAAACATTCATTATATATGTTTTGTGTATTAGGTATATTACTCACCTGAAATGCAACGTGATATATTCAGTTTCATGTCTTGTATCAACAGAGAGAGAGAGGGAGCCACTGCTAGGTGTTGTGAATAGAACCGGTTCCAAGTCATCCAATGACAGCATTGACAAAACTCCATTTCAAGAATTTTTGTCGGCCTTAAACCCGATAGACACAGAAAATTGGGCAGATATGGGCATTTTAAAGAAAATCTATGAAGTTTTTAAGGTAAACAGTATTTTTATAAATATTTAGATTAAACTTAATTAAAAATCACTCTTTTGACATTTATAATGATATATTATTGTCCTTTACCTGAGAATTTTCGCCCCTCTTCATTTTCACCTTTTTATGACAGAAAACAGATTCACCTGTCTTAGAGCGATATGAACTGTCGTAGATGAAAAAATTTACATGCCAGTTTTATGTAATGTTTTATCTCGTATATATCCCAAAGAGACCATCTGGTAGTTATAATGACAAATGCATGCATATAATTGCCCCAAACTTGCCAAATGTAACCCGTAATATTAGTTTGATAATGTATTTGAACAAACATTTTATCATATTCTCGTCTGTATGTCATGGGACAAAAATCATCATTGTGACAGCTTATTTCACTTTAAATTCTCCCTTTAATCACCATAATCTCATAGATGGTGTGTATGTCCATGCTACTATCACTCAACTTGAGTTTCGATGTCATTTGAAATTTGCTCTCTCATTTAAGAATGAAAATGGCGAAAATTAAACAAGAGCGAAAATTTCCAGGAATTCAGTTCTTACCTTTGTATGACAATGCTAGCCTGTCACATGACCTTTGAGTGACATCAGTGTCATGTCTTCAGCTCCAATACTACTATTACCATTGCTAATGCACTCGCTAGGGATAAACGAATTGGCTGTTGGCTGTTCCAGGAATGTTCATTTACTGATGATAAGCACAGAGAATGGAATTCTGGTAATAGAGAAAATCATAACTGATGTAGCAGCCGAATCCCCCTTCCTGCTGAAACTTTCCCAGGGGAAAACTAGCTAGTCAGTTCTTTCCCTAAGGAAAAAACTAGCCAGCTAATTCTCTCCCCCTTATCCTCAGTTAAAAGTTTTCTTGGTGGAATGGGGGGAGGGGGAGAATAGGCTTTTGATAATGATAATGATATGTATATTCTGTTTCAGTCACCAGTTTTATTTTTACTGCTGATAACTACACCGGTTGTTGTTCTTGATGATGATAATGATGATGATGATGATAATGATAATGATGATGATAATGATAATGATGATGATGATGATGATGATGATGATGATGATATGTATATTCTGTTTCAGTCACCTGTTTTATTTTTACTGATGATAACAACTCCGGTTGTTGATTATGATAATGATGACAAACACAACTGGAATAGGCACCTGAACTCGCTACAGTGCACGACGGGACTCGTTTTTGCATCCATTGCAACAAAAGGTAGGCATCATAGAAATGTTTTGACTTACATGTATGTATTAACAATTTCAAAACATTATTTTGTTATAAAAAAAAGTTGGTGCATTTTGTCAAATATATCTTAGTTTTGAAAATTTGGAAAAAGCAAATGTCACACAACATAACCTTTAATGACAAAATTTTTATGCCCTAAAAATTGAAGATCTGGGTTCATATTTGTTCATCTACGGGTAATGTATACCTGGAAATTTGGCTCCCCTGTTTAATTTTGGCCCCCCTGTTTTATTTTGGCTTCCCTGTTTTATTTTGGCTCCCCTGTTTAATTTTGGCCCCCCTGTTTTATTTTTGCTCCCCTGTTTTATATTCGCTCCCCTGTTTTATTTTCGCTCCCCTGTTTAATTTTCATCCTTAGATGAGAGGGTGAATTTAAAATGAAAGCAAAATTTTCAAGTGAAATAATTGAAGGATAAGCATATATGCCATCCAGAAGACTATGGTGAATAAGGGCAAATTTAAGACAGGGTGAATGTTTTCTGTTGTACAAGGCATGAAAATATGCAAGGACGAAAATTTCCAGGGGTGAAAATTTGAATGTAAATGTGTATAGCATGTATAGTATCTGTTTCTCTACTTACAATATTTTGATTTCTGTTAAACAATTTGAGTTTGTTTCCAAAAGTTTTTATCAGATATAGTACTGGTATGTTACTTAACATCAATCATGGGATCTCAAATGTTTGATTTGGCCATTATAGTGGAACCTGTCTTATAAGACCACAGTCACAGAAAATCACTTGCCTTGTGAGACCACTGTCATTGAGGACCACCTGTCTTGTGAGACCACTGTCAAAAAAGACCACCTGTCTTGTGAGACTACTGTCATAGAAAACCACCCGTCTTGCAATACCACTGTCATAGAAGACCACATTCTGAAAATCACTTGGTTAAATAATCGTTTAGATAAAACCTTTATTGAGAGACCACCTGTCTTGTAAGACCACATTTCACATGTTTCTGTGGCAGGTCTCACTGTATAAGGCAATTTTTGCGAGAGATATGAATTTTTCTTGAATGACAGCTGTCTTAACTCATATATCCCTAAAATACAATGAACTCTTCTAAATTTCATTGATGCAGACAAGTCCAATTGTGTATTTAGGGATGGATAGGTTAAAGGCATAGTGCTTCTCAAATACATTTTATTTCTTTTTTTTCAGTTGGCTTTCACAGCATGGGGTCATTCCCAGTATGGGCATTAGCACTGCTGATTGGAATAGCTTTAAGTGTTCTCGTGTTTTTTACATCAAAGAGTGATGTTCAACCAAGGTATCATGCAGTAAGTATCTTTAAATATTTGTTTTCTTTACATGTAAATAATTTCTATTTATTATATCTCTTACTTCTATTTACTTAACATTAGATGAAAATTTGCAATATCCTACCACATACATCCAGGACTCGCAAGTTCACTTCCTTTGCAGTGCCAAGAAATCGGGCTTAAATATTTCAACACATACCTATTTATCAACCAATCACGCTGTATCTATCTTAGCAAAAATAGAATCTCTGTGATTATTTTATCTTATTTCTTATCTATGTACATTTCCATGACCTTTCCGTACTGTGTGTTGCTTTAGTCCTTGATCGCTTTATTCGCGTTTTACATTCTGTCGAGTGCTTTTTATGGATGTTGAGACATCACAAGGGCCTGGCACCATAAAACTTAAGAATTGCTGAAGTCTAACAGTTATACTCAATCTTAGTATATCCTGATATCTGATTGGCTAAGCAGGCCAAGGTTAGGATGTTCTTATGTAAACTATTAAGTTTTATGGTGATGGGCCCAGGTACCAGGTATGGGTCATTTTTTATTTGCTACTGAAATCTTGTGACATAAATAATTAACTATTTATTTTTACAAATTTTACATATGATGAAATACATAATTGCTGTAGAATCAGAAAATTTCATTGTGGTTTTAATTTCGTTTATTTCGTTGGAATTTAAACCATGATGGAATTTTACAGAAGTAATAGTAAAAGGTTCCTTTACAAACAGGTTTTTTATTTCAGCAAAATTTAATGTCAACGAATTTTGTTTTATTTTTTCAAAACCCCAAAATCTTGACCTCACAAATTTTTCTGATTCTAGAGTATATCAGAGGATACATTAATTTGTTTTTCTTGTTGTTTGTTTGTTTTTTGTTTTGACAGTCTACACATAACAGCCAATAGTCATTTTCTTATATCCAAATTACTTACATGTACAATGTAACAAAAAATACCGATTTGCGTCACAAGAAGATGGTCTCCAGCTCTATACCAGGTCAAACCTAAAGATTTCTTTTTAAGTTAGTGACTGTATTCTTCATCGGACGCTTGATGTAAGAAGTGAATGTCACAAGCCTTCTTGATGACTTTAATCTTAGGTCCCATGTCATGACAGAACCACCATTGCACCAACATAACCATGGCACAGGTCAAAATTTGTGGAAATTCACCTGTAGCCAGAGAAGTTTCCATATAGATAATATATATTACGGATGGGACATAAAACATGAAAATAAATGCAGGTTCCATGTGTTGCTTAGGACACATTTGATATTTATTGTTGTCAATACTTAATTTCAGCTTTTGTAGATACTGCAAATGTAATTCCAGTCTTATTTGTGAAAATTTTACTTACGCGCTTTTTTTTCCGCAAGAGCTGTCGCTCATGAAAATGAAACTCACTTAATTTTCTAAGCTAAAACTGAAAGTATAACTTATAGGGCACAGTGCATCATAGATCAATTACAATAAGGGGACTAGTTTATCATCAGTTGATGTTACCTATAGGGGAGAAAAAATACTAACATGCTTTATTTTTAAAGATAAAAAAATATTTTTGTATGTGAGAGTAAGATAATAGTATGACAAAATGGGTAATCATAATCACAAAAATGTCATCTTGCAAATAAATTTAGAATCTACAAAAATAACGTCCCATGAAAATTTCCGGATTCACAGTATTCAGCACCCAAAACCCGGAATATCAGTTTTTCCTGATACCTTGATATCATATGTATACAAGAAATGTGTCACGAATTATTCATAAAAAGTGTTTAAAATTTAAATTTTCAGGTATTTGCATATCTAGGATTTGTAGTCTCTGTAGTATGGATATACTCTATAGCCAATGAAGTTGTGAATATTTTGCAGGTATGTATCAGCAGTTATCTCCCCTTTTGTTTACCAAATAGTTCAAATCAGGATATATTTCTCTTAGATTATGCTGTTGCATGTATATTTTTTGCTACGAAGAATGATATCTAATACGTTCTTGTCTTGAAATCTCATAGTTTTGTATTGTCCGATTCACATAACTTGGGGGGGGTAACCTTTGGATTATCATACAGATGACTCTACTTACTTTTAAGTAACAAAAGGCTTGACTTGAAATGCATTTGATTCCCCCACTGGATACCCCTAGATATAGTGACAAATAGAAGCAATTACACATGCCAGTGTAATTTTACTGTTGTTATGCTTCTATGCTTCTGAAATTTGAATTCATCATGGTCAACAAAAGGCCTTGCCAAGTTACATGAATTGGACTATTTGTATCACTATTTATTGATGAAGTTTAGCATGTTTACTAATATGGTAAACTCAGTGTTACCCCATCCACCCCAGAAGACACATTGGACTGGTCTAAGTCATTGATTTACAGAAGAGTCCATTGATTTTCGGGGGTTGGTGAGTTATGCTGCTAAAATCTTAAAAAATAAGATTCAAGCATTTTGAATAAAATTCTATTGATATGAATTCTTAAAGGATTTTTTAAAAGAAAATAATTCAGTTTATACAGTGAGTCTCTTGTTTTTGACTATAGATAAAGTGGTTAATCCCAGACTCAACGATGAAAATTTGGCATCATTTCTGTTTTTTTATGACAATAAAAGTATCAAACATTTGATGTAAATGTAAATAAAAATATGTGAATGGATTTTACTTTGGCGCATACTAAGGTTGTTGAAATATTTTCTGAAATGTAAAGTTTGATAGATAAACACTGTTTTAGGGCAAACCCACAGCTCTTGTTGCATGTAAAGTTCAGTCAAGATAAAGCTACACATCCATGTTATATCAGAAACCAAAACAACAGTCTCTTTACATTTCAAACATATTCAATGAATCACTGTGGCTTTCATAAATTTGACCAAACAAGATGCCTGTTATGATCTTATTTTGACTTGTTTGTTTAAATAGTGTTTTACACCACACTCAACAATTTCTCAGTCGTATGGTGGCAGCCAGTTATTAATGGTTTGAGAGAGAAGCAGTTACATTGTGACCGGGAATTGCCTCCGCAAATACTGAAACTTTCTTGCTTAGGTTCCAGGGGGCTTGAACCCACACCCTGACTTGAAGTGAGGGACTCCACGGTTTAAAGCGTAATGCTCTAACTGCTGGGCCACAGAGGCCCCTCTTGTTCGTGTCATTTGTAAACATCAGGGTTTGAAATTAGCAGTAGTCTGCCAGTCTGAGACTAGTGAATTTTGCATTGGACTAGTCAAGGTTCTGCTTCAGGTAGTCTGGTAGACTAGTAGAAAATCTATAAACATTACAATATGGATTCAAGCAATGATTAACAAAAGTGTAATGTATGTACATTGAACACCAGAATTACCTTATCAGTTCTTTTTTTTTTTGTCAACTCAAACCAAGATGATCATAGTTACTTTGACTCACAAGAATATTGATAACTAATTAATTCTGGTACAGATGCAGTAAATACGTGCCAAATTGGTAATTCATTGTACAACTTTGGGGCTAGGGAACTTGTCATAGGACAAGTAAAATTTGTTTCCAACTGAGTCCGATGGACTAGTGAGACAGAAATGCTAAATTTGACCCCTGAACATGTAACAATTTATCTTGGTAACCTTACATAGAATGGTGTTTTACACCACAGGTTTATGTGTTTTCTGTTTTGTGTAGTGACTGAAAAATCTTAATTTAACTGTGTCTTAAGGGGTAAATGGGTCAAAATTACATTTGACAAAAGAAAAATTTCTAGTATCCAAATTATAAAAATGTGTTGGAGTTATTCCCCTTAGCACATTTTGTTTAGCCAGTTGACTGTTTTTTTATATTCAGTTTTGCCAGCACTTTTTCACTTGCAATTGATTAACTTAACCTTACTATTTATATATGAATACCACACAGGACAAAACCTTATTTTAAGAAAATATACAGGAATATAAGATATTTTATGCCTGTGTATAGTCATATTTGTTATTTTACATCAAGTACAAGTAGTAAAAATCAAAATAATTTTCTTTTTGGTAAACACAGCTGATGCCTCTTTAAGAGACATTCACAATAATTAAGTCTCCCAAACAAAGTTTGGAGACTTATTGGGGCTTATTATTATTATTATTAAGTCTCCCAAAACAAAGTTTGGAGACTTATTGATTTTGCCTTATTATTATTATTATTAAGTCTCCCAAACAAAGTTTGGAGACTTATTGATTTTGCTGTGTTTCTTATTATTATTATTATTATTATTATTCTTATTATTATTATTATTATTATTATTCTTATTATTATTATTATTATTATTATTATTATTATTCTTCTTTCTTCCGTTTAAACTTGTCCGCAGCGTCGAAAATGTCGTAACTTTACGAAACTTGGAGGGATGTTAGATCTCCATGTCTAGATGTGCAGTCAGTGTTTCAATTTCCCTTGGGTCAGGCCCCTCATTTGAAAAATGTTGATCTTGTTCGTAAACGTTTCTCGAAAACCGTTGGTCGTAACGAAACTTGGAATGTAAGCATGTGTAGAGCAATCTGTTTCAAATTCCCCGGAGTCTGTCATTTGAGAAATGTTTATTTACTGAAATACCGTTGAGATCCCCACCCCTAAATATATTTTCTTATTACCATGATGAGACAATTTCAGTCGTAGTTGGGGGTCCCCTGGGGTCATTCCTGCCCCCTCAATTGAGAAAGTTCATTTATCTGAAATACCGTTGAGATCCCCACCCCCTAAACCATATATTTTCTTATTACTTGTGATGAGACAAACTTCATGGTCGTAGTTGGGGGTCCCCGGGGTCATTTTCTACCCCCATTACATTTATCTGAAATACCGTTCAGAACCCCTAAACCATATATTTTCTTATTACTGTGAAGACCAATTTCATAGTCGTAGATAGGGGGGTCCCGGAGTTCCCTGCCCCCTTATTTATGTTCATTTTTCTCATAAACCGTTTAATCCCCACCCTAAACCAATTTTCGTATTACCCATGAAAATCAAAGTTAATGATAGGTTACTTTCCACGCACCCTCATTTGAGAAATGTTCATTTATCTCATAAAAGTTAGATCCCCACCCCTAAACCATATATTTTCTTAATACCCATGTCAACAAAAAGAGTTGTATTGCATTAAAGTTTGGTATTCTAGTAGAACTTGGTTACATGGGAGTAGGGGAGTCAAGTTTAAACTTTTTAGCTTGCTGTTTCAGTTAGGCCTCGTTATTATTATTCTTATTATTATTATTATTATTATTTTCTTATTATTATTATTATTATTATTATTATTATTATTCTTCTTTCTTCCGACCGTGAACTTGTCCGCAGCGTTTCTCGAAAACCGTAAGTCGTAACTTTACGAAACTTGGAGGGATGTTAGATCTCCATGTCTAGATGTGCAGTCAGTGTTTCAATTTCCCTTGGGTCAATTTGAAAAAATCCAGATCTTGTTTTGAAGCGTTTCTCGAAAACGTTGGTCGTAACGATGGAGGGATGTGAGATCTCCAGAAGATGCAATCAGTGTTTCAAATTTCATTCCCTGCCCCTTCATTTGAGAAATGTTTTATTTGAAAACCGTTGAGATCCCCACCCCTAAACATATATTTTCTTATTCTTGGTAGACCAATTTCATGGTCAGTTGGGGGTCCCTGGGGTATTCCCTGCCCCCTCAATTGAGAAATGTTCATTTATCTGACTTGTCTAGACCATAAATAATTACTTGTGATGAGACAAAGGTTCATGGTCGTGTTGGGGGTCCCTGGGGTCATTTTCTACCCCCTTATTTGAGAAATGTTCATTTATCTGAAATACCGTTGATCCCCACCCCTAAAAAATTTTCTTATTACCTGTGATGAACCAATTTCATTCGTAGTAGGGGGGTCCCGGAGTCACTGCCCCCTATTTGAGAAATGTTATTTATCTCATAAACCGTTTAGATCCCCCCCTAAACCATATATTTTCGTATTACCCACAAAGGACGGGTCTTCCACGCACCCTCATTTGAGAAATGTTCATTTTATCTCATAAATTAGATCCCCACCCCTAAACCATATATTTTCTTAATATGTCAACACAAAGAGTTGTATTGCATTAAAGTTTGGTATTCACTAGTAGGGTTAAATAGGGGAGTCAAAACTTTTTTTCATTTGAGGCCTCGTTATTATTATTCTTAATTATTATTATTATTATTATTCTTATTATTAAATTATAATTAAATTCTTCTTTGTTGGAACTTGTCCGCATTCTCCCTTAGTCGTAACTTTACATTAAACCATTTGAAATAACTCCATGTCTAGATGTGCAGTCAGTGTTTCAATTTCCCTTGGGTCATTCCCTGCCCCCTCATTTGAAAAATGTGTTCGAAGCGTTTCTAAACCCGTAACTTTATGAAACTTGGAGGGATGTTTTCCATGTGTATGCAATCAGTGTTTTTCCCCGGAGTCATTCCCTGCCCCTTCATTTGGAAATGTTTATTTATCTGAAATACTTGAGCACCCCTAAACCATATATTAACTTGAGACCAATTTCATGGTCTCCCTGGGGTCATTCCCTGCCCCCTCAATTGAGAAATTTTATCTGAAATACCGTTGAGAACCCCTAAACCCACTTATTACTTGTGAGAGACAAACTTCATGGTCGTAGTTGGGGGTCCCTTATTACCCCCTTATTTGAGAAAAATCTGATATACCGTTCAATCCCCACCCCTAAACCATATATTTTTCTTATTACCTGTGATGAGCCTCATAGTCGTAGATAGGGGGGTCCCGGATCATTCCCTGTTGAGAAATGTTCATTTACATAAAGTAGATCCCCACCCCTAAAATATAGTATTAAAAAAAGACAAAGTTAATGATGGTAGGTTTTTCATTTCATTTGAGAAATGTTCATTTATCTCACAACCAGTTAGATCCCCACCCCTAAACCATATATTTTTTAATAGAGTCAACACAGTTGTATTGCATTAAAGTTTGGTATTCACTAATACATTAGGGGAGTCAAGGTTTACTTTTTCGAAACAATTTTTTCAGTGCCTCATTGCCATTAGATTATCAAATTTTCGACACAAAATCCTGCTAAATAACCCAACTATTAGATTTCACTAGGCCAGGTGTAGACTTGAGGAAAATGATTTAACTGAACTTCATTGTACTGTTATGATTTTAATCACTTGAATTCCTTTATTTGTGTATGCTACTGTAATATATTGTACTTTTCTTTTTGTCAAAAGCAACAGCCATCTAAGTTTTGGCACCTTTATAACTTGTCAGATAATATGTTTTTACAATTTATTTATCAACAGAAATTATTCTACAAAGTCATCAGCTATTCTTTTTCAGAAATTATTTTGAATTCCTCCCTATCAGATAATGTGTGTGTTTACTTTAAATGCACCCGGAATATTAAAAGTATGCAAAAAATTAAAGAAATTCCAGGACTAATCGTATGCCCAATATTACAGAAATTCTTTGACTAATTGTATGCCCAAAATTATAGAAATTCTTGGACTAATTGTATGCCCAAAATTATAGAAATTCTTGAACTAATTGTTTGCTCAATATAACAGTGATTCTTGTACTAACTGTATGTCCAAAATTAATATTAAGACTAACTGTATGTAGAATTTAACACAACTTGCATGTTCCTTTTTTATTTGCTGATGTATTTTATTTACCAGGTTATGTTTATACTGTATCTTTCCAAATTTTCGCTTCCATTTAGTTGTCGCCATTTTCGCCCTTAGATGAGAGGGTGAATTTGAAATGAAAGTGAAAGTTTCAAGCTAAATAATTGAAGTATAGAAGTACATGTACATGCCATCCTTGAGACAATGGCAATTTAATGCAAACTTTAGACAGGATGAATATGTTTTCGGTCATAAAAGGGCGAAAATAACCCGGGGCGAAAATTTCCATGTATACAGTATATATTTAAGACTGAGTTACTGCATACTCTGCACATCTGTCTTTTGTTCTACATCATATATATCTATTAACACATTATTTAACTTTCTGTTTACATTGATTAATTTCTACCAGACCTTTGGAGTTGTCTTCAGTATTAGCAATGCTGTTTTAGGGTTGACTCTTCTTGCATGGGGAAACAGTATTGGAGGTAAGAAAGCGGTTTAAAGTATAGAGTTATCTTCTCCTTCCCTCATCAATGCTATGTATCTACCTTGAACATGGAGGACCTCTGATTGGTTAGAGCATCAGCAAGTGTCTCTCCCCTAGTCAGCTGGAGTTTGAGTCCCACTGTAACCTAAGCTTATATTGTTAGGAAGTCTGCCAGTTTACTTGTAGAAGGCCAGTGGTCTCATTGTAACTGGGTTCTCTCCTCCACCATTAAAAACTGGCTGCCACAATATGAACCAAAAAATTGTTGAGTTTGGCATAAACCCCAATCAAAACAAAAAAATACTAACCCAGAACACTGAATTCTAAGGACAATTTCTTTCATTTGAGATTACCATGGATTGTTGGCAGTGGTATGGGTGTCATTTGAGTTCTTCTTTAATATGGGGACCTCTGTAGCTGAGTGGTTTGAGCATTATGCCATAAACTGTGAAGTATCTCGCCCGTAATCAATTTTTCAAAGGGAGTTTGGGCGTCCCTGCAACCTACCCTGATTTGGTGAAAAGTTTGACTGTTTTACTTACTAAAGGCGATGGTCTTTTCCTGACAAAATTGTAACCAGATTTTCTCCTTCGCCTTTGAGAAAAGGCCACCACAGAATAACTGAAAAACACCATTTAAACAAACATCAAAATAAACAAGCTTTACACCAAGGAAATCTGAAAATGTAATGTTTGTTGTGGTTTGCATTTGAACTCGCTCCATTTTACTCAAAAGATTTGAATTATTTTTAGGGCTGTTAGATCTATCTTATATTTTACTCAATACTGTGATAACTCGCATACAAATAAGATACATAAATACTTTTAAACATAAAACCAAAGTTAAAGCTTTGTAAAAAAAAAAGGCCAAAACAAATACCCTAGATGTTCATTTCAGTAAATAAGATTTCATCAGTTGAGCTTGAAGTTGAATACATAAATAGTTCCGAAACAGAAAGTGGTATCATACAAGGCCAATTGATAAACTAAAATGTATTTTTGAATCCGTCTAAGAGTAACCACTGTTGAAAGATGACTGTCTTAGCTTTTGAGGAGTTAACAATTTTTAACGATGCTATCCAGATGAAATCTTACGTTAGTATGATATAATCAGCTGTTACTGATGTCATGTGTGATTCGTTATTTGATCATATTTGTAAATGCAATGATAGGATCAAAAGATTAGGTTCCTAGGTATTGCAGTTCAATGGTGGTCAGTCACTCTTTGGCTTTTAACTGTCATTGTCAGTCATTGACATTTAATTTTTTTTTATTATCACATATTTTTAGAAATTCCAGAACAGTTATAATTTTAGTCTAACTTCTAAAATGTTTAACACGTAAATTCCATAACCCATCTATAAATGTCAAGGTCAATGTGATGTCATGGTGACTAATGGTTCAGATTAATTTCTATTTCAACACATATATAATACATCGAATCATGAATAATATGTAAATTATTTTTTATCAGACTTTGTGTAAAATGCATGTTTTTGTTTCAGATTTCATTGCCGATACTGTAATGGCGAGACAGGGTTACCCTAGGATGGGAATTTCAGCCTGTTTTGGTGGTCCTTTATTCAGTATCCTTTCCAAATATTATTAACAATACCAAAGTTCCAAAACAAAAACAAATGCTCAAGAGGATTGTTATAGTAAGACTAATATAAATATATTTTCAAAAGAAAAAGTGGTATCATACAAGGCCAAATTACAGATCTAAATGTGTTGCCAAATTTGTCTAAGTGTATCTCCACTGTAAAAATGAATATCTTAGTGTTTGAGAAGTTTAGAATTTAAAAAAAATGGTGGTATCTTTGCAAAAAACACTGTGTGTGTATTTAAATTAGAGCACTCATATTTTAGTAAAGATTTATTAGCGCAGTCTTAAATTCGCGCAAGTAATTATATTAGCTGTGTTGTGTATACAGGATGAATAAAATTTTTGCACTGCCCTTGAATTAGCACAATGACTTGAGCGCGAAAGGCTGAATACTAAAATAAGTACATGTACAGCATTACTTAAGTAATATTCGGCTGGTACCACTGGTATTTATCTTATAAATCCAGTTAACTTCACAAGTTGTATAATCATTTGTTACCAAAAAAACAAATATCATACCATACTATTGTCAACTTTTAAATATGTTTTATATACCGGATAGAAATTATAATCAGAGAGCCAGTAGGTAAGGTGAATATATTATTATCTAGGGTCAATAAATTCTTATTGCGACCTAATCAGATGTCTGTAATTGTTTAATTACATTGAAAAGGCTTTTTAGTTGACTAAGAGATAGACAGCGAAAAATGGTTATCAAAGTATATAAACAAGGTCAATTAAAATGACCTAATTTATCTGATTCAGTTCATAATTTCCTAACCTGTGAAAGCATTGTGATGTCATGTTTTAGTGATTGATCTATCGCCTTGATTTAGTGTTAACTACTTGTCAGTGAATATCAAAATCTATGGACCTGTTTGTGCTTTTTAAAGAACAAACTATGCATCAATTATGCATTGCTTTTCAACAGGGATATGGACAATCTATGATCAGATATTTTATCATCATGTGATATCATCTTTTATTACATGAATGATGTATTTTATCACACATAATGGTATTTTATCTTATCCAACACAAGGGACTTATCATATTGATGCATTATCATATATATTACATATTATCTACCAATACACCAAAAACCAAATTATTGCCTGGTAACAGACAATGTATAAATTATATTTCCTTCTGTCTCTTATTGTTGAAAAACTTATTTTTAGTAATTTTGATGTTTAGAAATCTTTAACTCTCTCTAGATCTACTACTAGGAATTGGGATACCTTTTACGATACAGACAGTAAAAACTGGAACTAGTTATAAAGTAAGTACATAGCACACCATCTGTGACTATATTTTAACTCATCAACCCATGAAAATCAATGGGCTCTTCTGTAAATCAATGACTTAGACCAGTCCAAATATGTCTTTAGGGGTGAATGAGTTAATGACTTTGGACAGTGACCTAAGCTTTTGCCCTTATATTGTTAAAACTGTATTGAATATGATATTAAAAACATGTTAAAATGACAACTAATAAAAATTCTACAACCACGTTGTTGTTGTTCTTTACATCAGAGCATTATTTGACCAATTTGTAAAATAAACACATTACTTTTCTTATTCTAAATGCTATTGTGAGTAGTTATTCAAAATTCATCTAATAAAAAATTGACCAATGGGTTCATGTTTAG
The DNA here is from genome assembly GCA_030159075.1 of Atrina japonica. Taxonomy (NCBI): domain Eukaryota; kingdom Metazoa; phylum Mollusca; class Bivalvia; order Pterioida; family Pinnidae; genus Atrina; species Atrina japonica. Next base: position 378,795 of record BROG01000642.1, read on the forward strand.
CTGAAGACAACATATTGATATAAAATGCACTAATCATTTTCAAATGCTATGATCTTTAGTAATATTTATTACAACGGTTCTCTACTTTCTTTTTCAGCTTTCCATTACTCTAGAAGAGTACGTTTTAGCAGGTTTCCTTGCATTAAGCCTAGTCTTTTCTTTAGTAGTTGTTCCGCTGTTCAAATTCCGAATGTCTCGACCCTATGGGATAGCACTAATTGTCCTGTATATAGTGTTCCTCGTGGTGGCATTGCTAACAGAAGCCGGTGTAATAACAGCTGATCTTAAAAACGGATCGTAACCAGTTTCAAGAGGAAAAACAATTCCTGATTTTTGTTGTTATTTTTTAAAAAAGATATATTTGTTGTTTTTTTTAAATTAGAATATACATAAATTTGGTTTCAATTAAATATTTATATAATATTTGTATATAAAATGTTGTAAATAGAAGTTTACAAATATTCCATTTATTGAAAATCAATTCCATGACAACTTGTAATACTCAATACCAACCATCCATGTACAGTAAAAGTTAAGGTGTGTTGTTAATGTTCAACTTCTAAATACACACACACACACACACACACACACACACATATATATAATATATATATATATATATATATATATATATATATATATATATATATATATATACGATTAATTACATTGTTCCTAAGACAGTTGTACAGGTAAAGTTGTGATTTTTCATAAAGTTTTTCATATACATATATATATATATATATACATGTATATCATCTTAACCTAAAGTACATACACAATACAAGTGGTGTATGGAGAGTTGTTGAGAACAAAATTCTCCCATATGATATATATAAAATATTTGTTTATTCTCCCCAGAGATCAGGCACACACACACACACACACGATGTTCCCGATTAAGTCTTCAAAAGGCTTTAGTGCTTGAATGCAAGAGTGTATTTTTAGCTCGCCTGTTTGAAGAACAGAAGAGTTATTGCTGTCACTACTTCAGCGTCCTTTTTCGTCCTTTTTCTGTGTTAAGGTTTTTGTTTCAGTCTATTGTGGGCAAAGTACTGCAGCTACAGCCATGAAATTCCACATGTTCATTGTCTAGGGTCATTACTTAACAATGCAGGGGGATGCTGGTTGCTGTGACATAATTTTGATCCAAATTTTTAGCTCGCTCGGTCTTAGTCATTTACTGTATGAATAGTCCTGGGTTAAGGTTTTTGTTTAAGTCCATTGTAGGCAAAGTACTGCAGCTACAGCCAGCCATGAAACTTCACACGCACATTGTCTAGGGCCATTACTCAACAATGCAGGGGGATACTGGTTGCTGAGCTTAATTTTGACCCAAATCATAACAAACATAAAACAGGCGAGCTGTATGGTCTGCCTGTTTTTAGTCAGTTCCTACTGTAATGATATCCCATAGTATCATATTTTTTTCCAGAAATCTTTTTGCACAATGCCATATATTTGGATGTAAATAAATAGCATCACAGTCATATTGTATTTCACATGACGTCTTTCAATGAAACAGGAAGTGTCGCACATCCCTCATAGTTATATCACATAATTAAGTATTTTCAGTGATTTGGCAATCAGTATAGAAATTCAATCAAAAATTATTATCATGAAATATTTTAATGTCTGATACAATTAACTTAAACACTGGAGTACATAAACGTTTTTGATGCATAAAAGAAGTTGCTCTAACCATTTAGCCAGTGAGGTTCCGAATGCTTTTGATGCATAATTAAAGTTGCTGTAAACATTGACTTGTGTAAAATGAGTTGGAATACGCATATATATTTCAATTAAATTTGTTGTGTAAAATCAAGTTTTAAAGAACAGTCAATTTGAAAGGCATCTTTGCAAATTTGTAAAATATTTTCAAAGCAATAGGTTATATTATTGATTTTATCGCTCCGTACAAACAGTCCGAGATGTATACGTATATTTGTTATAGATATAGAACATGCATAGGCGTTGGAAGCAAATTGAAAGTGGGGGGGCTAAACTAACTTAAAACACAAACACGCCAGAAGTGGGGGGGCTAAACCAACTTAAAACACACACACGCCAGAAACATCTTGGGGGCTAAGCCCCAATTTTCAACACCTATGCCTATCTTTGCCAAAAAAGTGTGGGGGGGGGGGGCTTAGCCCCCCCGGCTCCGACGCCTATGACATGTGAAACTGTGATATAGATGTTATACAGACAGGGTTGTGATACATGTCTTCCATCTTATGTGTAAAATATTGTATGTGTAATTAAATTAGTGGCTTTTATATTTTTGTGCTTCCGTATGTGTGCTAATTCATAAATACACCAATATATATATGTGTAAAACCTCTTTATAATGCTCCATGTTTCATTTGCCACCTCATTTAACAACATTTTTTGAAAGTCCATTTTTCCAATTTTTCAAATGGATTAATTTCAGGTTTCACTCTACCTATCGCCAGTCCCCTTTATAATGCCAAATTTTGGTGAAATAGATGGTCGCAATATAATGGGGATTTACTATATATATATATATATATATATATATATATATATATATATATATATATATATATATATATATATATATATATATATGTCCACAGTATGTAGCAAACATTCCTCTCTGTCTTATGTATTTAGGGTATATATACAGACGTTTTATATACTTATAGGTATTTACGTATTCAAGTACTACTCATACAAATGCTTTACACATCTAAAAACAAATTACACGTCAGCTATAGTAAACTCCATATAACCTGGCGGGGTGGAGTCTTGTGAAGCCAATCTTGACCTGAACGAGTTTAAATTTACTAGAGTAATTATTCCTTCTTGTAAACTAACATAAGAGAGTATCCACTGAGGAATAAAACGTTTTTTCCATGCAGCTTGTCATAACTGAAAAGGGAGTAGAATCATCCATATGATAATCAAAAGTTAACTCCGCACAGCCATCTTACGTGAATCGGACAATAACAACAGAATATCGGTGTTCTTTAGAATTAGAACGGGTACTACTCAGTGATAGAACATTTGGAAAGAATATTTCGCACACATTCCAAACGAAATCAAATAAAAACTTATATGTATTTATATATTCATGATTGTGCCAATACTTTATGACTTACATGTGAACTAAAATTTATATTACGCTGAAATACACATTACACATGCAACTTCTTCTTGAGTGCTAGAGGGTCATTTTATCTTTGGTGTATATTGTTTAATAGAGAAATCCATAATACATATCGAGATGTACTAGCTAGGTGAATTAATTATTTCTTAAAGTGAAATAGATATTGAAATATGAAATATTATATTTCAGTTACATTCATACCAGATGGATGCATGTAATTATTTATACTGGGGATTCCGGATCAAGTTACATTTGATATATGTTTGGAGAATGTATGTTAAGAAATTGACAGAAATTATTTGTTTATTTTCTTGACCTCATTTTGATATGATTATTTTGCAAATGTCAAAATTTCAATTACTTATTGGTCACGTGTTTTTAACCTGGCGTTGGGATCATGCACCTTGTGTATTCCGCGTCCCCCAAATTGCCACACGATTTATGAGTGCATAATAAAAGGTCCAAACCAAAACAGGTTATATGAGTAATATTGTGAATGGAGTTTGGATGTTGGTTTTAATACAAGATTTTATTCAAAATATTGGCAGTTAATTAATACCCGCCCACCAATGATACAGGGTTACCCTCTTTTCGGGTAAAGGTTTGGTTTATTTTACAGTAAAACGAATGATTTTTTTCCCTAAACATCAATATTGTATATTGACTGTATCCATGAAAAAGAAGGAAAGTGTTGTATCAAATAATAAAAAATTGCGTGTTTAGATTTAGCATTGAGCTTTGGTTTATGACATTTGATATTCTCACAAGCAGTAGGGCCTACCGATATAATTTATTTTCACTCTGTACAATCTAATACTTAGTTGTTGTATTGTGTAATATCATCTGTTGACGGATGACATCTCTGTAGACTACATGTATGGTCTCATTGTGTATTCATTCTTTTAATTACTTATTTGATTTTAATTGTTATTTCAAATGTCGATTTCTGTTTGTGTTGGCACTGAGGTCCATGAAATGTGTAGCTATAAAGTTACACTGAATTTGCTTCTGTGAGGTGCTAGTGTCTGTAGATAAATGATCAAAGACTGAAAAAACATACAGTCGAACCTTGTTATGTCGAGATCGGTAATCTTGATTTACCCGGTTATCTCGAGATCAAGGGCTAATCCCGGCAATTTTCCTTCTATATCTTACTAAAAAATAAATCTGATAACTCGAGATTAGAAAAGTCGAAAAACTGCTAATGTCTATTTTAAAACATAGTCCTGATACTTAATTTCAGTGTGAATATGACCACTTATCTAGACATAATTTTGTTTACATCTTCATTAAATTATCATGTGGTGATATGACTAGTGCATGCGATATACATGTATGCATTCAAGTATTCTGGCAATTACCTAGATGCTCATGAGAGGAATCTGGATTCTGTTTTTCTGTTTAGTATGGTGGCTGATTCGGGACATCGTAATATTGCATGGTTTAATAAAATGCAATCGATATTATGATACGATCAGCTGGATACGATATCACTGTATTATGATACGATATCACGATATTATGATACGATATTACGATGTCCCGAATCAGCCACCATAATTTAGTGACATACCTTTTAACTTCAGGACCCGTTTATCTGGGGTTTTTTTTTGCTTGGTCCAGATGACTTCGAGATAACAAGGTTTAACTGTACATAATGATTTATCTACATTGTTGATTATTTTTGTGTATAACTTTTGTGTTGTCTTTCTTAGTACTCTCAAATGCCACTTAGACATTTGTGGTTTCTTATAAACATGGGTGTCATAGTAGTTTCAATTTGAATTGGGACCCAATTGGGGTGTCAAATAAAGATATTAATAGTATCCAAACGTTTTTAAAATTTCAAAGCATACGTTTGATCAATCTTTGTATTTTTTATTTTTCATTCATTAAGAATTCAATTATGTATGTTTATACAATGCACCTCACCAGCGGTAATTGAGGTCCCTAACGTTATCTCCCAGTAAATAAAACTCTGTAATATGTCTCTCTAACCAGAAAACAGGACCTATATTTAAAGTGATATAATCTATTTGTGTCAAGGAGTGAAGGTGTTGGTACATTTGTATTTTTATTTCTTGTCTATCAAGAATTCAATAATTTATGTTTATACTGCATTAGTGGTAGTAAAATTCTAGAGTTATCTCCCCTGTACATAGAACTATTCAGTATGTCACTCTTACCATAACACAGGGCCTTACATTAAGGTTTACTTAACATTTCTAATTAGCATCAAGAGAAATTTGTGCTACAAATAGTATTGTTGTATTGTTTATTGTTGTTTAACGTCCCACTCAAGAATCTTTCACTCATATGGAGACGTCACCAAATGCTGGTGAAAGGCTTCAAATTTTGGCCTATGCTCCACACTTGCGGCCATTGAGCAGTGAGGATTTTTTAACGTGCTGACACCTACTGTGACACCGGACCTCGGTTTTTCTGTCTCATCCAAAGGATAGGAAACCAACCTGCCGGTGGCTGGACTTGAACTCACGACCTCACAATCAAGAGTGGAGGGCACTACCAACTGAGCCATGCCAGCTGGCTACAAATAGTAAAGAAAATAAGAGAGTATAGATGATATACAATGAACTTACCTTATATTGACGACTTTGTTAAACTGAAGTATCAGCAGTGTACTGATAATGTAATATATCTTGTTATTTGATTTGTCAGGTTGTGATTCCCATGTTTATATGGACCTCTGGAAGGTTGTGATAAGAATATAGATTAACTTACTGAAATCTAAACTTTTGTAATTGTCATTGTGTTCATACATAAATGTGTTCGTTAAATGTTGAAATACATATGCTTTTGTGTACAATCATATATTGTGATTAAATTTTTTTTGTACCAAAGTTATGATATGTTTTACATATTTGGATTGGTAACTGTGAAGAAATAATACTTGTTGTTGTTGTTGTTGTTTTTGTTTGTTTTTTAATGAATAAATATAATTTAAAAAAAAACCGGACAAAGTGTATGCCTTGCCATGATCCTACTATTCATAATATAGATGTTTGCGTGGTTCCTGCTAGTGTATTGTCATTGATTTCAATTCTATATTAACATGAGATTTAAGTCTGTTTTATCTAATACTCTTGTGTTTATTTCATACCTGGTGTTTCGTTTGATATATACATATTTTGCATCTTCTATAATATCATACACATAACCTCGAATAATTGATCTGGTTGATTTTGTGTTACTGTGCACATAGGATGCCTATGATCAACTTTTATGCAGAACCTTCAAACATTGCAGAGCTATATATATATACACATGTATATGAAAATTATTAATTTCCTCATTTGTTGATTACGATCACTACAGACATTTTGGTGAGTTTTCTGGAATGTGAAACTTAGGTCAAAAGTCATCCAAAATTAATAAGACCGAAATTGCCTGTTTGCCAAACAAAGCATCACATGTTTGTATAGGCATATGCATTGCAAAGTTGTAGGGACTGGTCATCAGGTCAAAGGTCGTCATCGCTGTGAAAGCCCGGAAATTCCAATTTCCCCCAAAACGTTTTGTGTAGACAATTTTGTGTAGGGTACCTTGTGTGATCTATTCCTCTTAGTGTTTGTTTGTAGACCCTTCAAACCGGGTAGAATATTTTACATATATTTAAGTTATGCACCTTTTATCTCAAATTCATAATTCAAAACATTTTGAAATACAGTTTAGTAAAATTTTTAAAATGTCTATCATTAATTTTAAACAACTTCAAAAAATGTCCACCCTCTATTAGACATTTATCCAGCAACTGGGCCATTTCAATCTTTACTCCAATTTTACACATAAAGATGCATATAATAGACCCATTATTTACACTTTTTTATTTTTCAAAGGCAACTATGTAATTGGTGCATGACAATCATATCATTTGAGTTTGAGTGCTTATATTTTAAAGACTATAATACATTTGAGTGATTATAACGGTGTGGTTCCAATATTTCATACATTAAGATTTGAGGATATATAAAGACTTGATGACAAAAAATAATCATTTTGTCACGAGCAATTACGTTAGCCTTTTTACAAACTCATAGTTATATATATATATATATATATATATATATATATATATATATATATATATATATATTATATATATATATATATATATATATATATTGAAGTTGGCCATTATTTTTTAAATATCAAAATCATGATATTAGGTTAAGGTTAACATTTGTATGTATTTCTAATAGATACTCCTGTATATTTCTGATTTATGATTGTAATACAGTATTGTTAAATTCCTGTATTCATTTTACGTCATTAATAAAGTATTTTCGTACAAGCAGGTTGTTTTTGCATAATTATTCTGTGAATGGTTTAACGGAAATAAATGCATAGAAAATTTGAATCAAAACAATGCATGTCAGTAAATGTTGTTTTGACATCTGAGAGCAGAAATATTTTGTCTAACTGAAAGCGCATTCGATTTGAATATGATTTGGCACATTGTAAATTCTAATTGGAAAATTCTAAGGGGGAATGGTGATTTATTATCTTGGCTTATCTTCTTAATGAAGTCTTGACAACTTTTGCACATTTGTTTTTAAGTCTATGGACTATCTTTTTAAATTTGTTTGGAATGTGTCAATTCCTTTTTATGAAAACAAAGTATTTGTAAGTGACAAGCGAAATTTTCGGCGACATTTCATCTTTTTTTATAATACAGTACATGTAAATGGCGTCAAGAAATTACTTACTGCAAAGAAAAATTCTCAGAAATAAAGTTTCGTAGTAGTGTAAAAGTAATACCAGATGAATATGAATAGAATTTTTTTTATATAAATATGTGAAATTTGACAAGAATTGACACAAACATTACTTTGTGTATTTATTTTTTAAGGAATGTAGTATAAGATATTTCTACTAGATCAAGCCGTCTCATTAGGGAAGGAAAGATCGGACAAACTTTTGCTCCATCACATTTCTTGGCACGATCAGACAAACACATACAAAGAGGCAACACCGTCAATTTATAAAACAAATTACAGAATTTGAAATAGTTCAATGCAAGGTAGAAGTATAAAGAAGTACGATGAATATCCTAACCTTCAAGTCCATTACAAGTTTAGATATAGCAACGGTCTCTATACGGAGAACAATGGCAAATCCGAAAGGCATACACGTTACATTTCTCCAGGTTGTTAAATTCTGATAGCAACCTACTTCGAAATCAGTAATTGTCTTCTGCGTATTGTTATTTCGTGAAAGAACAATTAAATAAAACTCGGATAATAAAAGTATCCACCGTTATTTACAGCGATTTATTTAGCATTTTCTGAATATACAAATCGACAGTCAGTGATGATCTTCAACACGAAACACTGACTGTCGACACGTTATATTATATTATATCCAGTTATCCAATCAGTTGTTTCCATGTGGCCGAGTAGGTAGAGCATCGCGGTTTAAACCATGAAGTCTCCTACCTCTTTGATAGTGCGGGTTCTAGTCACACTTTAACCTAAGCTGATTTTGTGAGAAAATTTACCAGTTTACATGCGGAAGGCAAGGCCAGTTGTCTCTCTTACCGGGTACATTGAAACAAGATTCTCTCTTTCACCATTTAAAACTGGCCGCCACCATATACCCGAAAAAAAATGTCCGAATGTGGGGTACAACACCAATGAAACAAACAAAATAAATGTTTACACAGAGTACATGTTTAAAGTCATCATATAAATTAGTATCTATAAATTCAAAACATACATGTATTACGTAATAGTTACCTTATCTAACCTGTCACTGTTTTAATGATATACATATATTCTGAAGCACGAATTGCTTGTCAGTATCTCTAAATTTAGTGATTGTAAATATTTTACACTCGACTGTTGTAAAGTGCTCGATTACAGATATCTATGGGTACTTACAATGGTCATAAAACTCCAATCAGTGTACTATTATGGTGCGTAGCGGTATTTCAATTTCGTTTATTTTGTACCATTGTAGGAATGTAAGTACACTTATTCGAAATCAATACAAATATTTTGCGGACTGCAATTTAGTGTCATATTTCTTTAGCAAGGAAACCCAGGTAAATAATGATGGGGGCCAAAGGTTTACTGTAGTAATTTCAGCTGCATTTATATTACTTTGTAGTAAGTACTCCGTAAAACTGATTAAGTGTGTTATGATGGTGTTTTACGCCATGCTCAACAACTGTTTTTGTTGATATGGTGGAGGAGAGAACCCGGTTACAATGTACCCAAGAAGAAACCACCACACTTCTGTAAGTAAACTGGCAAACTTTCTCACAACATCCAGTGAGGGGCGAACCACCACTAACTGGCGGTGACAGACTTCATGGTTTCGAGCGTGGTTCTCTAACCACTCGTCCACGGAACACCGTCCTGTGAAATCAACATTAAACAGGAAACTGACATCGAAAAGTCTCGTAATGAATAACAACAAAATAAGTGCTTATTTCAGAAGTTTTAATGTGTTTGATACATTAACACAGAGCTGAACATTCACATTTATAACACACAATACTATAACTGAATTGAAGTAATTACACAAAATGTTACAAAAATAGGAGCAAATTGTACCCGTGCACCTACATAAGCTGTATCTATTTTTAATTTTTTTTATTCCTTTCATAGCGCGCTTACTAGTGATGTATCCGGGATATTGAAAGTATGTATAATTTCATTACTTGTATCTAAAACTCTTTGTCGGCGTCGACCCACTCACCCTTAAGTATCTAAATTGTAGGCTTTTTTCTATTGTTTAGACCAGTCTATTATGACCTGTGGGGTCATTAAGATTAAAGGGCGCCTCCAGAGCTAGAAACTGAAATGAACACATTTCTTGATCATTACATTTTATGTTTTGCTCGTATAATTTGTCGAAATAAAGTATAGAAATTAAAGATGCCACTGACAAATGACATACTTTGTTACATTCTATGCATTCTTTACCGCAGAAATTGTTCTCTTCTATTCGCACTTTCTTCCGATTTAAGAAATAACTTGTTTCGTCGTTTCTTCTGGAATATTAGTCAAACACACAGGAAGGTTTTTCGTTCACTTTCGAAAACTTTTACATTGAAATTGGTTTGACATGCACAAAGTATGGCGTAAAAATATTACGGTCAAAACATGTTTTTATGCATAAAAGCCTTCATGTCTTGTCATAAATACTCACTGATACCAGTTACTACTAGAACAATGATATAAGTTACTGTTTAATACATGTACATTATATATATATATAGACGTATGTTTCACAATCAAATGTATAGTTCCTATGCAAATATTTTTCTTCACAACAATATCAGGGATATTCCCAGAAAACAACGTAATATTACAAACATTAAATGATAAATATCTACACCGCCAATCAGTTAATGGCATAGATGATTTTTTAAGTAAAAAAAAGTTTAGAAAATTGCATATACATGTACCGTAAATATTATATTATCTCTTATCGACTTTGTAGGAATCCAATTGCATCTGTATCATAATCCATTCATCAACGATCAAGTTTGTACATCATAATATACTGCTTTCTTAATCTTTTCCAATTGTCAATTGTTCTATTTCGCCTGATTCGATTGTTTATATAAATATCCCTATATACAATTGATATATCATCACTTCCTCTTCTTTTCGCTACTCCCTGGTCGCTTTGCTGAAGATTCGTTCCTAACACTCTTTGGCGTTTTCTGATTTTGTTTACCTTTCTTTGTTTTTACTCTGGTCTGTGGCCTTGACATTGTGCTTAATTTACCTTGATAAAAGAAAGTATGTGAGAATATTTATTATCGGACATTTCCACTTGTTGAGCGTGGCGTAAAACATTATACAAGTACATGTACATGTTTTATATTGATGCTTTAAATAGGCAAAAACTAACTATGCAAACTTGATAAAATACCTATTTTAAAATGTTGTGTAGAAATGTCCTTAAAATTGACATTTGATTGTATTTCGTCGAATTGAAAAGACAAAGTATTTCACCTTTTATTCATCACAAGAATGTGAAAGAAAGTAATGCAAGTCAAAGAGAGTTCAAAAGGTCAAATTTCTAAATATCTTAGACCATTACAGAAAGAATATACTGGTGAGCCTTACACAAACTTTGAAGTTTAGAATACCCAGTTTTATTCCAAAGGTTGGGAATAAATGAAATAGAATATAAGCAATGTGACGTTTCATCACCAAAATATTAAGTCTTCAATTAGTATAAGTATATTGACGTTTGTCCAGATGACAGTTGTATGGTGTTTTTCCCAGTGTTATTTCAATATCACTATGTTGCAATACTTAAAATCTAGATTCGTCCAAGTCAGGAAAGGGTTTAAGAGACGTCACTCCGTTAGGTCATATGATTTGGAATATTGAAAACTAAGATGGCGCGCTGTTTCAGTGAAGGGAAGAGTGTGCATGGGGTGTGGTTGGTGACGGCACTAAGGGCGGGGTGGGGGGGGTGGGGTTAAGGCTATCGAACCGCCACTCAACACGGAGCGCGCGGAGATCCCGGCCCGGTCCCGGCGCACGGAAAGGAATAAGGAAAGCGGTAAGCGAGGCCAGGAGCGCCCACGACGCGGAGGCGGGGCCGGAAGCGAGTCTGGGGTCATTGTCTACTATAGCTTATAGAGCTTTCACACCACGGGGTGGGGTCGAGGCGTCGTGGGAGCGGCGGGGGGGTTGACTGTCCGTTGCAAGAGTTTGAGTGCGGGGATGGGGTGAGCGGGTCCGCGGCTGGGCGGAGGGGGTACGAACAACGCAGGGGAAGGCGAAAGCCACAGTGGGTGCGGGCAGCAGGGCGGTGGCTACCGGCGCAAACGCAGCGAGCATGGCACTTGGCCGGGGGTCGACGAGGGGGGGGTCGGCGGGGGCGCGGAGGGGAAGAATAACCGAGGGAGCAGACCCGGTACAGCCCCATCGGGTGGGCACCACCCCAAGGGCGAGGAGTGCATGGGGACAGTTTATACATTTAAGGTAGTAGTGTTCAAGGTAGTGTTGAGCTTACACCTTTTTTGTTTTTGTTTTTTAACTTGGGTATTATGTTTATAATATTTACCCATTAGGTCAGGATTAACATCCTCCAAGTTGTTGAGTAGTGATGTGTAGTGGTATTTGCCTTCACCAATTTCTGAAAATAAAAGAAAAAAAAACGATATTCCAATTATTCGGAACTGAGTATTATACTCACAGTGCGATGTTTCCCCGAGAAAAATTAAAGACGGGTAACTTTAAAGTTGGCAAAACGAGACAAAGAGTTAGAAATTCCAAGAAAAAAGTCGGAAAAGCCAACTTTAAAGTTGGAAAAACGAGAAAAAAGTTGGAAAAGCCAAAAACGAGACAAAAAGTTGGAAATTACAAGAAAAAGTTAGAAAAGCTAACTTTAAAGTTAGAAAAACGAGAAAAAAAGACGAGAAAAAAAGTTGGAAAAACCAACTTTAAAGTTGGTAAAACGAGACAAAAATTGGAAAAGCCAACTCTCAAGTTGGGAAAACGAGACAAAAAATTGGAAATTCCAAGAAAAAAGTTGGAAAAGTTGGGAAAACGAGAAATAAAAAAAATTGAGATGGCCCTAATACGCTTCCGTAGGATAGTAAGTTAATAATATTAATTAATTTTGACAGAAATATTGATGAACGTGTAAATGAGAAAAATTGTGGTTGTAAAATAATACATTATTATTCTCAATGTCTTCCAAATTTCGAACTATAAGACAACAGTTCACTCCCGTTCGATTCTCGTTTCGGGGTCATACCTGATCTTTGCTTAAAGGTAGAGGCCATTCCTTCACCAAGCTCTCTGAATTAGATGTGAAAGTGAACAAAAAAAACCGGATCTTTAAGATCAAACTTAAAAGTTTCAGAGAAACGGCAGGTATGGTATATTAATCAAACTATGTGACACTTCATTTGTGTCTGGCGACATCGTCACATAAATTAATGACAAGACGTATCCCGCGAATGTATCGAACATGTATGCGTATTACACATGTTATCAGGGCATCTGTGGCCCAATAGTTAGAGCATGTAGACGTTATCGGGACCTCCATACCCGAGAAATTAGAGCATCGCAGACGTTATCGGGACCTCCATACCCGGAGTAATTAGAGCATGCAGACGTTATCGGGACATCCATACCCGAGTAATTAGAGCATCGCAGACGTTATCAGGACATCCATACCCGAGAAATTAGAGCATCGCAGCCGTTATCGGGACCTCCATACCCGAGTAATTAGAGCATGCAGACGTTATCGGGACCTCCATACCCGAGTGGTTAGAGCATCGCAGACGTTATCGGTACCTCCGTGGTCGAGTGGTTAGAACATCACAGACATTATCGGGACCTCTGTGGCCGGCTGAGTGGTTAGAGTGTCGTGCTTTAAACTTTGAAGTCTCTCAAATCTTGTCGGCGCCGGTTCGAGCCCGGCTGAAACCTAAGCTGATTCAATGAGAACGTTTGTCAGTTTACTTGCGGAAGGTTGGTGGTCTCTTTGTAACCATCGTGTACATCGTAACGGGATCCTCTCCTCAACCAGTAAGGACTGGCAGCCACTATATAACTGAAAAATTGTTGAGTGTGGCGTAAAACACCACTAAAACATTAAAATCCTTCTATGTAAATTGCTGTAGTTGTCTCTTCTACTGAAATTGTCGAAACTCATGGATTTTATCCTACACAAGCTTTGAACCGTAAAACAGAATTTTAAAACTAATATCGTGTATTTATACAGACTTCTAGTTCGAAAATTAAATCACATTGTTCAGCTCTCCGTGGGTTTAAAGCATAAACATGGCTGAACGTTATGTAATTGTTTTATGGATATCTACTTTTAAAATGACCTGAAAAGAAAACTGGTTAGATAATACCCTTAATTATGCAACACTCAAATTTACATACATACCCTTAACAATACCATAACATTCAAATTATTATAAATATGTCCTTGTTTTATGATAATATCCTATAGGTAAATGTCGCTGAATATTGTGTTACAAACATTCAAATTCCTATAAATCAATCTCAATGTACCTGTATACAGGTAGAGATGAATGAAACTGACATGTATTTAATTTCCGATTGCTTTACAATTATTGTATGGTATGACTAACTCAAGCTTTGATTTCCAACAATCAAGGTCTATTAGAAATAACTGCATCAATCATTAAAATATCACATTGCGATGGCAGATAGTCGTTTGTCATGTCGTTTGGTAGTCTAGAGAAAGCAATGAATAAAATCATAAAATTCTGAAGCATAGATATGTGATCGATTTAAACATAACTCGTCTGTTTCGTTTTAAAGTTATGCGTTACAGACGTTAAAGTTCTTTATTGAACTAACTATTCACCGATGATTCAGTCCAATATCAAACCATATGTTTGATTTTGCATCTTACATTTCAACATTAGGTAATTGTTTCCTGAAGATTTATACTATGGTATCTGAGGTTTTTATATGACAAATTCTAGCTGAGCTAACTCAAACTCTATGAATGTAGAATACAAGTGTATATTCATCAAATATACTTGAGCTATTACTGTTTACTAAATCTCAGAACATTCAGGAATGTTTCTGAAATGGCTTTGGTTGAACTTTCATGGCATGGTAAACTTTTGACTTTTATATGCATACAGCTAAATTTTTCAAACTTTATTTAACTGTCTCGTGGAACGTTAAACTTGTTTTTATGTCTGGTACTCATGTTCCGCTGCTAGACTCGTCTGTTCTACACGGAATCTGATTCAAACAGAACAATGGCACTAAGCATTCAACAACCCTCGGGTTACAGATTCCGTTATTCTTTAATTGTTTGTTTATTTTTGTTTAACGTCCCACTCAGGAATCTTTCACTCATATGGAGACGTCAGCAATTGCCGGTGAAGGGCTTCAAATTTTGACCTATGCTCGGGACTTACGGCCATTGAGCAGTGAGGGTTCTTTAACGTGCCGACACGGGACCTCGAGTTTTACTTACGACCTCAAGATCAAGAGTCGAGCGCGCTACCGACTGAGCCAGGCCGGCTCCGTTATTCTTTAAAAGGTCAAATGATATTTTATGAAACTCTGAATTTTATTCAGAGACATAAAATTGATTGCTCACTGCTGTTGCAACAAACTGAAGCAGAATCTGTTGGTTTTCCTCCGCCGTGGCAAGCCAGTTGAATACTAAACTGAAATCTTAGCTTAACTCATCAACCCCTGAAGTCACACTTGGACCTGCCCATTTCAAAGAATGGTTAAGTCCACTGTCAGAATTCAGGGGTGTACGATTTAGAATAAAACTTTCATATATATTAATTTTATAAAATGATCTTGTTCATTACTGAATTATGGCAGTAGACCATACTATTCACTGATTTGGGCGAGTCTAAATGTGACTAAATGGGCTGATGAGTTAAAGACATCAACAAATACGGTCACTCTGATCAATGTTATCATCTAATTTCTATTTCTCTGCTTTTAACCCACCAGAACACACTGAGTATCTCTATACTATCCAGTTACCAAGCTATACCTATGAGCGTACATAACGATCAAATATTTTTGTTATCAAGCATATTTCACTTTCAATACTTTTCCAACTGAGCTCCACATGTATGTATATATAATTACTGTCTACGGAATACCGTTATTAAATACATAGTTCAGTGGCGATACTAGACGTGCGTCTATCTACATGTTGGGATCGGGTACCTTTGGTAAACAGCTTCGGAGTATATTACTACCTGTAACGTGGGAAAGTTTATACATGTTCGCCGGAGGTAACTCTTAATGAGATCTCACAGTGTGTATTTCATTACCAAAATCAACAATATATAATTGATTTGTCGGTTTAATATTGAGAAGAAAATACAAGATCAAACACTGAGATCAGTTTCATTACACACGCTTCTATCGCGGTCTGGACTTTGTTGGTTTTATGCATTTTACAATAATTTATCTTCCGTTATAAAAACTGTCAGGTGTTGATCCTGAATACTATGATTATATATAGTTTAATGAAAATCATTAGTCGTTATTGAATGATTTCTGTGTATCCACACAAGGATACGCAGTGAAATTTACGTAATAATTTCAGGTCTGATCACTATTCACTTCATTGCTATGCGCAAAGCTTGATTTCCCCCCATAAAATAGCCCATCCATGCCTTAATTTCCTTCACCACCCTTGAACACTTCAATTTTTATTGCAAAACTGTTTTAAATTAATTGCTTAGATATTGATATAAACTGTCTACTGTCAATACACTGTAATTTTTATTTGTCAAAATTAAATTTTAAGACATTATCCACCCAGTACATCTCTGTCAACCTTGTCATGTTGTGGTGTTGTCTGCATCTAACAAAATTGATGAAATGTATTGTTATAATAGTTACTTATGCCTGATGTCAGGTAGAGTGGGAAAGCTATGTAAGTAACGTTAGCTTTGAATATAGATACGGTACCGGAACGTAGAAACAAGATAACTCTTGAACTGTAGACACTGTCATCTAGTATTTATAAACTTTCTGGCAAAATAACTACAGGATACTATATGGTTTCCACGTCCGTAAAATCTTTACCGCAATCCTTACCACCATACAGACCAAATGAGATCGGTCGGAAACAATAGGAGAGAGGATTCCATTGAGAATTCTAATGGTGAAAAGATAAAGTTCATAACTAGAGATGCGACATACAAGATTTCAAGAGAGTTTGTCTAGAGGTGTTTGAGAGGAAGTTGATAATGTTTCAATGTTTATGCATGACATCCAAAACACAATATGTAGTATACAAGTTACACGATGCCCAGAATCACGATGCACGTCACATGACACCCCAAACACAACGGGTAATCCCAAATGACATGGGTGACTGTTGTGTTGACTGATGCAGGCGGTTTGAAGACCATGTTAAAATGTTTACAAGTCATAGGCTATGTTCCACGTTATTCAAATCACAATATGTCGACTAGGTATACTTTAAGAATTACAGTCTGGACTATTTGACTTCGAAATATGTGTCTCAATCACAGTGGTAACTTATCTGCAATATATACTTACTTTCTACGCGTATTAATACATATGTTTCCCTGCCGTTTACTATTTCGCTTGCGTACTCTTTCGTTCTTGCTGATAAATTTTTCACTTGTCCATCAAGGTCAACTAGGTCAATTATAACTGCAAAATAAAACCAAATAATTTTAATTTAAAAATCCTATGAATTATTACTCTGGTAAATATATACGGACATCTATCAAGTATCTTGCTACTTGCATCAGAATACAGAGTGCATCAGTATGCTGATGAAAATCGGCATTTAACGTTCCGGTTCATTATCGTATGGGACAAAACAAATCTGTTCAGACAATCATATTGAAGCAATATTAAGGCTTGAGTCAAATATCAGTCCAGTCAAGCGGCAAAGTACTGATTAAAATTGTTGTCCAGATACTCGTAAGTTTATCTGTAGGACAAGATATACATTCCATCCTCTTGATTTTATATTATCCAGAAATCATGACGCCGCCAACGATGACGACGACGATGATGATGATTGTTATTATTATTTATTATTCTGCATTGCATGTAGATATGTAGATATCATATTTGCTCTACCACAGAAATATATACTACAAAATGCTATATAACGGACATTCAGTAAGATAAAGATCTGAAAATTTACTTGTCGATTTCAAACTATTAAAAAATTTACTTCTCGGATTTACATTTGTAAGACGAGACAAGGAGGAAAATGAAATAGTAAGTAATAAAGTGAACAATTCAAATTGATCGCTCTTCCGCTTCAATAACCGTAAAGCTTTAAATCAAAATGGTGATCTGTAAAAGCAATATATATATATATATATATATATATATATATATATATATATATATATATATATATATATATATATATATAAAGCCCTATAATGACAAACGACACGGACAAAATATATATCTCAAACGTAGTAATTATAGATTTAAAATGTGTACCCTACCATTTCCAATCCCCAATTTACAATGATTGTTGTAGTGTAAATGTCAAAACTAGATATTCATGTGAATTATTATATCATGAGGAATAAGTGAATCGTCTCCAACATAAGAGATACAAAAGAAAACGTAAGTTCTGGTTGATATTATCTGCTGATCGCTGATTCCTGGGGATGTTTTAGCAGTTTATATTTTAAATTAGGTTTTAATATATAACACTTGTAGTATATATATATATATATATATATATATATATATATATATATATATATATATATATATATATATATATATATATATATATATAGTGGAACTTCGTCTGAAGACCACATTTAGGAGAACACCTCACATTTCAGATTATAAATTACCAGTCTTTTGTTAAGTATTTAATAAATATTCTATATATATATATATATATATATATATATATATATATATGTATATATATATATATATATATATATATATATATATATATATATATATATATATATACGAGGCATGTTTCTCGTGGCTATTAGTATTATAGGATTAGACTTGGACAAAATCTGTCTCCCTCTATGGATGACTTTTGAGCACTGACAAGATTGTTATCGCTGTGTTTTGTTTTCAGTATTAAAATATCCATAAGAAATTAACTTCAATTTGTTTTACCTGTCTCAGAAACTCTGAAACGTTAATATGACAATGCAGTATTGAAGTCCCGGATAAGTTCTGTTTAAGTATGCAAATCGCCAAGTACCAGTCAAGTCTCATGGCTATTTTGGGGTAGATTGTTTGCTTTTATTAGTACTTAAGAAATGTCGATTGCCCACTTAATGCTTAAAAACTTATGACAACAGTGGAATTACGCATTTAACTAAAAACCTTCAAGATTGTAATAAATCTATTTTTCTTGTCTACGAAAAACAGATTATCGTTTGTAGTCAAAGTAAAGTAAATTTAACTGTTATTAGTTTCGTATGTCAAAGAAAATAAATTGTGTGTGTAGTAGTTCCGTTTTACCTAGAAGTGCACTCAACGTGGTTTGTTTAGTTTGCCCATCAATATATAAATCTTTGACCTGTTTATGTGATTCTGTGTACCGTGTACTTTAATGTGTACGTGTGAAGGATTAACAACGCATACCTAAATTCTCTAAAATGTTTCTAGTGAGCTTTGGACCTCTAAGTTACGTCACGATTAAAACCTCGGCAACTTTTTGTTGTTACCTTCAGTGACCTTGAATTTTTTTTTATAATTATTCACGAAAGGGGCAACAAATACAGCAGTCTTTATACCGTCTACATGATGAAATATTGTACCATTTGTTTAGATGGGGATACAAAAAATACACCCTAGTGCCAGAAAAAAAAAATTCGCCCATCTTTTGCAACATTTTTGTGATTAAATAAATACCCAATCAATTTTATTTCCTTATAAAATATATAATTATGCAGAAATTAGTAAATAAATACTTATATAAATACTTATGCATATCTTGATGTTATTTCTAAGATATGGACTTTATATTAATGTGTTATATATACGACATGAACCTGTATATCAAATTAAAGTGCTATAAGATATGGACCTGTGTATTACAGTGCTATAAGATATGGACCTGTGTATTACAGTGCTATAAGATATGGACCTGTATATTAAAGTGCTATAAGATATTGACCTGTATATTAAGATGCTTTAAGATACTGACCTGTATATTAAACTGCTACAAGATCTGTATATTAAGATGCTTTAAATATGGACCTGTATATCAAGGTGTTATATATAAGATATGGACCTGTATATTAAGGTATTATATGATATGGACCTGTATATTAAGGTATTATATGTTGACTTGTATATTAAGGTGTTATATATAAGATATGGACCTGTATGTTAAGGTGTTATATGTGGACCTGTATATTAAGGTGTTATATATAAGATATGGACCTGTATATTAAGGTGTTATATATAAGATATAGACCTGTATATTAAGGTGTTATTCATAAGATATGGACTCGTATTTCAAGGTGTTATATATTAAGATATGGACTCGTATATCAAGATTTTATATATATGATATGGAGTCGTATATCAGGGTGTTTCTATGTAAGATATGGACCTGTATTTCAAGGTGTTATGAACATGATATGGGCGTATTAAGCTGTTTGTATATAAGATTTTATTAACATTAAATAAATGTAATATATATATATATATATATATATGTACTTACTGTCGTCATCACATTTACACTTCTTTCTTATCCATTCCATCAATGTATAACTTGAGCACCAGGGGTTGAATAAAGCTTGTTGATTATCTGTAATACAACAAACATTGTTAATTATTTCATTTCATAAAACTTAATGATATAAAGTACAAAGACACATACTTTACTAAATATAACATTGAGTGGAAAATTAGTTTTTAAAATGAAATGAGAAAATTTATTCTTTGATAACTCATTCTTGCATACATGAGAAGAAATATGATATTAATTCTAATTCAAATCATTTAAAATGTTTGAAAAAAATAATTGACACCTTTATGTATCAGCACCGTGAGACCTTCTCATTAAATTTTAATTTTGTATAATATGGTCATGGCAATGTCAAATTGACTCATTCTTAACAGTGCATTTGTATCAATGTCGGTAAATGATTGATATTTTCCCAAATGAGAAGGCAGTGGCATTTTGAATATGGACTAGAGAGATTAGCTATATATAGAGCACAACAGAAGATATTGAAATGTTTTTGGAGAATTTTCTGGTACATTATCTACCAGTATTTGACGTATTGGTATTTGTGATTCTTATACTGTAATATATGCTCAAGACAAAACCCATACACTGTATCCCCTGTTTGATGATTCTGACCGTTATTGTATAGAAATTTCACCACATACACTCAGGAATGGAATGTTTGTAATCCTATGTAATGGCGTATATAGTCAAACGGTCACGATGCATTGTAGAAAGCGCCGAATCAGCAAGCTGATACTTAAAGATTGCTTTTCGTGCTGCACATGGAATTTTCCCCATGATCCATTGCATATATATTCCATGGTTTTTCAAAAAATGAAAAACATTTCTTTCTGTGATTTTTCTTTGTTTTGTGGTAATGTATGGCTTTTAAGATTAAATAAATAAGAAATAAATATGTGATATTTGAATATTCTATTCTTTATTGATTCGTTCATACGTTAAAAATTCAAAACAGACTTGTCTAACAAATAAATACACAGTGTTTCGTATTCATGTATTCCTACGCCAAAACGTAAAGAGGTTAACACTCGGGTCACATGACTACAACCACTGACTATGCGTTACATCGCTCTATAAACTTGCAATGAAGGGAATTGCGGTCAGCATGCAAATACATGTACTGATCATTCCAAGTGGTAGAATTTGGAAGTGACAGTCGAGGAACTGTGTCATGCGAACTATGACATTTCAAAAAAACATAAATGTACGATATAAACCCATAGATAATTCTAAATTTGCTGCATTTCACAACACAGCTCTTGACGGCTCTGTCATGTTGTCATCCGGGAGGTGCTAATACAACACTGACAACATGAAAACTAACTCTTTTCATGAAATTATGAAATAATATATGTTTATACTAATAACTATTGTAAATTTTGCATTTACACCCACCCACTGAATTCAAAGTTAACAAAATGGCAACTCCATATATACAGAGAAAAATTACAATACGGAAATAGATAAAATCCCGTTTTAATACCGATTTTCTATATAAATATCCGGACCTTTCAACTTAATTTGTGACAAAAAAATTCAAAAGCCTTAAGTTGTCGATGGAAGTTGAATCTTTATCTGGTAAATATTTGACAGAGGTAAGTCACTTTAGATAACTAAATGTGTATTTAATCTGCCTGTAAAGCCCAATACGGCAATAAATGGACAAAGTCTCAGTCCCGTTGATATAGAGTTTAGAATTGCTTTACAGGAATGTACTTCCGGGTTGTTTCTTTGTGACCGAGGTCAGATACATTACATCATGTGAGGTATGGCGTTTAGCAATATGTGCATTGCAAACGAATCAAAGTGTTTGGTTATTTATACTTGATAGACAGAGTGTAATTGAGAAATGTAACGAGAGCAGGTTGCTAGGATCTCCGATGGTTGTTTTGAGAATGTCGGCAATAGAACTTATCATATTTTGAAAGAACATGCCAAAGTAGTTTTCATTCATTTACGGTTCATGTAGGGTTTACACTCCCTCAATATTTTTGAATTTGATATACCTAAATTTCTTGATTTAACGGAGGAAATCTGCATTTGAGGGAAGAAAAGCATGTTACTTGCAAAACAAGACTTAGTGATCATTCTGACATGTAAAAATAATAATCAGGCTTATTGTTTGGAATATATAAGCCCAGGTTAAATCAATTGAACAGTCATTTTGATCAGCTGATAATTATACATTTCCTAAATGAGAATATGGTCCTGGACAAAATAAAACCATTATAGGATATATTTCGCCTCGCCTTCCAGGGAGTTGACCAAGCCGACATTTTCCCGTGGACGTTCAGTAACAAACATAAACTTGATACTGTCTCGTGAAGCACAGTCGTCTGTTCTGTGTAATGCGTACAATTTTGAGCATCGCGATCTTTCTCTCAGCAACCACTAGACCCATTCTTTCCGCATTTAGAAATAACAGTTCCGATTGAAGTAAAGGTAACAAAACTGTTATATCCAGGACCAGAGATGACCCCATCTGGGACCCATAAAGTATGCAGACTTTGAAACTGATCCTCTTTGCTTCAGGACATATAGAATAAAAGTGGCTATATATTTTTATAATCATGATGAGCGAGCTGGACTTAACAAACGCTGTGGAATTGATCTTCCATGGGTCAGGCGTTGGTTTGTGTGAGAACTCTTGACCTATAAGCGACATAACAGAAAACAGGAGCGATTACAAGATCTGTATTTAATTAGATTGGCGTTTACCAAACCTTTCGACCTCTTGATACTTCCGAGAAATCCATGTGATTCAAAAGCTGGGAGTTCGCTGGTGTGTTCAATTTGTGTCCTCCAGTGCCTATGGTGCTGGTTAACCCGTGTGAATCAAAACATATTTATACTACGAGAGATTAACTACGACTATAAACTAATATAACCCGATTTGTAAATCTATTTTTAGTCTTCTTGGTCTATTTTTAGAAACAAAATAATAAAACAACTAATAAATCTAATTATGCGTAATTTGTTTTTAAATATTTCTATTGCTGCCAAGAAAACTGAACCGAATAAGTATGCAGTACTCGGCAGGACATCTAGTTACGTATAGGTGCTTAACATTAATGTCAAAATATAAACATATCATTTTTTAATATTAAAATTCTTTATTCTGTGTGCCAATTGGCATATCAGAGGTAAACATTTTTACAATATATACAATCTCTTACACAGAGTTGTTGGCCTTTGAACTCTGGGTCGAGCCGGTGCAAGGAAAAACAACTCTGAGTAAAGGGATTGCAATATACAGTATTGGTCATAAGTATGTTCCCCTAATTTATTTTTAGTAAATTCACCTGATTCACAAAAGTTTGAGGCTTTGGTTCTCATTTAAAATAAATTACATTGCAATCTATTTATTGTTTCAGGAGAAATACATTATTCTTCGCGAGGGTTACATCTTTTTTCTATTATTACAAAGATAATGAATAGATCTGTGACGAAGTACATAAGCACGATAATAAAACCACCGATACTTTATGTAATTAATTCATGCATTTCAACACGAAAATATGATCAAAATTAGGTCCAGACTCCCAGGGTTAAACGTGCCATGATTTTTCATTTATTTTGGATGTCTACCAAATCCAGAGGACAAAATCACACAAATGCAGAATTACTAAGATTATTATACTGAAATTCATTTTTGGGAACATACTTATGGCCAACTACTGTACACTGTCAACTTCCATTTGGGTATGATCCTTTTCTAAATATTTCTGGACAACCGTGATATCTTTTTCTTTTGCAATTTTAATATATATTATCGAAATTGATTGAGTTATATGTTTATTTTTAATTAGGTTTCTCTCTTCCATTCGCATTTATGTTCTATGTAGCATATGCCACCTGGCAATATATTTAAAAAATTCAAATGAAGAAACAAAATGTGTTCACATATGTGTATACGTCGAGTAAATCCTGACAAAGTGATATACATTCTATACTTGTCTTCAAATAAATAAAATATGTTTTGACATGTTTTATGTTTATTATTTATAGTAATGTATACCTGAACAGGTGAACGACTTTTTGTTACACTGTAAACACTCTCCAAAATTAAATATTTAAAGTTTTAAATACGAATCATGTGTTAGTTTTTCTCTTGTGCATGATTTATGAGTGTGTAACCGACTGTTATCGAACATCTAATTTTAGCATATTTTTGCGATCCAGAAAAATAAACATTGCTCATATAAACATGAACTGTAGCGAAAAATAAATAACAAATACGAGAATTAATAAGTACATTGTTCATATCTATTGAAATGAATTTTAGATATAACAAAAAGGCGTCGGATACGTGTTCTTTTCATTGCTTTTATATTTATACAATAAAGATGAAAACATACTAAAATAAATGTCATTATTCCTTCTAATGCCAGTTTGAACTTCGGACTACATTTCAAATTTGTATCCAAAATCGATCCCGAAGCATAATAAATAATTAAAAAATGAATTTAAATTCAGATAATGGTGGCTTTAAGATGAATGCAAATTTTGATGCCATTGTGTGACTTGAATTTAAATAAAGCAAACAGCGAGGCGAGTTAAACATCAACTTAGAGATTATGCAGAGCTGTGTATATGGTATTTGTGATCAGCGATATATAAGAAGAGATCATTATACGGTAGCGTGTGTGAGTCAGATGATTTTAAAGCTAGTGATTCGATAGATATCATATACCGCACATAATAAACGTGAAGACAAAATACAGACCGAGCTTCAAGAATATCCCGTTATAAGACAAAATGTAACAGGATACTTTGACTTTGTGGATTTACCATCCATTGTAATAGGTTTCATCAACTGAAATTAATCACACATACGCGCGCGCGAACACACACACACACAGACATGCGCGCGCCTGACATACATACTCATACATCCTTACACACATACATACATATACATACACCTTGACACGCACACGCACACACTGACACAAATATACATACACACATCTTGACACACATACTATTTTTAATTTAACAGTTACTGGGATCAGTTCAACAGTTTCTTTGTACAAAGATTAAAACATGAGTACGTGTGTATGACAATATATTTGCCACGTGTTTATCATCAACTTCGCCAAAGTTGGTGCCGTACTCTGTTATTTACGAATCACAAACCTAAAGCTCCTACGTTTGCCATTAACTTTGTGACACACTGTACATTCGTATTTCCATCTATTCTTCGTCTCCACTAGCTATCTTGTTTCATTAATCTCCGGAGGCGGAAAACAATTCAGCAGTAATACTTTCTGAAGTTTCGCTAAAATCGATTTTATTTTGAATTTGTTTCATTGATTAATTTGTATACATCTCATTATGGCGATAACTGATAATTAGCCGTGATATTCAGAAAGTCGTTTTAACACAAATCCTAACCACAAGCAACAGTCGGTTTCCAAGCAAAAACTGAAACACTTGGGTCGAAAAATCAATTACAGGTGAAAATAAATTTACAATAAAAGGTTTTATTATTATAGTTACTTTCTTTGTTGAAGGAAATGTTATTTGTGGAAAAAATACACAAAAGGAAATAACTGTCTGTACTAAAAAGGTACTGAGAACTACGTATATGAATTTCCGGGGTATTCACGAAAAAGTCCCACCTCTTCGCCAGTTGGTAGTGTAAAATTAATTCCTAGCTTTAAGTCGGGTTCGGTTCGGTGTTCACGGTGGTGCTATATACGAAGGTGTTGTGTGTGTGTGTGTGTGTGTGTGTGTGTGTGTGTGTGTGTGTGTGTGTGTGGCGGGGTGGGGGGTGGTGGGGTTGAACACGCTTCATTTTATACAGAACGTAGTGACATAAATAGAATCGTTAACTTATGCATCAACAATTTAAATCGATAAATATTTTTTAAGGTTAACTTTTTGTTATTCAATGATCATCAATGTCGGTTACTATGGCAACTGCATGTCTTATAAAATGAATAAAATTTATAGAAACCAGGGTATAGGCCATATTTGATCCTTAATTTTTTTTATAAAAGCGTTTACTGAATCTAGGTGTCAGTTGCTTTAAAATTTAATACTTTAGAATGGTGTCAGTTTTCATTCTATCTATATTTCACTATTTCATAAATTTCAACATATAAATTTTGAAAAGGCTGAAATAAAGAAAATGAAATATATACAAGATGGATTATTAATACTCACCGCCATACTTCACTATGATAAATGATTGATCACCGTTGTCTGTCATTTTGGCAAAAGGTCAAATGTTAAACTTGTTACATCCGTGTCAACTGATGTTAAATAAAAATATATATATATCACGTGTTTATTGTCATCAGTTTTCTTTTCTTTTATTTCTGTACACTCATGTACATCTCACTATCACATAGACGCACGTGGTTACAAGGCAACGGAATCTATTTCCCCGTCATCCTCATCGAAATCTTCTCGTATACGATTATTTAAAAACAAAAAAGAACTCCAGACCACTGTCTTAGTATATACATGTATGTAAGTAATTTTCTAAGTTATTCCTCGTATCAAACTACACACATTTCCCACTATGTTTTAAATATTTTCCTTTCCTGCAAACACCCTCGTGTGTTGGTAGTGATATATCGAAACACGATTTTGTTTACGAACAAACTGAATGCCTCAATAGTTTGTTCTCAGGTACTTATAATACGTGAAATATCGAGAAGGCTTTGATAATACTTTGATATAACAGCTTCTTCGGGTCAAGACATGTTTTGGTACTTATTAAAGCGCTGTCACCTCTATGCGATTTAAGCCACCGAAGTGAATGAATTATGTGACATGAATTGTTAAGCGTTTAAAATGCACGACTTGTTGTTTAGAAAGTTTAATACCCGAATGAGAAAATAACTACTACTGGAGCGCCGTGCGTTTCGTCTTGAATAAAGATATAATATTGATTACTTTTTGATTTTTCGATGAAATGAGATCCGGTAAAGAATAAAATGGGGATTTTTACGGCAAAGGTTGCAGACTTGATTACGCGATAGAACAGGGGTAGGATTATCTAGATTAAACGCCGAAGAAATAATTAGGTGACGACGTGTGGATAAAAGATAAGAGACCATATAAAATGAATATAATGTATTTTGTCTAATCAACATATCATTGTTTGTCGTGGCTTTTAAACGAACAAGATTTGACAGAGGAATTCCTTTATATATATATATATATATATATATATATATATATATATATATATATATATATATATATTATATATATATATATATATATATATATAATGACTAACGACACGGGCAAAATGACTTTCATTTTGTCCGTGTCGTTAGTCATTTTAGTGCTTTATATATTCTTTCCTTGACTTGTATCTATTGCTTAGATCCGACACACTAGGATATATAGAGTTGTTGGTTTTAGTGCTTTATATATATATATATATATATATATATATATATAGAGAGAGAGAGAGAGAGAGAGAGAGAGAGAGAGAGAGAGAGAGAGAGAGAGAGAGAGAGAGAGAGAGAGAGAGAGAGAGAGAGAGAGAGATATTCTAATTTGAATCTGTGTTTTATTGAACCATGAATGGAAGAATGGATCCGGACGTAAGTTGTGCCTACATTTCATTCCTGTTGACCTATTTTCAGAACATGTATCTTATACAGCATTGGGTGTTGTCGATCACAATACAAGACACACACTAACCATTCAGTACTTAATTTCTAATCAATAAAATTGCCACTGCTAGTACTTATTATAATGATGATATATATGATAATAAACAAATAAAATATCAAAATAATCATCTGAGTAGATAAATAATTAAAATAATTAATTCATAAATTTTGTAATAAAGCAGAGAAACAATAACGTGAATTTTACCCACCACTGTAGGCATACATGTCAGATTGTGAATTTAGAATTTACCAGGTGGGTGTAAATACAAAATTTACATCATGGAAATACTTTGGAATACAAACATTCCTGCAGCCATTCTCATGCACAAAAAGATTTCATTGGACTGAATGAAAATAAGTAGCCACGTTTCATATTTGCCAAAAAAATAGGGCGATCTGTTCGGGGCGAAGTATATGGACTACGCCACAGAGTGGTTAGAGCTTGTATGGCTTAGGTTCGAATATTCCATGAATGTCCAGCTGATGATGTCGGAAAGTTCGTATTGTGTGGTCTTTTATTGAGTTCGATGTAATTCGGTTTTTTATCCAATCTAAAAAAAATCGACCGCAAGCATGCGACAGAGGTTGAGTACTCGTTAAACGACAACAAATAATTGTATTGGAATTTAGAAAAATATGAGTAGGCCTATAGCAGTCATAGAATATAATATCTGCGATATAGCTTTATATATCCCTGGTCATATTTAATATCTTATAGGTCGTGCATAGTTTCTGTAGAACTAATCTCTATGTCGTGTTATGAAAGGTGATAAAAATTCATATTCTTTTGCAATACGGGCACTATAATAAGATCGATCATAATAGGCTATCTTTGCAGTGAGTAATCGATTTATGGAAGTTCGAGCGACTGTGGCACTGTTTGACCTACTTTCTAAATTCAACAACGAACTAAGAATTTCATTCGTTTTTCATGTATTCCATATGAAAAGATACACAAATGATAAAAAATGACTTTTAATATAGTCATATGATGTTTTGGTACATTTGTTTATTTATTTTTCACTTATTACAGTGAATAGATCGATCACTGAGTTATGGTCATAGAAAGAGCGATAACTCGAATTTGATCCTGTTTTGGAATAGTGTTTTACAACACACTCATCACTTTTTTATGTTATATGGTGGAGGTAAGCTTTTTAATGGTGGAGAATAGAACCCGGTTACCCGGTAAGAGACAGCTGGCCTTCCGCAAGTAAAATGGCAAACTTCTTCACAAAAATCAGCAGGTCCCAGCGGGATTCGAACCTGCTCTGAGCAGAAGTGCGATAACTCGAACAATTACATGAACTTCGCAAACCAAAGTAAAGACTTGTGTGATAAGACAAGAAAGTGCCCTATCATTGTTTGATCAGTGGAATATTTAACAATTACAAAAGTCCGAAACGTTTTGGAATATTAGATAACTAAAAAATTCAGCTGAAATCCTAAAACATAAGATACACGGTATCTATAACCGTTTTGGAATTTTAGAGTGTGATATTTTTTTTACCAATTAAATGTCCAATATCGTTTTAATATGTTTTCGAATTTTTAGTTTTGGTCAAAAATTTTAAAGATAAAAAATCGTAGATCGTTCTTATTTTGTTAATTTTTAGATAATTGATTTTTCAAAGGTCCTAAACTATAAGTAATTCAGGGGCGTAGCTAAATAAGGCTCGAGCAGGCACGTGCTTACACTCAAATTTGATTTTTTTTTAAAAAATGAATGACGATTAATAAAGCTGTCTTTTGTTTTACTTTAACACATAGTGTTAAACTTCACACACGTAGTGATCAACAACACTGTAGTCAAGGACATTGTTATCGTGGCATCACCATCAATACTGCATTAAAAAAAAAGTTCTTCTAATACCAACATTTTATTCTTTAAAAGTTTTGTTGTCCATGTTTAAGAAACCTTTAAAATAAAATCAAGTACATTCACGGTTTTTAATCAAACGACTTACTGAAGTCAAACAAAAACTAAAAAAGTAAAATAATGTAAAATAAAGAGCAAGTGGACACCACAAAAAAGAAAGACACGACAAAATGCAGCAGTATCTAAGATAATTTCTTCTACAGTCCTAGAAACATTCCTCTTAACTCGTATCATGTCTGGTACAGAAAAGAGAAGCTATAAATATCAAACAAATTTGTCCTCATTAAGGTATTGGTTTACATTTTCAAGTCTCTTTACTAATTTCAAAACGATGCCGATCCTTTAAAAAGCGATTTTCGTATTGTAAAACCCGCGACAAAAGCACAATAGCCTCTGAGCTTCCAGGGGTTTCGCCCTCCCCCTGGTCCCAATACCAGGGTTCTGCCCTGGACCCGCTGGGGACCTTCAGCGACTCCAGAACCCTCGCCTTGAACATTGTGCTTACACTTGCATAACCTCCTGGTTACGCCCCTGTAATTTATAAAAGCTCCAAGTGATCATGATCTTTATTAACAAAGCCGACAGTTGACTTGTGAGGCATCTTTTTTAAAAAGTTTTTTCTGACGTAACGATATATAGGCAAGTGAGCTGTATTCAAACATTCGGAGAACGGTTTATCGCTCGGTCCGTTACAAACTCGTACCACCGCAGTCTCGACTTTATGGTATACATCACTCATTATTTTCAATAATAATCCCGTTTTGCAATTATTTTTAAAGTAAACATACAACCTTAAAAAAGCCCGATTTTAACAAAGATCGCGTGTTTAATGGGCCAAATGTGTGTGACCGACAGTGGCCCAGATCTCCCTGTCGTGAAACTGCATGAGTAAATGTAAAATGGAGGGGGTCTGCCACTAACGCTCCCCAGTCCATAGTAATCTATATCTCCTCACGTACACTCATGGCTCTTCACTAAAGTAAACCTATAGCTCCTCACGTACACTCATGGCTCCTCCCTATGGTAAACCGATAGCTCCTCACGTACACTCATGGCTCTTTACTAAAGTAAACCTATAGCTCCTCACGTACACTCATGGCTCCTCCCTATGGTAAACCGATAGCTCCTCACGTACACTCATGGCTCTTTACTAAAGTAAACCTATAACTCCTCACGTACACTCATGGCTCCTCCCTATGGTAAACCTATAGCTCCTCACGTACACTCATGGCTCCTCCCTATGGTAAACCTATAACTCCTCACGTACACTCATGGCTCCTCCCTATGGTAAACCTATAACTCCTCACGTACACTCATGGCTCCTCCCTATGGTAAACCTATAGCTCCTCACGTACACTCATGGCTCTTTACTAAAGTAAACCTATAGCTCCTCACGTACACTCATGGCTCCTCCCTATGGTAAACCTATAGCTCCTCACGTACACTCATGGCTCCTCACTAAAGTAAACCTATAGCTCCTCACGTACGTATTTTGTTAAAACTGATACATAATAGTACTTTAAAGAAGTTTAATTTAAGAATATTTTAAGTATATAAAAATTTCATTTGAGGATTTGAAATTTGAAGGTGTTGGTTTTTTATTACTAATGACAATGTTTGATAGAGTGAATGAACAAGTCTCTCAAAGTGAAACATATGTAGAAATGAAGGAGGTAAGTAATTTTCACAGCTGTTCTACAGAGAATTGAATAAAACATGGATATATATTACACTTAACATCAGTTGAAAATATGTTGACAAAAGAAGAGAAGCGTAGAATGAACTGATGATATCTATTACAATTTTAACAATGGTGGACCCTACATTAATCCATTAAAGGTATACAATGTGTTGAAATTGCAACGCTGGAACAGTCCAAGGTTACGGAAAATAAAGAAATATATTCAAAGTCTTGACAGTTACAGTTTACAGAAGCCGGAGAAACAATCCTTTCAAAGAGCACGAGATGAAGTGGATGGTATGTTCAATATGACGTCGATTTAGTTGCTGTCTCTAATATATATCAGTATAAGGGTAATGATTCAATCAAAATTTCATTGTACGTTGCTACAACAATGAATAGTAAACACTTAAATTATATAAATAAGAGCAATATTTCATTGCGCTTGCTTAATCTATTTATTTATATGGTTCACAATTGCTCATGAATGTTTTCCTTATATCTTTAAATGGTATAAAAATTTACAAAATCTTCTTCTACAATAATGTAATTAATTATTTTTTGTAATGCTTCCCCAAAATTGTGTTGAATGTCTTCACTATATTCAATATACATTCTAAATTTTATTATATACATACAACTGTACAAATGTAGTAATGTAACTTTCTGTCCGAAAATTACCGTCGATTAGCCTCGGTAATGTTGTTAATATTGTTTTAAATGGCAATATGCTTTGCAAAATGTTTATATAACGTTATTATCTTCCCATTAATTATGCTTCTGAGTGATTCTCTGTTTTCTAGTAATCTGAGAGTGATGTTTATGAAATGATTTTACTCATAACGACAATAAATACAAACGGAGTTGCGTAATATTCAAGGCAACCTCAGCTGAATAAGTTCAACATATGGGTTATTGTCATCTCGTATCCAACACAACCCGTACCTAAGTGAACTCCTACCCATGTTTAAGCTGACTCGTGCCAGATTGGATTTGTGATAATTAAACCCTTTCACGGTGTCAGATTTTGACGAAGTTTTGAGACAATGATTTATACAGTCCCTTAGACTTTCCCGGTGTCGAATGTTAGAGAATTTTTAATATAATGCCCCTTCCAGAAGATTGAGCAATAAATCCTTTTGTTGCAGTTTGTGGCGGCGGGTGTGACCGGTCGACAGGGGATGCTTACTTCTCCATGGCACCTGATCCCACCTCTTGATTTCCAGAGGTCCGTGTTTGTCCATTTTTACCTGATTTGTATCTATGTCCTGGTCATTCTGTTGATTTATACTTAGGTATGCGAGATTTTTTTATATTACTAGACTACAATAATAGTTTATCAGTAGAGCTCTTTCAGATGAACAGACGTGAAATGATGTCCCTCAAATATGCCCCTAACACTTATGGATGTAAAAGTCACAGAATTGACATGTTTCTCTTACCCCAAAGATGCACCATGCCAAATTAGGAGAGAATTGACCATGTACATGTATTTTGTTTTAAAGAAGTTAAGTGTCAGTTGTTAACAGGTGGCCGAGAGGGACCAGCAGTTATAGGTCAACTGAGTAATTTGCCCGTGGTATAATTATATTTCATATTATAATTCATAGTCCTGTCTTTGACGTCAAAATGATGCGTTAAGTCAATTAAAGATTAATGGAATGAATGAGTCACGGTCTCGCTAGTATTATTTTTCTGTTTGGTTTGTAAATGTGGACAGGATAGGTACGAGAACAAAGTAAAAAGGGTAGGACAGATAAAATCTGGGTTTGGGATAACGTTAGGTTTGATATAGCACACTGCTAAAACCCCCACCTTATATGGAGATT
The DNA here is from genome assembly GCA_030159075.1 of Atrina japonica. NCBI lineage: Eukaryota > Metazoa > Mollusca > Bivalvia > Pterioida > Pinnidae > Atrina > Atrina japonica. The sequence continues at coordinate 412,183 of BROG01000642.1, forward strand.
TCACATGCTTAAGGCGAAGTGCCCCAAATATTATCTGTGCTATTGACGACACTGAAGCAGTAAGGGTTCTTTTACATGCTTATACATCTTATGACTTTATCTTGTGCATGTGCAGGCCTGACGCGATTTAGACCTGGATTTCCACTTGCAATGTATTTGAACGAAATGATTACATGAGAGATTTCTTTGAATTATGATACAAGAAGCGCAGTAACAATGCACCTTTGACAAGGATACCGTATTTATCAAGTAGTAATCAGTATTCAGCGAGATCGTAGTAGAACAGTCAAGTACAGTCTGCTGATATGGCTAAAAACATTTGTGTTGTTTTGTATTTATTACATGTCCCTGATTAATTTATATGTGTACACAAATTTAAAATTCATTCGGTTTTTAATAGCGCCATCTAATATTTTGGATGACATGAATCCCATTTAGAAAAGTAGCTCTGGCGAGATTTCCGAATCCAACTACAGTGCAATACAAAGATGCGTATGGAATGGACGTATTGAACTCTGTATAGCAATTTTATAATAAACTGAACTTCTTAAACGTTTGTGGTATATGTATTTCAAAAGTTCATCAAACTATCACATTCCATGTGAAATGCATAATTATCGGTCCTTGACTTATTGTTTGGCCTAATTCAATATAGCCTAAACCACGTTATGAATATAATGACATATCATATGAATTACATGTTAAGTCTTCATAAAACCAACCGGTTTGTAGAATGAATTCTAGAATAGATTTATTATTTTTTCACTGATGTTTGATTCACCGGAAGTCAATTCTTGTTAACATTTGAATATTATAAACATACTACCAAAGTTATAATGCTCAAGACGATATCGTTTCTGTCAATTAGACTTCATCGGTTGAGCTCCAATTTAAAAGTTATGTGTATTTCTAGAGAGAAAGTGGTATTATACAAGGCCAAATAATATCTCTAAAAGTATAGCCAAAATCCGTCTAAGAGTAACCACTGTAAAAAATAATCATCTTAGCTTTTGAAAAAATTGTTGAATTTAAATGATGTTAACAGTGCCAAATATTGCTTTAGTATAAGATGAACAGCTGGTACCAAAATACCAGGTACTAGGTTTATGTATACCCTCGGGGACTCAAACGGTCCACCAGCAGTGGCAACGACCTAGTGGTTGCAATCAGCTTAGGTTCAAGCAGGGCTCGAATCTGCGCTGACCAGAAGTGAGAGACATCATGGTTCAAAGTGTGATACTCTAACCACTCGGCCACGGAGACCCACGTTGTTATGTTGTGAATCGAATGTTAAAATCCACACCAAATTCCACAAATAGTTACTGTCGCGACCATGTATTTAAGGATTGTTTATCATTTTTTGAAAGCATTCAGTATAAATGCAATGGATTATGGAAAAAAATTGTGTGCTGCACGAATTTCTTTACAAAAAATGAAAAATAATCCTTATATTTATATATATTACCATTTTCTGTGAATCTGTAGTCAGAAAATTACGAAATTCATTCTATGTAATTGGCTTTGCGGTGGGAGTTTTTTATATGACATAACAGCTAAACAGCTGTGAGAGACGAGAAGTAGTTCCCCTATTCTGTCCGGAAATACTAAATAGAATTAAGGCTCATTTTCTTATTTTCATATCATTTTGAAAGAAACTAGTGATATTGAAAATTTTTAATAAGTGTCAGATTTGTTTTTTGATTATTTGAAAATATTCGTCTGCTTTGTAACCGGAAGGTTAAATGTGTCAGAAGAGAATTGAAAAAAATGCAAATGTTTTTATCTGTTTAACTTGGAATTGATAAAAGTGTATGTATAGAAATACAATATTTTTATTTAGAATAAATTGCAGAATAATAGAATAATTGCAGTTTTCGATGAAATACTTCCCTTAATTTGACGTATATTCATTCACAGAATGTAATATCCTGATATATTTTGCCTAATGTAATTTTCAATGGTGAACATGTGCTATAACAAAACATTTAAGTGATTAACCCGGCGGTTGATAAGGATTTATTTGGTTACATATATTGAACCAACACAGTGCGGAAAATATTGTCGTAGAAGAGTTAAGAGTCAATCTGAATCACGGAACTGCCTTAGTCAGAGTTATCGTCATATCGAGTATATCCGTTTCGCCATCGACAGCATAGCCCTCCAGATTACTCTCATAGACCATTTCTACTCAACAGGAAATCCTGGTAGAACTGGAAGTGTAAAAACGTAATCAGGACATAATCACGTCATTGTGTCATAGTTCAATTTGGAATTTAGATGACGCCATATTATACCCATATCACAATGTCAAGGTTGTCTCATGATGTTTTTCATACATAGCTTTAGCTTTTTAGGCATTTTCGATGTATTTGTTGGTCACAAATCGACCTGAAGAACAGCATAGCTTAATGCTGAAAATGGCGGCCAGATTGGATTTGTGATAATTAAACCCTTTCACGGTGTCAGATTTTGACGAAGTTTTGAGACAATGATTTATACAGTCCCTTACACAAAATGGAACAATTAAACCCTTCATTTGCAATTAGTTCTAGGTTCTACTTTTTTTTTCTAGGTGCAGTAATGTTTTGACTTGGCTGTTTGACATCTATATTGAATTTCCGCTAATAATACACTTTCCCAGTGTGGGATTTTAACAATATTTTGGATACAATGTTAAGTAGAATCCCCTAGTTATGATGGATCAGGGAAAATATCATGCTGCAGTTTATTCTAGGTTTTACCTTGTAATACTGGGTGCAATAATGTTTTGACTTAGCTGGCAGTCATATCGGATTTATGTTGATTGGATCCTGTCCCGGTTTCGAATTTTCCAGAATTTTTAATATAATGCCCCTTCTAGAAGATTGAGCAATAAATCCTTTTGTTGCAGATTGTGACGGCGGGTGTGACCGCTCGACAGGGGATGCTTACTCCTCCATGGCACCTGATCCCACCTCTTGGTTTCCAGAGGTCCGTGTTTGTCCATTTTTACCGGATTTGTATCTATGTCCTGGGCATTCTATTGATTTATACTTTGGTATCTGAGTTTTTTTTATATTACTAGACTACAATAATAGTTTATCAGTAGAGCTCTTTCAGATGGACAGACGTGAAATGATGTCCCTCAAATATGCCCCTAACACTTATGGATGTAAAAGTCACAGAATTGACATGTTTCTCTTACCCCAAAGATGCACCATGCCAAATTAGAAGAGAATTGATCTTGTACATGTATTTTGCTTTAATTAAGGTTAAGCGTTCAGTTGTTAACAGGTGGCGGAGGGGACCAGCAGTTATAGGTCAACTGAGTAATTTGCCCGTGGCATAATTATATTTCATATTATAATTCATAGTCCTGTTTTTGGCGTCAAAATGATGCGTTATGTCAATTAAAGATTATTGGAATGAATGAGTCACGGTCTCGCTAGTATTATTTTTCTGTTTGGTGTGTAAATGTGGACAGGATAGGTACGAGAACAAAGTAAAAAGGGTAGGACAGATAAAATCTGGTTTTGGGATCTTATATGGAAATTTCACCTGCTTTAGGCGAAGTGCCCTAGATATTATCTGTGCTATTGACGACACTAAAGCGGTAAGGGTTCTTTTACATGCTAAGATGATAATGCTCAGTTTGGTACAGGATTTTTGTTTTTTATGAGGTACAGTGTATCCAGGCTTACTTCTGAGGGGTTAAAAACTGACCATCGCAAAATATTCATTGAATATAAAACAATGTTAAATGTCACAAGATGATCAACGCTACGATCTATTACCCTAGAACTAGTATCTATACATGACAGGTACTATTTTCGTGTATGACTTTATCTTGTGCATGTGCAGTCCTGACGCGATTTATACCTGGATATCCATTTGCAATGTATTTGAACGAAATGATTACATGAGAGATTTCTTTGAAGTATGATACAAGAAGCGCAGTAACAATGCACCTTTGACAAGGATACCGTATTTATCAAGTAGTAATCAGAATTCAGCGAGATCGTAGTAGAACAGTCAAGTACAGTCTGCTGATATGGCTAGATTTGTATTTTTTACATGTCTCTTATTTATTTATATGTGTACACAAATTTAAAATTCATTCCGTTTTTAATGGCGCCATCAAATATTTTGGATGACATGAATCCCATTTAGAAAAGTAGCTCCGGCGAGATTTCCGAATCCAACTACAATTCAATACGAAGTTACGTAGGGCGTATTGCATGGGCGTATTGAACTTGTATTGCAATTATATAATAAATTGAACTTCTTAAACGTTTGTGGTATATGTATTTCAAAAGTTCACCAAACTATCACATTCGACACAAGAGTAATGTTACTATCGACCTACTGTCTTCGTTTTGCATGTTTTCGCACTGGTTAACGGATTTGTTTTGCATGTTATTCCTAACGTACTTTGTTTTGCAGTTTTTCAAACTGGGTAACGGACTTTGTTTTGCAGGTTTCCCCACTGGGTAACGGACTTCGTTTTGCAGGTTTCCCCACTGGATCACGGACATCGTTTGGTTTGTTTTCCCACTGGATAACGGACTTCGTTTTGCTTATTTTCCCACTGGATAACGGATAACGGACTTCGTTTTGCTTATTTTCCTACTGGATAACGGACTTCGTTTTGCATGTTTTCCCACTGGATAACGAACATTTTTGGCATGTTTTCTCACTAGATAACTGGAACTGGACTTACCAAAGACGTTTATGCAACAATAATAGTAATAAAAATGAGGTATTTCCAAGAAACAATATGTACCAGAATTATTCGATTCGACTGTTTTAATTTCAATAAAGATGTCAACAGATGATTCCAATACAGAAAAAAAACCAAAAAAAACTAAAAATGATAAAATTTAAATAATTTACTGTTGTTTTTGTAAGCAAAGAGACATTTTAAAATCTTTTTTTATAAATGTAAAGAGATATACTTATGTACTTATTAATATAAATGCACCTTTCAAAAATCTCCAAAAACAGAAATACCACTAGAGAGAAAAATAGAATAAATATTCTATTGTGATTAAGTAAACAGACTTGGATACGTGCTACGATGATTATGCTGCAAGTCTGCTACAGAAATATCATGTTACCACTTTTTGATTTACCAAAAGTCTTTGTAAATCGCTATGTTACCACTTTAAATAAAACCACTGATAACAGTGGTAACATTATAGACGTGATTTATACTAGGTACAATGTACCCAGGCTTACTCCCGCGGGGTAAAAAATCGACCATCGCAAAATTAAGAAAATCTTTTAATAAGAAACAAAGTTAATTGTCAAAAGATGTTCAACACTACAATCTATTACCCTAGAGTAAGAATCTATATATAACACTATATCACTATCTTTATTTATAGTTTGTCATGTGCATATGCTGGCCTGACCTATTTTACCTAGATTTCCACATGCAGTGTATTTTTAAGAAATGATACGTTTCTACGAAATTTGATACAAGATGCGCAGTAACAATGCATCTTTGACAAGGGTACATTTGAACTACATTAGCGTTTGGGGTATCAAATGCAGATTTTATATTAAGCTAACCACACTACGACATACAAGAGCAAATTGCATAATTATCCATGTTTGATTCATCATTATGAATACAATGACATAATATATAATATAATATAAGTACATGAATTAACTCCTCATAAAAATCCCAAAAGAAAACTGTTGTTCATAGGCTGATAGTTTTGTAGAGTACACTCGTACCAACCGATTAGTAGAATACAGTCGAACCAATTGGCCGCTAATAGACCCTTTTGCAGTAACTGCGGTCATGTGACTTTGCTAGTCTTCCGGTTTCCGTAATAGTAACTGGTTGTTTCTTGACGTCATTTTCCGGGAATCGGTAGTATCATTTTGTCAACCGCAGGACTGACCAAGTCACCAAGCGCATTTGTTTGGCTATTCCAACCACTATTGTAATAAAGTGTTATAATAGTGCGCGGAATATTTTAACCTTTACCAATATTGCATTAAGGCTTTATTAAGATCTAGAGCCGTCGTGGATCCGCGGTAGAGTGATGGATTCGCGACCGTGGGTTCGTGGGATCGAGCAACGGTGGAGGCGACTGGCTTTTCCTGTCCTTCGGATAAGACAGTTAAAGCCAAGGTCCCGTGTGACAGTAGGTGTTGGCACGGAAAAGAATCTTCACTGCTCAGTGGCAGTAAGTGCCGACCATAGGCCAAAGTATGAAGCCCTTAACCGGCATTTTGTGAAAGACTTTTGATTGGGACGTTAAACAACATTACAACAACAGCAATATTAGTTGAAATGCTCTGAACATTTTTGATCAATAGGGCTAATACATGAATTCCAAATTTTAAACCCTTCACCGGCATTTGTTGACATCTCCAAATTAGTGAAAGATTATTGAATTGGATGTTAAACAGCAAGACAACAACTACTACAGGACATTATAAGAGTGCACATCTATTCTAAGGTGTATTACAATCCGTATTATAAGTACAATGTTCACTATAGTTATAATTATTAGATTGCTGGTTATAATGTCCGGTGATTTAAATCACTGTTGTAATCAATTATTAGTGGGCGCATTTGCTTGGAAATTCAACCACTATTGGAATAAATTATGACGAGAGTGGGCGCATTTGCCCGGCAATTTCAACCACTATTGTAATAAATTATGACAAGAGTGGGCGCATTTGCTGAGCAATTTCAACCACTATTGTAATAAATCATAACAATAGTGTGCTAAGTGGTTGGAATACTTAACCGCTGTGGTAATAAGATATTACAATATTAGTTGAAATGATCGAAAATTTAATAAATATTGTAATTGGAGGGCACTATGAGAGCGCATATATCCACTAAGGCACATGGAATACATGTTTTTATGACATTAATGGATACATATTCTTATGATATTTTTGTGCCAATATATACACTTAAGTGTAAGTTAACTGATATTTTCTAGTTTATCCTATTTAAACTTATAGAAAGCACTTTGAGCATAATTTTGATAAACCCCGTATCTGTTTTCCTGTGCCCTACATCAATTATATTGTTTGATATTGCAGAACACCGGAACCACTATTGTAATGATGCCTACGTTAGTGGTTATGGTATCTGGCAATTTCATCTACATAAATTGTTACAAAAATTGACGTGGTTGCTTAACAATTTCATCCACTTTTGTCACACATAATATTAAAAGCGATTGTCCGACAGTTCTAACAACATTTGTAATAAATTATTACAAAAGTGGGCGCAGTTGCTTGGCACTTTCAATCACTATTGTAATCAATTATTAAAACAATGGACAAAATGTTGGTACATTTAACAACTATTGTAATAAGGCTTTACAAGATTAGTTGAAATGTTACATATAATTGAAATTTAACCAATATTGTAAGTAGAAGTCATTACGATAGTGCACGTCATATTTTGTAGGTACTTTGTGAAAAGAACTTTGAATATTAGAGTAATAATACCCGTGTAGAATGCATTTTTTATCTATTTTCATTTACAAGATGCTTTTAATACGTTTATAGGCTACCAACATCTGAATGCTCCTTATCTTTCTGAAGGTATTAGGATAGTTATGTTGACGAATTAAGTCAAACTCTTAACGAAAAAAAAAACAAAAAACAACCCCCCCCAAGCAAAAAAAAAAAAAAAAAAAAAAAACAGGGGTTGACTGTAGTTTCATCAATCCACTACTTATCCTGGTATCTTCAGAAGGTACAAAGAAAGAATGTTCGTTGATTAGATATTATCGAGTAAATGCATTATTTCTACTAAGAATATGGGGGTTATTACTCTAATGTACAAAGTTATTTTATACGTTTTAACAAAATTAACTAGAATATATGTTTATAATGGCATGAACATAAGATCTGCATGTATTGTTTAAGGAAGATGTCGTCTGTTTTTAGTCTTAGAGTTATTTTTTTACAATGGTAGGGGGGTTTTCAGAATATAATAATCTGTATCTCCTGTTCATTTATCATTCTGTAAATTTTTAATTAACTAGATGGATTAAAATAAGAGATGTGCACTATGGTACTGCGCCCTACTAACAGTACTGGTTAATTTTCCATAGCATTTCACCTAATACGTCTATTGTAAAACCTTATCACAATAATTGTTAAATGTACATTTCCCCCAGTATTGTAATAATTTATTACAATAGTGGTCGAAATTTCTGAGCAAATGCGCCCTCTATTGTAATAATTTATTACAATAGTGGTGGAAATTTCCGAGCAAATGAGCCCTCTGTTGCAATAATTTATTACAATAGTGGTCGAAATTTCCAAGAAATGCGCCCTCTATTGTAATAATTTATTACAATAGTGGTTGAAATTTCCGAACAAATACGCCCACTATTGTAATAATTTATTAAAATAGTGATTGAAATTGCCCTCTATTGCAATTATTTATTATAATACCGGTTGAAATTTCCGAACAAATGCGCCCAAATCATTACAATAATGGTTGAAACTTCCGAGCAAATGCGCCCACTATTGTGATAATTCATTACAATACTGGTTGAAATTTCCGAGCTGTTGTTGTTTTTCTTGTTGTTGTTGTGTTGTTGTTTAACGTCCCATACAAGAATCTTTCACTAATATTGAGACGTCAACAAATGCCGTGGAGGGCTTAAAATTTTGGATGTCTTGTATTAATAATATTGATTAAATGTTTAGACCATTGGAACTAATATTGCTATATTATTGTTGTTTTATTGTTAAACGTCTCACTCAAAAATCTTTTACTCATATGGAGACGTCACCAACTGCCTGTTAAGAGCTTGAAATTTTGGCCTAACTTACTGCCATTGAGAAGTGAAGATTCTTTACCGTGCCGACACCTGATGTCACACGTGACCTTGGTTTTTGCTGTCTCATTCGAAGGACAGGAAAAGCCAGCCGTTTCCGCCCATGATTCTACAGTTGCAAATCGAACACTCTACCGCGGATCCACGACGGCTCTCAACTAATATTGCAAAGCTACTGCAATAGTGGTAAAATGTTACAAACATTTCGCCCACTATTGTAACACTTTATTAAATTGCCGAGCAAATGCCCTCACTATTGTAATAATTTATTACAATACTGGTTGAAAGTTCCGAGCAACTGTATCCCCTATTGTAATAATTAATTACATCAGTGTTTGAAATCACCGGACATTATAATCGCTAATCTAATAATTATTACTATAGTGAACTTTGTATTTGCAATCATGATTGTAACACACTTAAAGTAGATGTCCAGTCTCGCAATATCTCGTCGTCGTCGTCGTTGTTGTATTGTTGTTTAACCTTTCACTAATATGGTGGTGTCACCATATGCCGACGAAGGGCTTCAAATTTTGGAAGTCCTTTATTAACAATGCTGATTAAATGTTGACAACATTTTAACTAATATTGCTATTGCTGTAGTATTGCTGTTTAACGTCCCACTCAAAAGTCCTTCACTTATATGGAGTCGTCACAAAATGCCGGTTAAGGGCTTCAAATTTTGGCCTATGCTCGGTACTTTGAGCAGTGAAGGTTCTTTAACGTGCGGACACCCTCTGTAACATGGGATCTTGGTTTTTGCTGTCTTTCCAAAATACAGGAAAAGGCAGCCGCCTCCGCCGAGACTCGAACCCGTGACCTACTGTTGTGAATCGAGCACTCTACCGCAGAGCCACGACGACTCTCAGCTAATATTGAAAAGTCCTAAATGCAATAGTGGTAAAATGTTTAAAAAATGTCGCCCACTATTTAACATTTTATTACAATAGTGGTTGGGTTTGCCGATCAAATGCTCCCACTTTTGTAATAATTTATTACAATAGTGGTTGAAATTTCCGAGTAACTGCGCCCACTATTGTAATAATTTATTACAATAGTGGCTGAAATTTCCGGACATCATAACCACTATTGTAGTAATTATTACAATAGTGAACGTATTACAATAGTGGATGCAATATAGCCCACCATCTGTTGATTAAAATATCTTATATTCCTATATATTTTGTGAAAAGAAGGTCAGTTTATATGTGGTATTCATAGACAAATAGTAAGGTTAATTGAGTTAATCAGTTGCCAAACCTGAAGTTTTAGGGCAATGTTCACAAGTATATAGGAATTTAAGAATTTGTCTAGTTGTGTTTATGTTGTTTTGTCATTAAATATCAATCTAAGTAGTAAAAAATGAAAGGAAAAACTTTGAGAAAAAAACACAACTAAACATTTAAACGGCTTCACAAAAGTTTATTTTAAAATAAAATGCAGTAATCAAATAATTCCTGATCCCACCAATGGATTTACGGAAGTCCGTATGTTTGTCCAACGTTCACCAGATTTATATACTGTCTCTTGGACCGTCACACACCTTGGTATCACGCCTTGCATTTCATATAGCTATACACCCAGAATCGCATCCAAGCTATTCAATTACAAACGGGGTTTGCAGTGCCTAGATATCAAGCGTCTTCTACATTACGCCGTTTCGTGTTCATGTGCTTCATCTCCCTTCAAATATAATCCTATTGTTGAAAATGAAAAAATCAAAAATCTTATTTTAAGAGGTCCAAAATACCGTTCCTTTAATTGGGTACAGAATTTCAGTTTAGTTATGAATTCTGTCGAAGAATATGCCAGACGATGGGCCAAACATGAAGAGGTGGAACCAGTCTCTTTGTCTGAATGGCTAAAAGCTATACGGTGGTTGATAAAATCTCATAGTCGGAAACTTAAAGGGACTATGAAAACACGTTATCACTGTGTATTTAGTGATCCAGAAGTGGTAACCGAACTGGATAGATTACATGACCAATATGTACTGGTCCCAGCAGACTAAGCCTCAAATAATATAGTTTTTATTTGTAAGGCACATTACTATAATTGCCTATTAGAAGAACTAGGGTTTAATACAAATTCTGGTAATCCTACATACACACGTAGCCCACTTTCAAAGGACGATATCCTTCAAAATCACATGTCCGTATTACATTCTTTTGATGTACCTACAACCAATACTGATTTTGAGCTACCATATTTATATTGGATACCTAAACTCCACAAAACCCCATAGAAGCAGATATACATAGCAGGATCCAGCAAATGTTCCACCAAACATTTATCTTTACACCTTTCCAAGGTACTAATAGCCGTCAAGGAAAAACTTCAGCAATACTGTACAGTTGCTTATTCCAGAAGCGGTGTAAATCAGATGTGGAAAATTAAAAATTTTAAACAGCTTTTAGAAAATTTGAACACATAAAATTTTTCTCAGATTCACAGTATCAAAACATACGACTTCTCTAATCTTTACACAACAATTCCACATAAAAAATTAAAATAGAAACTTTTTAACATCATAGTCATTTTAGTTTTTTCACTAAAAGGCTTACTCGGAAATTTAAATATCTAATGATTGGTTATCATGATACTTATTTTGTCAAACACCACTCTGATACACTAAAGTTGATATAAAAACATGCTGGAATTTCTAATATACAATATATTTGTAATGGTCGGAGACGTGGTCTTTCAACAAACTGTCGGCATTCCTATGGGAACCAATTGTGCCCCTTTATTGGCTGATCTGTTCCTTTATTCATACGACGCAGACTTCATTCAGAAACAGCTGAATCAAAAGAAGAAAAAGTTAGCGGTGTCCTTTAATTTGACATTTAGATATATCGACGACGTTTTGTCAATTAATAATGACAATTTTCATACATATGTCAATGCGATATATCCCAGCGAACTAGAAATTAAAGATACAACAGAATCAAGCACATACGCTTCATACTTAGACATTTTACTTAATATAGACACAGACGGGAAATTAGCAACTAAGCTATACGACAAACGCGACGATTTCGGCTTTCCCATCGTAAATTTTCCACATTTAAGTAGTAATATCCCACAATCACCAGCATATGGAGTTTATATTTCACAAATGATACGATATGTCAGGGCGTATTCGACATATGAACATTCATATACAGGGGGTAAACTACTCACTGTCAAATTGTTGACACAAGGATATCGAAAACCGCGTTTGATGTCAACGTTCCGGAAATTTTATGGTCGGTATAATAGTCTTACATGCGAATACTCTGTTTCACTAAGTGAAATGTTGAGTTCCCTAATCGATGGCGGTTGTTGAGACGTCTGTACCAATTGTGACAAGGATCCGTTCCTGACGTGTTTCATTTTAACTTGACTGAACTCACGGCGGGTGTGACCGGTCGACAGGGGATGCTTACTCATCCACGGCACCTGATCCCACCTCTTGATTTCAATAGGTCTGTGTTTGTCTCTTTTTAACCAGATTTGTACCTTTATCTTGGACATCCTACTGATTTATACTTTGGTATCTGAGGTTTTTTTTTCATACATATCAACATTAAATGTATTAAATTTACACTTATGTGTGGTTATAAATGAATGACTGTAGTGAAATTACTCCCAGAAAGGACTGAGATAGATGGAGGACGTTCACTTGTATACTATATAACAACACCCTCGTAATATTGTTTTATCAACGTTTTAGTTAGTCAAGTTAATTCAATTTTTCCTTCATTTTATTTATTCAGGTTACATTACTTTTTCATTTCCCTGAAGCATATACAAAATAGCGTGCAGGTTACTCCACATTCAACCCATTAATTGTTACAGCTTGTAAGGTATATATGGTTTTGTCAAATTACAGTAAAACCTGTATATAAAGACCTCCTTTGGGATACTACTAGTTTTTATAGGGAGGTAGTCTTTATCTAGAAGTTGATTTGTGCACAAATGGTGCTTTTTGGGACAGCAAAAAAAAAAAAAACCGGTCTTTATTACCAGGTGGTCTTTATACATTGGTGTCGCTAAAGCAGCTTTTACTGTAAAAACCTTTTTCATTAGATGGGAAACTTTATAGTCTGAGTTGGGTGATAATACGCTGTTTCGCATAATTATGCATCAATGTTCATAATGATCATTTCAAGAACTTCATTTTAGTAATACATTGCAGTAATTACTTGGTTTTGCCCATATGTTTGTTTCAGAACGTTTTCAGTGTTGTTTTTTCAGTAGATCTTTTTTAAGTTGTTCCAGTTTGTTCTAAAATATTCCAAAGGGGAAATGGTATAATACAAGGCCAAATTATAAATTTCAATGCATACACCATATGACTTGAACTTACAGTATGAAAATTAAAATTATAGTAAGTATTAAAAACATAATACCAAAGCTATAATGCTCAAGACGAACATTTCTGTCAGTTAGACTTCAACAGTTGAACTCCAATTTTAAATATATTTTCTAAAGGGACATTGGTATCATACAAGGCCTAATAATAAATTTTAATGCATAGCCAAATCCGTCTAAGAATAACCATTGTAACAATATAACTATCTTAGCTTTTTAAGAATTTGTTATTTAAAAATAATAAAGATGTTTACCTCATAAGTTAGTACCATTATAGAATTTACATAATTTTCTTATTTTTCCTGTAGGTTTGATTTTACACAAATACAAATATAGGTACTGAACATTTCTGTAGTCATTCTATGAAACCTGATAATTTGCTAATGGCAGTACTTACTGAAATCAACTGTAACATCGCCGACAAATCATATCAGTTAGTATTTGAAAATGTGTAAAAATCCTTCGCGTAATGGGGAACTCTAGCAGTACAAGGGCTTGTTCAAGAAACGTTAAAAATGTTGAAACCATACTAAGATAATAACGGGTCTTACACAGGGTTCACTGTGGCTGATTAGACAAAGCATTGCTCTTTAACCCATAACGTCTTTACCTCTATAAGGCTTCGGAAACCACTGGAAGATAAACCATTAAAAATACTGACACGAGGTGATGAAAAGTACAGCTTTGAATTTGTAATGTCTTATCGATGTAGGTATAGCAAGTTCTGGAATACACTGAGAAATACATGTGCCAATCACATGTTCTATTTTCTTATTCTCAAAACTATTTTGTTGCCACGCGACTGTCAGCATTTATAAACATAATACTTATCAGTGGGACATTGTCCTCTAAATGACCATTGTAGTTGTTGCATTACTAATATCATAAACATGATATCAAAGTATAGGTTTGGGAAAGTGAGGCCAAACAAATGCTCAAGTTGATCATTTTGGTCAATAAAACTTCATCAGTTGATCTCTAATTTAAAACAAATTCAGAATTTCGAAACTAAACTTGATGTCATTCAAGACCAACATTTACCTAAATATATTCTCAAATCAAATCAGGCTTAGATTGACTTTGCAGACCAGCAGGGAAAAAATATCGTATCCGAAATCAGTGGACGTTTTCTTTCATTCTCCGATGAGAGATAGATAGTAGTATTCACTGTATTCAGGAAAAATGAATAATTGACAATTGTAGTAATTCGGCGATTAGTCATCATGTATTTGATGCTAAAATAAGTCACCTTGTAAGCTCTGGTCTTCCCTTATAACTTTAAATTGTTAAGTGTGACGTAATCACAAGTTAAATAGAAAAGTTATTATATAATTCAAATGCGTTTTAATTATTTCTCTAATTCAAAATTTAAATACATCCTTTATAGTTTACACAATATTTCGCATGAAAACTTAATCAAGCCATATTAAAAATATATTGGCATCATTGACATTTCTGTAGTAAATGTAGATCCGGTATACATTTAAATGTCCAGTCATTGGTCATCTAGATGTCCAATACTTCTCTTATCTGACGCAATTACACTAAAGTAGATATCAAAATGATAATTGATCGACTTTCGAGCATTATTATATATTATTATGTATTATTTGGACATCAAGTCTTTCGGAAATTTCTTGGTTAGTAAATATGTTTTACCGACCTATTCCTTTATCCTCTTGGCATATAAAAAAATTCATATAACCTAGCGGGAGAGAAGTCTTGTGAACCCTTTCTTGACCTGGACGATTTAAAATTTTAGGTATTCACATTCACATAAGATGGCGGGGCGGAGGCGTTTTATCGTTTTGATAAGATAAACATATATCCTCTAGATAAATACTTAATGTTAATATTCATATCGTTATATAATGTCTTGTCCTGACTGGTAGCTGAATGAAATTGGAGTGTTACAGTCTGCAACAGTATGTCAGACAAATGCCAAAGCAATTGTTGTTTTACATTTGGTACACATTATCGTATTCGGAATAAATGTCTCGGACTTGGATGCAAAATACTGGTAGTTATTATAATTGGAGTGCTAATTCTGTGAGTATTAAATCTTTAATTTGTTGTCGTGATCAGTCTTCTGAAGACGTAAATGGATTACATAGAATGTATCAATGTTTGAATTCTCATTAATATTTAAATTTTGATAATGTGAAATGATATTCTTGATTACAACATACTTTATCAGACCAGTTTGTTTGTCTTAAAATCTTCAGTGCGTTTACCTTTACACCATTATTTTGAATTGTGAACAGATGTTAAAAGTTCTCGGCTTTTAAGCTATATTTTGTTTATATATCGGTGTTTAAAAGTGTCCATCATTCTATGGATGCTTTGAGCTCTATATTTTATACATGTACGTCAACTTTAAAAATGCAGCACCCTTATCACCATGCTCAAAATTATTATCTCTCTTTTCTCTCTCTCTCCCTCTCTCACACACACACACACACACGCGTACTAAAACAAACACGTACTAAAACACACACACGTACTAAAATACACACACAGACACAGACACACATACGTACTAAAACACAGACACAGACACACACACACACACACACAGAGAGAGGAATATATATATATGTAATAGGGATGCATTGAAGTA